>VWPW01001140.1:150763-349142 GCA_013389825.1 Crypturellus undulatus | reverse complement strand
CATTGGCTAAAGCTGCTGCTTGTCGCCTGTACCTGGCGCTGATTGGCTATCCCCAGCAACGCCCGCCCTCTCCAAGGCGCTTCCGGAGGCGGTGGCGCGGCAGCATCCCCAAGGGGCCGGGGCCCCCGCTCCTCCCCGCCCCCCGCCGCGCATCAGCGTGAGGCCGCGGCGGCTCCCGCGCCTCCGCCGGGGGGCGCCCGCGGCGGCCCCGGGGCTGGCTGCGTTCGGGGAGGTGATCGCTGTTACTGTTACCTGATCCCTGTGAAAATACAGGTATAAGATGCAGGTCAACCAAAAGGCTTGCAAAGGCAGCTTAAACGGGATTCACCTGCAAGCAGTAGACATAGGTAGAAAAAACGGTAGAGTCTGAAAATCATTAGAGTCTGAACCTCTGCCCATCTGCAAAAAGGATTACTGCTAATTATTGAATGTCCCTTTTTATTGTGAAGCACAAGAATACGAATGTGTTCAAAAAATCATGTGAAGTAGCAGGCATGTGGTTCTGTGCAGTAGCTATGCACGGGATTCTGAATAGCTGCCTTTCCCTCCCCCTTGTTATCCCATTATTCAGAGCCTTTAATCACAGATGAAAAATGTTGGGCCCGCTTTGTCCATGTAAACTGTTTTGAATTGTAGTTTGACCAAAGGCTGAGACAACTGCAGGGGTAGACACTGTTACAATAGTTGGTATTGTAAGTTGCTGGCAATTGTGGGAATTCATGGTTGTACCTAAATGTAGTAAAGATAATAACAAAAGATTAACACTGTCCAACAATAAACTTAGCTTTTTGCAGTTCTCCAAAAGGCTTTAGAGCACAGGAAGGTTTTTTGTTTCCTGCTTTAACTCTTCTCTATAGACAGGCTTGAAGTTCACTTAATCACGGGGCTCCCTTATTTTGTGTTAGTGACATTTTGCATTCTTTGCACATGAATTTTAGAGGGAATGGCTTTATGTAAAGCAACTTCTGAGTAGTACAGAAGCCCATTTCAGTGAAAATAAATAATTATTTGCAATAGTTAAATTGTTAAAACTTCTGGACACCAATCTCATCTAGACTCACCCAATAAAAAATGTCAGTTTGAGTGAGTCCTTTAAAATGATAAACTTAGAACCTTTCAGCAGACTAACTCAATTAAAAGTCACCCATATAGCTTGGCAGGAGCAAATTGATATACAAATGATAAACAAATACAACATCCAAGAAAAATTAAAAACAAAAACTCACTGTAGTTTTTATGTGTACCAGTTCCATCTTTCATCGTAATATACAAATGTTTTCCAGCTTAAAAACAAAAAGCAAGCAGCTTATCTAATTAAAAATGTTTCAAAGACTGTACTTTGAAATTCAGTGTGAATAAAATCAGACTTGAGAAGGATTCAGTTGCTCAGTGCTTTTATTTCACAAGGGAATGAACATCTCAGCAAACATACAGTATCATATTTTCCACATATCAGCAGAGCTCAGGCAGCAGCAAAACGTTACCAGTTTGTATTCTTTATTAGATGTTAGAGGGGAAAAAAAAAGGTAAACATAACATCTAGTTACAAATATTGTCAAATATATTCCTGGTCTGAATCTGTTTTAATTAAAATAGATCTTATGCTGCCTCCTGTTGGTCGCATACAAACAGAACCATCTAAAATTAGTGTCAAAATGTAAATGGCACATGCTGTACCCTGTTCAGGCCCCTTACCTAACACCTACGTAGCTACTAGTGAGAAGAGGTATACAATTTTCTCTGTGGAGTTAATACCAGGAATAAATCTGACCCGGTAAAAGTACTCTATCTTGTAAATATAACTTTTAAGTGCGGTAAAGTGACTTAATGTATTTAGAATATAGAAATTAAATTTATTAGTACATCAATAATAATTAGGTTTGTGCAAACATTCCAGTATATGAGAATTACTGATACTTATTTTAACAGCTAGAACAGTAGGATGACATCATCAAAATGTCATAATGTTTTGACAGCATTATTTTAAAAGATTATCCAATAAAATAATTACTGGATTTTAAAATCTCACATACGATATATTTTTTTCAAGTATACTATACTAGTCATGCTTCTTTTTTGACATATAATTGATTATTAGAAATGTTTGGGTTACATCATTTAAGTGCAAATATTAGCATATACCTTTACATGCAATTCATATGTTTTAAGCATCTTACTCTTTCAGTGAAAACACAAGTAAGAGTTAAACTTAGTCATTATGGACTATTTTCTGAGGAATGTAATTTTGCATAAAGTACTATGAGCTTTGAAAAATCAGAAAAGATGTAGAAAAACTTAATTTGTACTAATTTTGTTATATTTAATTGCATAACTTTTTTGTAAAGTGGACAAAAAGTATGTATTTGATCCAGACCTACTGCAGTAACTCCTGTAAGTGGCCCCTTTTGAGTAGTCTAGTTGACTTAACTGAGATCTTTTATATCACTAAGGATTAATCACAGGATCTGGAAGATCCATATGACCTTCATTACATTATGAAGTCTTGGTTTTAACTGTGACTTTCTAATACCCCTCCCAAAATTTTACTCAGTATCTTTCAATCAATCAGAAATGGGTCCCATTTGGATGCATGAGATCAAGTTTAACGTATGACATATGCTAAAGGAAATATTCATACTAAAAATCTGTGACAATCTAAACATTATAATAGACTGCTGAAAGTTTTTTTTTTTAATATATTGTGTATTTTTCCCATGTGATATTTTTACACTTAAAATTACCATGAGGTACAAGATCAAAGTGTTTTAATTAAACTACTGCATACATTAAAGGAATTATTTCACTTCAGAAATCCTATTTACTTCGACTTAAAACATGGGGATTCGTTTTTGTAACTTAGTATTTTGTATGAGACAAGATGCAAAATTTTCCTGCAAATAACTGTGGCAACAACTCAGCAGCCTAGTGGCTTTAGTAGATAGCACTGTAGCCTTAGGAGATGGAAGACTTATGCCAGGAAACAGCCTGAAGTGTTTGTTTTGCTCTTTCAGCTTAGCTGCAGTTAATAGCATGGCAGAGGTGACCATCTGTACAGCGAAGTTCCTGCATGAATCATCCACCCTGTAGAAATCCTCTCCCTCTGCAAAAATGTTTGCAGAGGTTGTCTTGCCACGGCCATGTGATGAAAACAAAGTATAGCTACTACAAAGGCATGAGGATGGAGAAAAAGTGGTCAAACTGCAAAGCTGAAATAAGGTATAGCAATTATCAGTCTTAAATTAGATACCAAATTTAATGCTGTGAAGGTCTCTTTGGCTTTTGCCCCTGCTAAGGTTGTTCTAAAATGACAATGAATTCCTCTAACAGGTTTATGATACAAGAAGAAAAAAGAGAAAACTAATTCATAAGATTTCCTTTAAACTTCAGTTACACAGAGAATACACAAGCAGGTTTCTTGCTCAGCAAGTTTTCTGCTGGGACACCTGTGAAGATTACAGAAATAACAGAGTACATATTAGAAAGCAAAGTCCTTATGACTCTACTTTTCTGAAAGTAATGGCATTTTGCTATTTATTCGGATAATTACATAAAACACTCACATAAAACTAGTATTTATAATGGCTAGTATGAATGATTTTACAGACCCTTTCAAAAAACAGTTCCATAACATATAATTTAAACTGAAGGTTTGAAAAAAATAAAATAAAAAAACCTTTTCGGCAAATTAGTAGCTAAATGTCCTTTCTAAAACTTGTGCATTTAAATGGATTCTTTTGACTGACACGTTTCAAAACTCTCCAGAGCATATTGTCATTACAGATGACCAGGGGTCCCTATATTTATTAAACTGTATAACCTGACAGTAAAACTCAGTTAAGGCTCTTGGCATTGGTGATACTTCTTCCCACTCAGACCTACTACTGTGGTAGACTTGAACTTCATCTGTAATTTCTTCTGGAGCATAATCACCACCTAATATATAAATCTTATCTTCTGTTCCAACAGCCCCTGCATTAAATCCAGCACATTCAAAAGATCCTTCCCCTTTCCATACACAGGTTTCTGGGCAAAAACTGTATACCTTGTAGGTGGAAAGATCACATATATACAATGTGCAATTCACTGGAACTGCTTTGATTAAAGTTGCATGGAAAAATTGTCCAAATTCTGCTACAAGCTCAGACCACTGATCAGTCATAGCATTATACTTAAAGAAACAATCAAGAGATGGATTAAAGGCATCAGTAATCTCTACTTCTGAGCCAAGGACATAAATTATATTCTGACATGCACTTGCTTCTGGATAGTAGATACCTCTTGGTAATTGGCTTACAGATTTCCAATCTTTGGAAAGAGGATTATAAGATTCTACATCCAAAAGACTTCGGGTTTCTTGAGCTCCTCTGGTCTTTCCACCTATTACAAACAACTGATTCAAGGTTACAACGGATGTGTGCATTGTCCTTGGTTTTTTCATAGCTGACACTACGGAGAACTCGTTGTTGACTGGACAGTAGCACCAAGTTTGGTCAGTAGCATCATGGAATGGCTCAGCAATATGAAGCCTGACTGTCCTATAACAATTCCCTTTGCATCCTCCAGTTATAAATATTTTTTCTCCGTAACTAGATAAACTTGACCCTGGAAGATCAATCATATGTGTATGTGGTAATTCTTTCCATTTATCTGTTTTGATGTTGTAGCAAAACGTATGTCTGTTTTCTCCATCTTCATCAGTTTTATGAACAAATATATATTTTTCTGTCGTTGAAGGACGTGCATCTGGAAACAGTCCGCTGAAGTTTTGCACACTTTCAACTGCATCACTGATTATTACAGAGCAATTAGCACTCTTCAGTAACTGTTCTTCAGACAGCAGAAAGTCCTGCAAAGTCTTTTCAGGTAACTGATGTAGTCTCACTTTTTTAATCAAATGAGCCAAATATTTCTGTCGTGTTTCTAAGTTATGTTTGGTCCACTGAAGAACAGCTTTCAATACTGATTCCTCCTCAGGAACATTAAGTTCATCGGCTTCAAGACATTTTTGTAATATCTCAAAATTCATCTCCAAAAAATCACTTGATCTGAGGAGCAAGGAAAAGTGGTGTTGTACAAAATCTAACGCATGATCAAATAAACGGATGGAACCGTAACTTTCTGATAGAGAAAGCAACTGTAAACAATTCACAACATCCATACTTTTTATTAGAAAGTCACTGCAAGCTTTGGAAAGGAGTGAAACCTGAAGGAATGATGACAGCTGGAAGAGCATTTCCACATTATCATTTGTTATCTCTGTTTTTCCTGTGTAAGCATAGTCAAGAAAAGCTCTCACTGCCTTGGGTGATAGATTACTAATAGTGACATTGCCATCATCTCGTTCTTTCATATTAACTTCAAATAGGGCTCTGTGAATAAAATATAAAAGATATACACACAAATTAAAGACCATATGTAGTTTATGTAGTTTATGTAGTTTATGTAGTTTATGTAGTAAACGAGTAAAAAACACTGATGTGAGAGGGAGGAGAAAAATAGGATGCTATATGAAAGCACTGTGGTGTATAAGCTTTATAGGGCTAAAGCGTTAAAAGCAATACATATGTTTTATGTGGCAGATAAAAAATGGTGCCCAGAGCCTATTCAAAATGATGGCTCATAAAAATTATATTGGTAGCTGTGTTTTCCATGGATTTGCAGGGAGGGAGATGATTTCAGGGAGCTTTCAAGATGAAAGACACTGTGAAATTGTTAGGGGCACCATGAGTTTCAACAGCTTGAGAAAGAAATACTGATAAAAGAAATGCAGTAAAAAAGCCCTCCCAATGTAGGTCATGCATTGTGGATGGATACAAGTTAAAAAACAGGCCTTTCGAATTACAGGCTGGAAAAATGGGCAGAGTGCATGGCGGGTGCATTCTCCAGCTATAAATGTAAGCGACGGAAATGAAAGAGGAGTCAAAAAAGAGGAAATGATTCTTTTTTTAGAGTTGACAAAGATGTATACTGGCAAATGTCAGAAAAAAAATAAGGTTTTGATGTAGGGCTGGGTGATATAATGAATCTTGCACAAAAAATATTGTGACTGAACACAGAGAGATGGTAGTTGAAATTGTGGAACAGACATCAGTAACCAATAGGTTTATGCAAATTTTATTGCAGCTTTGACCGGTTTATTACTAAATAGTATTTAACTATCATACACAGTCTAGCACGGTGAACATAAAATAATTAAGGGTTTGCAAGCTAGCAAGTGGTGGCAACAGAACATTGCTGCTATTTCACTTTCCCTAACTTCCACAGGCTATGTGTGATGCTGTGACAGCAATAGTTCCTGAACTGGACAAAAGATGATAGTGGAGAAAGACATAGGCAAATGATTCCAAACACTGAATATATAATCTGGACTTTTAATATATCAGAGGTGGTTCCTATTAAAAATAGCATTATATCACAATTCTGTTAAACAAATAGTATCTGTTTGTATTTTTGAAATACTGTACTTTGATGAGGCCAAAGAAAAAATTCACTGTGTAAGGCATGCTCTTTGAGAAGTAAACATCAACTCAATCATCTCAACTCTTGCACAAGTAGGTAAAATGATGTAAAAAAAATACATCTCAAAGATCTCTTTGCATATTCAACTACTTGATCTTTAGAAAAGGATTTATTTTAAGTTTTCCCTTTAGTACAATGTCTGAATGACAGAATGAAATGAAAAGGATGTTGAATGCTTAGGAAATGCATTGAAACTTAATTTCTGGGCAATAGCAACAAAATAATATTATCAGGAGGAGAGCAAGCTAGGAAAGGCTTTTGATTTTGAAAGGTAACAAGTACATAGCAAATTGTTCCTGAATCACGGCTTTACCCGATCTAAATCTAAGAAGCCCAAGGCCAAGAAAGAAAACATTTTTTTTTTCTAATTTATCTAGTGGACCTAGGTGCTTTTTCTTCCCTGAATGCATAGACCTCGCATTCCAGGACAACATAGGAATTTGATGGCTGTTTTTATCAACTGTTCAATGCGGAGAGGTCTCTCCTGGCAAACTTAACCTGTAGAGGTATTGAAAATGCCACATATGTTATCATGTGCTTAATTTCAATTCTAAAACATACCACAGGAACCAATTTCATACCAATATTCTTTTCTACCACAGTGTCCCCTAAGGAAAGGTGAGTTTATGGTGTCAAACAGTAAATGCTTGAAATTTAAGTAGTTCTGTGTGTAGAAGCAAAACCAAATCTGCTGCTGCCATGAAGAAGTAACTCATATCATTTGCATTTCTGCTTTTGTTAGTGGTCCTTAAAAAGAAAGAATGACTATCAGAATGACTATCAGAAAAAATATATTCAGAAGACTTCATATTGGTTACAAAAGGCACTAAATTCTTTCAGCTTTCGGTATTCTCCTTTACTAAGATAGTAATACCTATTTATATTTGCTTACCACTAGCTTCAATGCTGCAGATTGCATGTGCAGCTGTCCTAAAAGCTGCTGCATAAAAACAAAGAGTGATAGAAGTAATCTTCCCCAAACAGTTGCTGCAATTAATGTTCTGATGGACTGCTGGGGTTTTTTTTAGTATTTTTTTTTCTTAAGGAAAGTTCAAGTAAGAACTTGTTTTCAATTAAAGCTAGAATGAGACCCACCAAGTATTTATTTCAGTATGGATTTGCAAATCTGAACCTTCCTAAAGAAAGAAGGTTCTCCATAAATTATTGTGAAATGACAAAATCCTATATGCAAATGATCTGTCTGTACTTTAAGAATGAATAGGTATAAATAGTTGAAGGGAAGATCACAGACCTATTCTACATTCTCTTAAGGTAAACTACACTATACTGATTATTCAAACAAAAACTCTTTCTCCAAAAATATGTATAATTTATGCACAATAGTTCCAAATAACATAACCATGCAAGATGCATTCGTAATCAGCCTGATAGTTTTTAAAAATATAAAGGTGTCAGAGTACACAGGCACAGAAAGTCAAACAATATTTTTGCAGGCCTTCAAGTACAAATACAGGTAACAGATAACTACTTGGAGATACATGATTTGTGTCAATTCTACCAAAGAGTGGAATCATGTAGTCATGGTTTTGTACTTATAATGACTGCATTTGTATTGACAGCAGTATTGACTGCTGTTTGACTCTCAAATTCATAGGGTCCTTATCTGGGGTATGATTAGACATCCAGCATGGCATGTTTGTTTTTTTTTTACCATCCCCTAGATGATGTTTGGTCATTTTGCTCAAAACTTGGAGGATATACATTAGTTCTAATAATTTCTTTATAATTTTTGTAATTATATTCCTTCCTTCCCTTCGTTCTTCCCAGAGGGCTTATAAGCCATTTCCCGCAAAGTCATGCCAAAAGCAGGTTTACCTGAAAAAGTCACTGCATGCTGCCAGTACACAACGATGACAAGGAATTATTTCATCTTTCACAAGAATTTTAAAGTCAAAAAATATATTTTGTTCTCTGAACTTTTGTAGTACTTTTAGAATTTGTTGTCCATGACCTTCAGCCACTAAGGAGTTGATTTTACTTTCAGAAACAGAAATTCCATTGCAAATAGGTCTGCTAATGTAATCCCGTTGATTGGCCATGTTTTCTTCAATCTATACCTGAAACTGAAATTAAGAAAAAATGATTTTACTACATTAAAAAATAAAGGCATAAAACAAATTTCTAGCCCTGAATTTGGCTTGTAAATCCCAGGCACAATCCTAAATTTCTTTTATTCAGTGACTCTTACACTGAATTTCCTTTTAATACTTTTCAATACTTTGTATAGACTTTGCTAAGTATGCACTGCATACTTATGAAAAGTAAAATAAGCAATACGTATCAGAGCAGCTCTATAAAGAGTACCCACCTGCAGTATTTTTTTTTCTTTTTTTTTCTTACTCGATAGACTCAATGAAAAGCATATCAAGGAGTTTATTATATATTTTAATGGTAATTGGAAAAGAAGACTAGTCCTGGGCTTACACCACCCAGAACCCCAAGTTCTTCCAATTTTTCATAAAATGAAGATGGAAAACAAAAGCTTACGTATTTTTAAATTTCAAATGGCTCACTGGCACATTACAAACATATAAACTCAAAGCAGACCAGCGGTCTCTCTAGAGTTTACAGTCCAAGAAAAGTATCAATGTTATGAGCTGGTCTAGACTCTTTGCTATCTGGGTTTCAATTCTGCAGTTCAAACCAAAAATATGGAATACAAACAAGCACCAAGAGCCTGGCCTAATCACAGAGGTTTACCAAGTGCAGTCATTTGAAGACAGTTTAGTTACGATGCAACTGAGTGCTTAGTCAATTCATACTGATTTTACCCTACACCTCTAAGCTTATAGGTGAAGCCCTATGTTTGCTTACAGCTTATGCTGCTACTTTGCAAAAGTGCTTTGTTTACAGTGGCTTAAAATAACTTGCTTCAGAACTGATTAAAATTTAAGACAATGAAGTCTCTGTAGACAAGTTTTTCTGGTCAAAACTCTATACTGAAGTGTATGGTTTGTAAGGTAAGTTGGGTTTGACTATTTTTTGAACTAAAAATATTTTACTATACTTTGACAACATAAAGAAGCTTCAAATATATTTTATTTCCTCCTGTTTTAAGATCTGCTTATACCGCGGTAGATGTGTTGGGTAGCCTTACTGCAAGTTTGACTCAAAACTTGTTGATTTTAAAGCTAAGGAAGCATGCTAAGATGTTTCTATTGCAGGATTCTATGTGAGGCTTCCACAACTCCAATTCCAATTAACAACTGATACCATTTCCCAGGAATTGACAAAAGAAGGGTAAAAAATCCAGTCCAAACCTGGAAACAAAGATATTTGATTTTGTCTTTCAATTTGGTGAAAAAAAGGCTTATCTGGTGATATATTCAGAGCAAGCTAAGCCATCAGGCAGTCTTCTTCATGGGAAATACTTTCATAGCAGACTGATCTATATCTTTATCTAGTCAGGTAGCTCCAGCCACAAATAGACCGCCACGTCTTCTGGAATAGAAGAGATCCGTTGATCTTGCTCCCAGCACTGGCACCCTTGGAGTAGGCATCTTCTCCTTCCCATGGCCAGACAATCTCATGTATTCTCTCTTTCCATTCTAAGCCTGAGGAACTAGGAAAATACAGAAGAACAAGGCCACCATTTATTCTGATAATGAATGGCCTCATAAACCCCATTTTCCACATATCATAGAACCTTCTTTTTATGTCATAGTTTTCTATAATACCTTTTTATCCCCGTCTGAACTTAAGAATCTTTTCCTCAAAAGATGGACTCAAAAGCAGAATTGTTTCAATCATTGTTCAATTGTTTGATAAATTTCAAGGTTTACTTAGTATCATGTAAAGTAAAACTTCTTCTAAAGGAAATGTCAACCTTTTAAAAAAATCTGGAATTGAAAATAGACACTAGATATGTTTCTACTATTACATCTAATTGCTAGAGCAAGCTCTGACCTACTTCTGTAGGTAGGATGCAAGGATAAGTGTTACTGAAATCAGTAATAAATGCAGAAACATACAACAAGTCCATCTCTGCCATGTTAGGCAAAGCAATCGTAATTGCTTTCACAAAAGCAAACTAGGTCTAAGAATGCTACGTTCTTTACTACCACCACTGAAAAGACTATCCCAACACATGGGTGCCAAGACTGCAATTACACATAATAAATGCTTATTTATACACACTTGTTCCTCTCCGTTATTTTTTTTGTGTTTATTTGCTTTTCATTATTAATAATGATCATATCCTTTCTCAGCTTTTATCACAAGTTAAGAAACTGTCAGTCTTCTTAAGCTCCATTTTTAAGACTGAATGTCCTCCTGCTTCTCAGTCTTCTCTTCATCCATTCCAATTTGAGCTCATTTTTCTTCCACTAGTGTCCAATTTACTGTATAATATTATGGTTAAGGTCTTATCTGTCTCACAATGCAGTGTAGCTATTTTTCTGCCTTCCGTGAAAATACTTTTCACAATTATTTCCATTAAACTGATTTTAAATTTTGCCCCTCATTCATCCTGTGACCAACTACACGTTTGTACTTTTTTCAGTTATTTCCAGTCATAATTGATTCACCATAAAAGCTGATTTACTATTTTTTAAAGCCAAGATTCATCCCACCAGCTCATCTCCTGTACTAGTAGCTAGAGAGAGAAAGCAGCACTTTCTTGTAGGAAAAATAATCATAGCTAAGAACAAAGACCTTACACAGGAATTTCTCAATTGATACATGAATCTGCATAGCACTAGGTTCTTCCGATTTTCACTGCAACTAGCAGCCTATAAATTGGATATATATTGGGTTAATAAATCCAAGCCTAAGTGTCTAATGTTATATTTTTCATATTTACTGCTCCAATTCATCAGTCATCCAGTGCAGAAAAAGAATCTCACTCCCTTGTAGCTGTCTTACCCGAAAAGGCTGAAACTGATTTTCGAATGGGCTGGATCTGTAGATCAGTTTAAAATGCACCAAAACACCTTAACAATTTAGCCAAACAATAATATATTAAAGCAAGGCCAATTGTCATTTGTAAGTATTTCATGCATGTTTCTACAAAACCATATGAATTAGTTAATAGCTATAATTAAATTTATAACTATTAAGTTACTGACAAAACCATAAAAATCATCAGCAGCGCTAACATATGGTGCTTAGGTTTGGAGTTCTGGAAAACTGGGCAGCGAACCTCCTCGTATTTGCTCCATTTATTACCACAGGATTCCAACAAACAAGTGTATCTTTATCTGGAATACTGAGAAGCAAACTCCAGTAGGTGCTTCATTAGACTTAAGGGTGTATAAATGTTTTAGCACATAGTAAAGACGCTCACGTTTGGGCTGAAGTGTGTCACACAGCTGCTTATCAAGGCACACAGAAACTATGTGCTTCTCCACGTTGCGACATGCTGGACACTTGCCATGTAGCTAATGTCCCAGCATCTCCTTCATGTGACCATGGATCCAGGCAAATTCCAGGCACTGGCACGTTCAATGTCATTGGGTACTGCCTGCTGTGGCATCAGATTTGCTCTCTACTGTGACCAAATTCAGGTACCCCATGAGGCTGTTCACATACTGAACATTTATATATGCCTTACACTAACAAACGCCTGCACTTGGTCATATGGTCTATGCACAACTGGTCACCGGATTGAGTAGACTCACCGCATTCCTCAAAAAAAAGAGGACAGAAGGAACAGACTGCAGGCTACTGGAGTAGTTCAGCTACCTGCCATACAGCCTTCTTACTCAAGACACCCTGACCCAAGAAGGAATGGGGGAGTTGCTGCTGTCTGGGTTTGCACTCATAGGCTAATACATTCTAATTTAAAGTTAATACAATTTCACTCTTTGTCTGCTTGAAAGTCTTATCCAAATAAGCTGTTCACTCAGTCTGGGTCCTTTCCCAAGAGGATAAAGGAAAAAACAATCTGGAGTATAATGAGCTCCTTGACCCACACGCCAGGTAGCCACACAGAAAGGAGTGAGGTCTAAACATGGTACATGTACATCCCTATTCCTGCTGGTGACAAGCCCCAAGAGAGTGCCAGTTGTCTATCATTTGGCACCACTGAGAATCCTTCTTAGATGCACTTACTTTTTTTTTTTTTTTTTTTTTTAGAACTCTGTTATTTATCTATTTTTAGTTTTCCCTGGAAAGCCCAGCTGCCCTTTTGAGTAGCTATTTCATATCCTGGATATTCACAGAATCCTAGATATTATCTTAAAAAATGGTAAACAGAGCATACCATTAGACTTGCATAGGAAGGAAGCTCCAAAAACATCTGGAACAGCCACTTTCAGAAAATACACACCAGCCATACATTATAGTCACAAGTACTGCAATAGCCCTCCTAGAAATGGTGTTAAGATCCCTTCCACCAGGTTTTAAACAGCTAAGCAATAAACAAATAAAGCAAAGAAATTGCAGAATAAACTTTGAGCAGAGATGAACTTTGGTGTGCTGGGCATAGTGTAGCTCTCGAGAGCATTGATCAAAATACAAAGCATATATATTTCTATATATTTATGTTGAAAAGATTTTGCTACACCAGTGACTTCTTATAGACTCTTAGATGCTGGGAACGACAAATAAAATGCTTAAAGAAATTTGATTGCACTAATGAAGTTGATAATTATGTAAGACTTGCAATTCTAAGTGAATTAGAAAGGAAAGTTTACCAAAAGGGAAAGCCCATGTACTGGTAAGGTAAGAGTGGAACACGAACACCCAGATGAGGTATGCAGTGATAGTGGAGGAGACTTACACTAAGTTGTTTTGATCACTGTATAATAGTAAGACAGAATTATTACTTTTGTTTGTGACTTTGCAGTAGCTTAGAGGATGTTTTGTGAAAGTGGCCTCTCATGGACATACATAAGTAAATACCTTGTCAGAAAAAGCATGGTAGTGCTGTGCCTGCCTGACAATAAACATGAGGGAATCTCTGTACTGAACTGAATCCAAAATAGTTAAACGGTCATGAGACTTACTTGAATTATTTACACATTTGCACATTACAGGTATACTCTGGGTGAACACAGGATGTTATTTTACTAATAAAGCTGTCAAAAAAACTAAAACATTTTTATTTGGTATTTAATATAAACACAGAATTGTAAAACAGTTGTTATCCGTATTATCTCAATGTACAATATAACTGCATTAGCACTCTCAGGTGAGCACTCTCTTACCACAACCACAAAAAACTATTAATTCTTAATAGTTTTCAGCAGATATCTGAAAACACCAACATTCACAGAGCAAGGATATTTTTAAGAGAAATCTTAAATGTTGACATTTTGTGGAATACATTATGTACTTAGAAAGAAAGAATTAAGCACAAATAGGATAAAGAAATTTTATACATTTCTCTAGGAAGATTTTATGCTTTAATACATTTACTACATAGTAAAAATTTGTAATTTTTAAAACCACCCTCTCATTAATTACAACAGCTTTATTGCAGTAGGAATTAGAAAGCTATTAAATCCTGAAAGGCTCACCTCATCAGCTTCAGTATTTTAAAATTTAATATTAAAAACAATATTACAATATTCAGTATACTATATACCTATCAAGATGACTTGTTATTTTTCATTCCTATGTAAAACCAATTCAAAGAAGGAGAAATTAGCACTTTTTGCCTTTTTTCTTTTAGACAGTAAATTAACTCTAAAAGTTTAAAATCTGGTTTCGGTAAACTTCTGCCATAAAAATTGGCTGATCCAAATAAACTTGAGCTTTATGGAATTATGCTTCCAAATCATCAAGGACTTAGGCACATCTAATTCCATGTGCATGGCCTGCAATTAGACAATTCACTTGTGTAATGCTAGACATATGTTCTCACAAAAAATTAAAGAAACACTGAAATAAGAGGTAATTTTACCCATCATGATGTCAGTTTCTTATTTTGTGGGATAAAGAGAACATTTTTTTCATTTATTTTATGAAGCCTAAGCTAATTTCTGTTATGGCAAAAGCAGCAGAAAAATATGTAAGTTTTGAGTTCCTCATTACACCTCTAATTTAACAGCTTTTAGCAAGATGATGATGAATGGAATATGCATCTAAACAATTAGGTGCCACTTTTGACTGCTGACTCAAAAGGCATGAATAGACTGAAATGTGATTTAGCTATTAATACAGAAGAAAACCTATTTGAAGATTTTGTGTATACTGTGTAACTGCTTTGCTTCAGGTGTCCTAAAACTGAACTAGAATATCTAAAATGACGTTCTTAATCATAGGTGAAACTGAAACTGGCACCACAAACAGGTGCACAGATTTAAGTGGATGACCAATATCACAGAGTAACCGGGAATTATAGACTCCTGTCTAGAAAATACAGTAGATCTCAGTCTTACAACTTTTTCCTCAATAGCTAAACTTCATAGAAAATTAATCTTCAGCCAGCCATTTTCATTCCATCAAAAAAGCTCCACATGACATTCTGAGACATTTAATCCAGAAATCTGGCACTTATCAATAATATATGTTGAGACCAAAACAACACCTAAACCAACATGATATGAAGCAATGAAATGGCACGCGCTCCTGGAGGCATTCTAACACTGCAAGATCCACTCCGGGCAAGCAGGGATCTTTAATTGCATATCCACTCATAAGCACCATCAATTAAGACATATAAAACAATCAGTTAGAACTCGGATTGACTGGATTTTATCCTAAAGCTAAATTTCTCAAATCCATCTTTTTTTTTGAAATTATTTTAAGTAAAAGTTTAAGAATTTTTCATTTTCATTCTCACACACAATTGCAATTGAAATGTCATGCTCCATTTGTATTTCCAGCAAAAATATGACTGTATATTCTGAAAATTACTGTTTTTACTAGGTTTTGTAGTCTTTAATTTCTATATTATTCAAATATGCTTTTTAAAAAATGCATGCAATACTGAGCATCATAGTGTGTTTTACTTAAAACTGGAATGTAGATTTACGCTGATTATTCTCATAATTATTTTGTGTAAGTATAAATATATAATTGTATAATTATGCATACAATTGTATAAGGTACATTGAACCTCGGTTTCCGCTTGATGCTTATTCTCTAAAATTTTGAATAAATCCACTACTGAAAAAAAAATGGTTACTCTCTAGTTGGAAAATACAAACAAGGCAAACCTATTAAACAAATCTAACTTTTGGAGAACTAGATAGGCCCCAATATTCCATTGTGATTGTCAGGTACTATTAAGTTTAGATATGACCTCAAATTCTTCTTTAAAGTAAACAGAATACAATACTGGAAATATAAGCCTCTACTATAAACTGATATTGTTGAATAATAATTTGTTTTTCCTATGCTGTCATTTAACTCTGTGTCTGGTTTTGGGTAAGGCATAAGAGACTATGTAAAAAACCTCACTTGCCTAACACCAGAAGAAAAATAGGAATCATATATATGTATATATATATATATATGAAACTAATTTCCCTTGCTGGCACAATGTGCCCCAAATGTTATTCTCTATTTAAAATTTTTTGCAAATGCATTTTTTCTTCATATATAAAGTTAAAACTGAGTGTNTATATATGTATATATATATATATATGAAACTAATTTCCCTTGCTGGCACAATGTGCCCCAAATGTTATTTCTCTATTTAAAATGTTTTGCAAATGCAGTTTTTCTTCATATAGAAAGTTAAAACTGAGTGCTATTCCAGACAGAAAGGCAAGTTCTTCTAGCCTGTTAGTCCGTGAGGAAACTTTTCACACTTTTTTTCCACATTAATAGGGATTTGGAGTGCTAAAACATCCAAAAGGGCCACACTGTAAAAAATAAAATAATATATTTTGGAAAAAAAAATGCACATGGTCAATATAGAAAAGTTAAACCGTGTATATTTCTAAAACATCAAATAGCAAGATAGCTCTGAAATTTCCAAATAGATGTGAAATGCTTCAAAACGTGAACAAAAGTATTTCACCAGGTTACGAAAAGGTATAACGGACATAATCCATACGCGCCAGGTGCACGTGCAGCAACGTCCACACCGCCCGGGCCCGAGCCGCCCCGTGAGCGCTCCCGGGCAGCCCGGTCCCCGCTAGGCGGTGACAGCGGCCCGGGAAAGCGGAGCGAAGCCGCCGCTGCCGTCACCACAGGCACCATGAGGCGCTGCCATCTGCAGCCGTTAACGAGTGACGTCAGTCAGTAACGGGACCGCCCAAGGCAGGACGAGCGCCCGGGTCTGAACTCGGCCCTTTGGGCACGGCGAAATCACAAGGTCCATCCACCAACCTCCACCAGGCCGGCGACAACAGGCCCCGGCCCCAGGTCCGGCCGTGACTCCCGTCGGCCCTACGGCAGCGACCGCGCACTGCGGCCGCCGCCATCTTCCCACCCCGCCAGGGACGCGACACCGGGCACGGGCGTCAACGCCGCTACTGCGCATGCCACGTACCCGCGCATGCGCCCCACGCGCCTCGCGTTCTTCTCAGGGGAGGCTGATCCCGAGTCGAGCGGCAGGAGATGCTGAGCGCTGCCCGCCCCGCTCGGCCCGACTCGGGACAGCCCCGAGACGGGGCGAGCTCCGGCCCCGCCGCCGATCTGCAGCTGGCGGGGCACTGCCTGCCCGGCTAACGCTCCCTCCGCACAGCGCGCACCCACCTGCAGCCAACACCCGCAGCTTGCCCAACCGTCTGGCCCACCCTCTGCAGGGGCACCGCCAGCGGATTGGCTGCTTCCGATGTCATTCTCCCCCTCCTTGTTCTCTGGTTGGCCGCCTCCGCTGTCAATACGGGAGGAACCCGCCCATGCTCACCGAGCCCTCCCTTCGGCCCGCCCCTCGTAGCACCCGCCGGCCGCAGCTCCACCGCAGACACCGCCTTTCCTCTGATAGGCCGACGCAGGGCGCACCCCCTGTCACTCACGCTGCGCTACGTTGTCGGATTGGCCGGGGCGCTGCAGGGGGCGGGGAGCGAGCGAGGCCCATGGGCAGCGTGCGCTGGGCCTTCCCGTGCGGCGCCTGGCGGCCCCGGCGCGATGAGTGGCTGCTCGCAGCGCGGCTCGTGCAGCGTGAGGAGCTCGAGCGCCTCGGCCGCTTCGTCTTCGCCCGCGATGCCAAAGCCGCCCTGGTACCTGCCGAGGGGGCGGCGCGGGGCCGGGTTCCCCTCTCCACCTCCGGGATGGTCCCCGTGGGCGGGGCTACCGGCCGCCCCACCGGTTGGGGAGGGGGTAAACGGGGCGTTTGTGGTCCGCAGCAACCCCAGAAATGTCCCGGGCTTGGGGTGTGGAACTAGGAGCGAAAACAGCGTGCTCCAGGTCACAGCGGGGTGGTGTGCGCTGTGAAAACGTGACCGGGTTCACCCAGAGCCCTCCGCATAGTTTATTTAGGTTTTAAGTATGACATAAAACTGTGGTAATAACACATGTTTCTGGTCAGTCAATCATAGTTATTTTTTAGCTGTTCATCAATACTTCATTAGTAAAATAATTAGCATCTGTGTACCTGAAAAGAAAGGTCCTGATTAAGTTTTAGTCTTCAGTATAGTTTAAAAGTATTCGATTTGGGGATACTGTGCTATAAAGTATCCTGGGTGGTTAAATGAGATGGGAAGGGAGCTACTTTTTATGGCTCTTCTAGGTTGAGACTTTTTTCATCGGGTCTTGTACTGAGTGGAGTCTGTTGCTAATAGTGATTTCAAATATGTGCAAGTCTGGTAAACTGTTTGGGGGAGTTTTATTTGGAAAAGTCTTCTGTAAAAAGTTTAAAACACTTACTGAAATATAGTACTACTTGGTTTTGACAGTAATAGCAGCAAACTATTTTTAGGCAAGTGGTTTTCTAGCAACTGCAAATACTTCTCGATTCATAACATATAGGTTTTTTGTGAATCCCTGTTACTCCATAGGCTGGCCGTCTGCTGATAAGGAAATTAATTACAGAAAAGCTGTGTATACCATGGAATGAAATATGCTTGCAAAGGACATCAAAAGGAAAACCTTTCCTGGCAAATGACATACCCAGTACCTCTTCAAATTACAACTTCAATGTCTCTCATCAAGGGGATTATGCAGTTCTTGCAGCTGAACCCGAGCTTCAAGTTGGAATTGATATTATGAAGACTAGTTTGCCAGGTAATGGTATTACTAAAGTAAATTCTGTAGTGTTCTAAGTGCAGAACATTCCCTAACACTCTCTAAAACCCAATCTGTGTCCTGGGAATTTAGGAACAGATCATATTTGTTTTGTTTTCTATACATACTTTCTAGTGTATGTCCATGGGTTTCTGTAATGGCAGGTATGGATATATTTGCAATTTAGAAGAGCAGAACCATGGAAAGTAAAGGTATGAATCCTTTTATGAAACTGGCAAGATATTTGAATTACATCTTTGCTTACTTGTTAAGATGTGTAAAAGCAGGTACGGTTTTGCAGCAAAGGACTGTGAACTTCGTCCCTGTGAGAACTTTATACCCTCTGACTCCAAATCTTTCTCCCTCATAAGTGTGGGCAGGGTCAGCACCAGGCCTGGCCCTGCAGCCACCTGGGTTCAGAAGCACCTCTGCTCAAGCAGGAGTCTTCAGAAGCTGAAAAGCACTAGAAGAGTCCCCTTGGTATCAGACTGCACAGATACTGGCTTATTTATTTGTATGAAACTAAAGGTAACCTGTTTATATTATTGAACTTCAAGCCCAAAGAGTAGATTAGAATGGTAGCAAAAAGTATTCTAAATGCACTTGTATGAACATGATTTTGGTTCACAAATATTCATTGATGCATTACTGAATTAAAGGAGAGCATACCGAGATTTATAATTTACTGGGATCTATAACTTTTTACAAACAGATTTTAAGAATTTTCATGTATGTTAAAACAGGAGGGACAATAACAGATACTCTCTCAGAAAATCTCTGCACAATCTTCAATTTGTCTAGGATTTACATTTATGTTTAGAAATACCTATTTGAAGTGTTTTCCAATTTCAAAATGCAAGGCATTCAGCTTGTAAGGGAATATTTACTTAGTTCTTTGGTTAATAGAAAAAAATATTTTACATTGACTGCAGCTTTGTCTGACTTAAGAAAATGTCCACCGCTTCCTTTGTTCTGTATTTTATCCTGATTTCTTTCTTATTCCGTTCTTGTTACCTGCACATTAAAACACTGAAATAGTGGCTAACCCAATATACATTGATCTGCTGCTCTTCTGCAGGCAGTTTCAGAACAGCTTGAGGTTCTTTTAACTCAAAGCTGCTCATATCCTTCCTTCAGCATCTAAACCTGGCTGTTGTAGGACGTATGCAGCCAAAGTCACAGCCATGCGTCCTGTTAATTACTTTTTTGTTATGTCCACTTTAGTAGGCTAAACTAACAGGCTAAAAGGAAAAAATACCTTATATTCATCTTACAAATGATATTCTGGTCGCCACTCTGCCATAGTACTAACACTGTCTGGGTAGGTGTCCTAGGGTTTCTGAACAATAACATTACGTTGTTCAAAGGAGATTTTGGCATCAGGGCCAGTTTAATCTCACCTATAGGAAAAAAGAGGTGAAACAACTGTGTTTCAGCTTATGAAAGCAGAGATGCAACACTCAGCTAAGGTCTTGACCAACAAGGGAAGCTTCTGCCAGTGCTCCCTAAAACTGCTGATGGCAGCAGCCCTGAGCTCTACCTGGAGAGGAGGTGATGCCAGATCAGCCTGTGAGCAGTTGCCCTCAGCAGCTGCATGGCATCAACTTGGGAGTATGAGCTGAGGAGACAAAGTTCTGTTTTGACCTCTGCAGCAAGCTGACTTCAGGGATTTTACTCCAGAAGAATAGCAATGACTGTGCTGGAGATGTTAATAATTCCAGGGACTGAGTGACAGAGCTAAACTGAGGCTTCTGCAGCAAAGCAGTGCTGCGATAGCATGTGACCAGGTGACCAGTCCAACAGGGACTTGTGGCAGCCCCAGGCTGCTGGATGCCTGGACGTGAGGCCTCTTGTGCTGCTTTACCTACTGCTGCCTCTTGGCTATCACGGAGATCAAAGCACAAAGTGGTAACAGAAACCAGGGCTCTTGGGGCATCCCCAATCTGCATTCATGGAGACCAACTCCTCAGTATGTACAGGGGAACACGTGGCACAAAAAATGCAATCCCAAAATTCTGGGGTTATGTTCCCAATTTGTGAAGTTCTTTGGTTACCATAGTCTCTCCTTCTGACATAATTTAACCATCAATAGCCTCTATACAGCATATGTCTTTTTTATCTTCTGCTAATGAGAGGCAGGAATTTTAATGCTTACCATGATATATGCAAGAAATAAGCTTGCCAGAAGTGTGTCAGCCTCTACTGATTCTTCTTTCACGTTATATAACTCCTTTACACAAATGTTTTTGGATTCTAATCCACAAACAAATTATGGTACAAATCATAGAACCATAGAATCCTTAAGATTGGAAGGGACCTTTAGAGATCGCCTAGTCCAAAGCCCTGGAGCACACAGGGTCACCTAGAGCATGTGACACAGGACTGCGTCCAAGCAGATATTCCTCACTGTTAAGAACTTTTTCCTTAAGTTCCTCTGAACTTTTGGTGCTTCAGTTTCTGGCCATTTCCTCTAGTCCTGTCAGTGGCCACCACTGAGAAGAGACGGGCCCCATCCTCCTCACTCTCTCCCAGAATCACAGAGTGGTTGAGGTCGGAAGGGACCTCTAGAGATCATCTAGTCCAACCCCTCTCCTGAAGCAGGGACACCTAGAGCACAGGGTGGTATCCAGGTGACTTTTGAAGATCTCCAAATCACCCTTCACCCTCACCCTATTCCCACTTGTTAGATATTCAGTGGAATACATGGCAAGATCACTTACAGTTTGACATTGTGTGCCTTCTACATATCACAATACTGCTTAAGACAAACGTTATGAATACCTAAAACAGTACATAATTAAAAAAAGAAAAATCAAACAGCAGTACTTTGGGGTGGGCCTACCCACTTGGTTTCCTTCTGAGATAAACTGATAGAATTCCATAAACTGATGGAATGAGGGAGTTAACTTGAGAAAAATACACTGAAAAGCACTCGGGGGAAAACAAGAGGGAATAAACGGAGTGATAAAGGCACAGGGTGGGGCCTGCTTGCAGGGAAAACCGTGTTTAGACAGAAAGCCTGTCTAACAGAAATTGTTAGGACAGAACATCCTGTCAGAACAGACACAGAGGACAGAAATCTGGATGGCAGTGACAGAAATGACCTTGCTAAGAAGTAGATAGCAACAGCTCTCAAATACTGCAGGAAATGTCCTGAGACAGGACCATGTTTAACTTCCAGTTGTGTAACTCACAATAATTCTATCTCCTTTCAATAATAAAGGAGATAGAATTTTGAAAAATATTGAAAATGTATTGGGGAAATGTAAAGCAAATTAAGTGCATTTCTTTGAAACCTCTAAGACTTTCAATAACCTATGCGATTCTGATAATTTTATCACTCCTAATCACCTCTTTTAACTCTCAGTCCTACTCTCCTTGTTTACCCTTGGTTCTATTCCTCTTCTTTTCCCTCAGTCCTACCCTCCCTGTTTTTCTTCAATCCTACTTCCACTGTTTACCCTCTGTCCTACTCCCCTTCTTTACCCTCAGTCCTACTCCACCTCTTTATCCTCGGTCCTACTCCATCTGTTTACCCTGCTCTGTTTTCTAGCTGGTTTGTGGCCCTGATCCTCAAAATATGTAGCTGTTAATTATAGGGCACAATCCTGTTGTCCGACAGCATTCAAGGATAATTTCATCCTCCCCTGAGGACATCTCTGGACACAAAACCGAACCTGCAGCAGGAGCACCTTGTGCCCTCTGTGTCCCAGCTCTGCCATTACTGCAGGAAAAAAATACTTTAGTGTGGAGGGAAGGAGCTCATTTGGTGTAAAACCCTAACAGAGGAAAGGCAGAAAAGCTCTGCATTAGTTTAAATCAGTTCTTCTCCTGTACTGAAAATGTGGCTTCTGCTGGCATGTTCCAGTGAGGGAGAGGTGGCAGCTTCTGTGAGACCAGATATTGTGCTGCGGAGAGGGAAAAAATATGGGTTTACAGGTATTTTCAGACCCTCTCTGGGTCTGAAATTGGAGTTTTCATCTTTAAATACAAATTAAGATTGTTCACTCTTAGTGTAGCTTTGTTTATAGATTTGGCTAGCTGAGGGAGAAGGTAGTTACAGGAAGGTAGTCCTGTGGAGAAGGATGTTGGCAGAAGAGAGGTGTAGAAATTTGTAACTTTTGTGAAAGAGAATCAAAATCCCCCTCCTTGCAACTGCTGGTTGAGCTGCAGTGGAAACACAATGAGGAAGCACTTGAAAAAACTCATGTTCTCATATTCTTTTCGTGTTTTATATTCTCTGCACAAGGTGGCATGTCTGACACGGGACCCTAATTCTCCAGTTTTAGCTTTGGCCATGTTTAACTTCGGCCTAGTGATTTACCGAAGGCTAAATCACTCCAGTTTGCAGATTTGGGCCTTTCGGTAACCGCAAGAGTCTTTTTAAAGCAAGGAAAAATTTGTTGTTGTTAATATTAGTTCAGCTCCACTGATATCAGCAAAATTAACGAACCTCTTGGGAACCATCTGCTGGCTACTGTAGGTGGGTGCCATGCGGTACCAGTTAGATCTTTTCTGAGCATTTTTCATGGTGTGGCTCTTATTGGGGTGATTCAGGCTGCACAAGAGCTTGTGGTGCTTGATCTCCAGAGAAGGAGACTCCACAATCTCTCTTGAGGTCTGCCACCTGTTCCAGTGCTCTGCTACCCTCACTGTTAAGATTTTTTCCTTAAGTTCCTATGGAACTTTTGGTGATTCAGTTTGTGGCCATTTCCTCTAGTCCTATCAGTGGCCACCACTGCGGAGAGGCTGGCCCCATCCTCCTCACTGCCTCCCTTGAGGTACTTACAGACACAGATCAGGTCCCCTCTCAGCCTTCTCTTCTCCAGGCTGAACAGGCCCAGCTCCCTCAGCCTGTCCTCATAGGGCAGATGTTCCAGGCCCCTGATCATCCTCGTGGCCCTGCGCTGGACTCTCTCCAGCAGCTCCACATCCCTCTTGTACTGTGGGGCCCAGAACTGGACACAGTACTCCAGATGTGGCCTCACCAGGACTGAGTAGAGGGGCAGGATCACCTCCCTCGACCTGCTGGAGACGCTCCTCTTAAAGCGCTCCCAGATGCCGCTACCTTCTTGGCCACAAGGGCACACTACTGCCTTATTGTCGACTTGTCATCCACCATGACACCCTGGTCCCTCTCTGCGAGATAAAATACCGTATTACAATCTTGCAACAGCTTTTGTTTATGGCTGTGCTGCTTCCTTTTTGAAATAATAATTTGTACTTTTGGAAAATAGATGCAATAATATAAATTTGGAAAAATAATATTATTAATAACCAATATTCAGTGTTTTTAAAAAAAAACAGTATCATGAATTACTGCTAGTGTTTTTTTTTTCTCCACATTAAATATTTTTCTGAGAAAGTTTGTCTTACAGGCATTACCTGGAGCTGCTATAGCACTTCTGTGTTATAAATATGAGCTAACTTTGCCTTTGCAGCTGTTGCTTTTATGGAAGTTCCACTGCGTGGTGCTGTTGCTCTGCAGTTGCTCAGTATATTATAGTTCTGTATAGTAGGGGTTTCCATAAATCCACTTGAATCTCATTCCTGTAGAGTAGCTTCAAGGACAAAGAGTCCAATTTAAACAAAGTGCATTACAGTATTTTTTTTTAAGCACTGCATGATTATTTAAATGCAAAGAGCTTCATTATTGCACTGTGATGCTATCCAGCAGAATCTTGAATGAGGTCTTTGGTATTCTACTACATATATTCCTTTATTGTTCATCCAGTCTTGTATCCCTGGATCATATATTTCATTGATAGCATCAAGCAACTGCAAGTTTTGTAAAATGCTATTAAATTGTGTGGTAGCATATTCACAAGGAGATCTAGTGCTAAGTATATAGCACTTCTTAATCAGTACTATCTATTTTTGCTTTTCTTAATGCCCAATAAGAAGCCTCTTTTTCATATTATTTTAGCTGAATTATTAAATTTTGAAAAATGAAACTGCTGTAAGAAGTGATCTTGTTAGAAGGTGGAAGAAGGTCACACGAGAAGCTGTTTTTAATAGTGTAGGTAGAAAGGTCTGCAAAAGTTGCCTGGGGATGCAACAGTTTTATCACCTTTTTGCCTCTGTTCAGATTCTGCACTAAAACAGTAACACAATGAGAGTGGAAGAGGCAGATTTCTTCTTTCAGTACTGTATGTTATTGTTGCTTAGGAGTTACTGTTGTAATAGCTTTGTCCATTCTAGATGGATAAAATGTTTAATTTTCTTACATAGATTATTCTATATTGTTTTGATTTAAATTATGCTTTTAATTTTTGTGTATTTGAAGTGTCACTGAGGTCAATGGCTACTTTGAGATGAACTCTTAAATTACTTCTGAAAAGATGCATTTTTTAATGTAAATGGATGGAAAGAATTGCAGATGATATTTTGCAAGAGAGGTAATGCACATTGTTTTAACACTTTCAATAAGAGAAATAAGAAAGATTCCTACCATAATACTAACTTGCAAGAAAAAAATTAACTCAGCTTGTAATACGTATTTGCTTTTTAAGCAAGAGGCAAAAACTTTTGCAACGAGTACCACCTTGGTTTAATACTGTGGAGGATGTTTTTCAGTCACTTAAACCATGTAAATTGCTTATTTTGCAGAGACTTAAGAAATATATTAATAAAGAGTATGATGAGTATTTAAAAGATTCTTTAATTTCTGGCCTTTTTTTTGTTATAGCAGTGAATTTCACAATGGTAACACAGTATTTTAGCTTAGATGAAATTACAAATATTGGTAAATTAACAGCTCATTTATAATCCTTCATAATCAGTCTACCTTCTTCTTAACCTGTTGTGTAATTCTTACTTTGATGCTGAAATCTGTAATCTCAATTCCATACTTGAGTATCTGGCAAGTAGTGAATTAGCTTTTCTCGTTAATCTTTCAGATTTATGTTAGAGTAATTTATTAAAGGACATGAAATGATAGGATTTTTGTATGTGAACTTCAGAAATTTAATTTGACAAAAAAAAATACCTCCCCAAATTCTTTTTTTAAGTAGAGAGATAACACAATGACAGGATACAAAGTTTTCAATAAATTATGTCCCACATGAATCAGAATATTTAAATCTTGTATGAAGAGGGAAATTATCATAATTCAACCAAGTTAATGGAGGACAGCTTTTTCCAGCCAGTTACAAACTTTATATGTTTTTGGCAGGGGGAGGTGGAGCGGGGGCAATCAGAGCCTAAGATCGGAGTTAAGCAGTTAAGCACGCCTTCATTCGAGTTAAGCAGTAAGCTATGAGTGCTTTATTTAGGACCTGCCTTCAATTTTTTGAACTTATAATTCCTTTTTAATTAATGCTTTTCATTTTTGCCATAGAGATTTCTTGACTTGGAAAGAAATGTCAAATCAGATTGTTCTCCAGTGTACTTTTGACTTTCTCACAATGTCTTAACTTTAAGTGAGGTTTCTATTGTTTTGAGTTTTATCCTTATATTTCGGTGACTCTTGTTGCAGCAATTGGCATCTAATATTTTCCTAAGAGAGACACATACATGATTTTTAAACTAATGTTACAAGTATAGATATGCCGATTTATTGACTGGGCTGAAGAAATTAGCTAATTTATGTAAAGTGTTACTTCTAGTTGACTAAGGAAATCAGAACTTGTAAATGAGAATAAATCTTTTTTTTTTTTTTGTCTTTCTCTATTCTTCTAATAATAAGCTCTAGAGACTATACTGTATATAATTAAATATCAAAAATAATGGTTAGCTCTAAGGTATACATACAGGAATGACTAAAACTTTATTTTTAATGGTCCAATTCAGTTACTTTGTAAACTAGTACTTTGGTTTATTAATTGAGAAATGAATTGCAGTGTTCTCAAAAATAAGATTTCAGAATTAATTCTGAATTTCAGAATTAATTCTGAAATTGATCAGAACTGAATTCAGATTCTTACCTATACGCTGTATATTGTTTCTTACAGCACCGGTGAAATTACACTTGACTTGCCTCCTTTTTTTCTAAACACTGTTTTAATGTCCTTGATTTCCTTTGCTACTTTCTAGAAGAAAATTTCATTATATCTGTTAAACAAACAAACAAAAAAATTGCTGCATATATTTTGTTAAAATTAATAATTTGTTTTAAAATAATGAAACCATTAATTTAAATGCTTAAATTACTTTAAGCTGATACATTACAGTTTAGACACCTAGTCAACTTCTTTCTAGCAGTGTATTTACCTATTGATAATAATTATTAGTGCCTTAAAGTAGCAGTTGACAAGTCCAAGTATCTCTATGATTATTGAAAAGTAAGTTTTTTTCTGAAGCAAGTTGAGAAGTGGGAGTTAATTTAGAAATTCAAATTTAAAGCTAACTGAATAATTGCTATATGGAAATTGTTCTCCTCCTTTGAGAAGTAACTTTTGTAAATCATGGAGGTGAGTGGGTTTGGAGCTTTTTATCTCAGAATAGAAGCCAAAAAGAAAAGGTGGTATCTAAAAGAAAACCGTCTATTGTTTCTAGTTTTGGCACCTCTCATTCCCCAGTTTGTGAGACATTTGAAAATTGAAGAAGCTTTAGTGAAAGGCCATCAAGATGGTTTAGAGGGCTGGAGAACTTGCTGTATGAAGTTAAGCTGATAAAATTGGGTTGTTCTTTTTGAACGTGGAGAGGGGAAGGTCTCAGAGGGGAGAATCTAATCGGTGTCTTCCCCTCGCCCGGAGGCAGCTGCAGGGAACAGGCGGAGGAGATGGGTCTCTCTGCAAGGGTGCACAGAGCAAGAGGCAGGGAAATTATGTCTGGATAAGAGAGCAATTTATTCAGTGCGAAAACAATTGAGCATGGGCTGTTTGGGCTGTTAGTAGATTGCCCAGTGAAGTGCTGCCATCTCCCTCACAAAGAATATTCAAGACTCAGCTTGTCAGGGCCATTTACTCCTGAGAGCCAAGCAACTGAGCAGGGTTGAGATGGAGACTCGTGGCAGGAGTGGGGACAGTCCCGGGGAAAGCTCTTCCCGAGCTTCCTGGAGTCAGGAAGTGGTGACAGGTACACCGGAGAGGGAAGCAAAGCGGAAGCTTGAAAATGGGCACTAAGGAGCATAGAAAGAGAAGGGCAGCTGGGCAGGTGAAGAAGTCTGAAGACGGAAAAAGGATAAGGAGTGAAAAGGCAGTGATGCATGGGCTTGTGTACTGGATAGCTCAGGGAGTAGGCAGTGAGGCATTTGTAGGTGCTGGAAGTCTTCTCCAGTGGTGTGAATACCAGGGATTACTGAAAGAAAATAACAGGAGAACTCTAAGAGCAGTAGGACTCTGATACGAAATGTTTCTAGGAAGGCCATTGCCCACCANTAAGAGCAGTAGGACTCTGATACGAAATTCTTGAATGTTTCAAGGTTAGGTTTTTAGACCCGTAGTTTCAAGTACCTAGGAAGGCCATTGCCCACCATCTTTCTTATTTATTTATTTATTTATTTATTTATTTATTTAAATAGCTGAGAGGAGGGAAAAAANAAGGAGCATAGAAAGAGAAGGGCAGCTGGGCAGGTAAAGAAGTCTGAAGACGGAAAAAGGATAAGGAGTGAAAAGGCAGTGATGCATGGGCTTGTGTACTGGATAGCTCAGGGAGTAGGCAGTGAGGCATTTGTAGGTGCGTGGTGTGAATACCAGGGATTACTGAAAGGAAATAACAGGAGAACTCTAAGAGCAGTAGGACTCTGATACGAAATGTTTCTAGGAAGGCCATTGCCCACCATCTTTGTTTATTTATTTATTTATTTATTTATTTTAATAGCTGAGAGGAGAAAAAAAAAAACCACAGCTTTCAGTTCAGTTTTAGGAGAAGGGGAGTTTGAGCTGTTAATACAGTTATTTAACAATAAAATGGGCTATTTGAATTCAGCAATAATCTTCACTCCAAAGTGAGCAATGTGGGATGCTTTTTCCCCTTTTTTGAAGGAAGTTGAGTGTCTAAGTAGATGGATATTTCACCTACTAGGTTATCCATCCAAACACTCTTGATGTTAGAGGTTTTTTTTGTTTGCTGGTATCATCATTTTCTGCTGAACAGAAGATCAGTTCCATCCTCACTGTTGTGGATGATACCATTAGCTGGGTGCTGCAACCATCAGCAAAATGTTTCTTTCAAGATGTTCTCTTCACTATAATCTATAACTGAAATGGAGGGCATCACCAAAATGTCACTGCCATGTGTTGTAGGATGTGTACATTTTGTCAGAATATGTTTTGTAATATGATCTGGAAATGAAAAAGAAATTACCTGAAAGCGCAAATGTGTGCTTTAGTTTGACCTTAATTCATTCACATCACTTCTTTCTGCTGCCAATACATTTTTTTTTAAATAGTACAGTGAAACATGTGGAAGGAAACCACTTTATAAAGAAGAGTTAGTAATCTTATCCCTGGTCTAAGATGGGGTACACAGATACGGAAAAAGGAAGTGAATTGTCCTGGTCACTCAGAACCAGTGGCAGAGCTGGAAACAGAGTCACTCTCTGAATGAAGCAATAATGTAGTGATGAGTTGTGGAAACAGTTGTGGTGTTGCAAGGGAAGAAGCTGTTTTGCATCAAATATGGCTGCTGCTGTTTTAGTAGGAGCACTGCACACCCCATCAAAATGTTTCTCTTGTTATGTGGAATTGCTTCTCTTCAGATTTTGGGCAGATTGCATGATGTGCTGATTAATAGTATAGGCCATAGGTGGTTAGTCAAGTGTGAGGTTAGTCAGCTTTCAGTTGATCAGTCTAACCAAAAAAATTATGTCTTCTGAAAAGTAAATTGAAATTGCTGGTAAAAAGCGGTATTGCCCATAAAAAACTGATGCAAAAACACAGCACTGGGCTTATTCTTAAGGAAGCTTTAAATTTAACCAAAGTATCTGAGATTTTGTTTGCTTGTTTGTTTTTCTAAATATTTTTGTTTATGTGATCATGGACATATCTCTCTGCCATTTCTTTTGTTAATTAAGTCCAAATGACTTACTGTGCATATAATCAATTTGAGAGATTGTATTGCTACATGCTCTTAAAAAAAGTTTTGTTTCATATCCCCAGCACACAGAGGCAGGAGGCAGCACGGCTCAATGAATTCTAACAGACAGCATTCTGTTTTGTAAAGTGTTATTAGATAAGCAGTCGACTGCAGGGGACTGAATCAGTTACTTTATATAGTCAGCACCGGTTAAATTCTGTGATTTCAGAGAATGCAAAAAACATGAAATATCTTTGACTTTCTTTTTTAACATTTTTATGTTGTACTTCTGCTGTAGGAATATATTTGCCTTTTTTTCTTTCTTTTTTTTTTTTTTTTTGTTTTTTGTTTTTAAGACTTGCTTTGTCCTGAACTGTCACTGGTATCTGCTCATGGCTTTCAAGCCATATAGTCTAAGTTTATATTTTAGAACAGAGTTGATTCATAATATTTTTTCTTAAGAGTGAGCTATTTTTTGGAGAACTATCATGAGGTAATTTATTTGTTTATTATTATTATGCCATTAAAATTTATGTAAATATCTTCTAATTTGCAGGTAGTAGTTCAATACCAAATTTTTTTCGCATTATGAATCGACAGTTTACTGAAACAGAGTGGAGTGTAATCAAGTCTATGAATAATGAATGGATGCAGCTGGATATGTTTCATCGACACTGGGTAATACTTTTTTTTTTTCCTATTCTAAGACTACAGAACTATAACTTGCTAATGGTGGTTTGATGTATTGTTATTTTCATGATGGTAAACTTGTTAGGTAGGTATTGGCAATGCTAATACTTTTTCCTCTTGATAATTACATCATTTTTCTCTCACTTTTATGGACATGTGTGTCTTAAATTCATTTGTATTACAGTCTCTGTTCAGTAGTAAAGTTAATCAATCAGTTTCATTAGAAGAAGTCAGTATGACTAAAAGATATCTTTTTTATTTTGCTCTCTTACAGGCCCTAAAGGAGAGCTTCTTAAAAGCTATTGGAGTAGGAATTGGCTTCAACTTGCAAAGAATTGAATTTAATGTATCTCCATTGCAACTGGAAATAGGGAAAGTATATCAGGAGACAAAAATGCTGCTGGATGGAGATAAAGAAGAAGAATGGACTTTTGAGGTAAGAGATCTTTAAACTTTCTAACAGCAATAACTAGTCTCAACCTGAACTTTATAGTTGCATTGGATATTTCATTTTTAACTGCATATTTCAGCTTTATTCTGTATAACCTATAGAAAAGGCATATGTCAGAACAGGACATAAATTTGTAGCATTTAAGAATATTCATCATACTTGATCACAAAAATAATCATTGCAATTAATTTTATTTTTTGAATTCAGTGGAAATTCATTCTAGGCAGCATAGGAAATTTAACTGAAGCAGTTAGTTTCATGACTGACTTCTGAATGGTGTCTGAAATTTTCCAGTTCTCCATAAGTTAGAGTTTATGTTAAAGGTTTGAAATTAAGTAATTGTCTCTACACACACACCCCTGCCCACATTTATCCCTCAGTGAGAAAATGATCATGTTGAGAAAATTAATTCATAAATATTGTATAGCTGACTTGCCATTCAAAGTATATCTACCTTGCAGTTCTCTTGTACAAAATAGTTAAGGGTATTTTCAGTAAGAGTAGCTCACAGTTCAAAAGTTTATGTTTTGAAAACATGTATGATGATATAAACAACTGTTCTGGTAGACCTTGTTTTAATGACAGCTTTCTGGTATATGCCATAGTAGACATAGTGTATGTATTATAGTAGGCAAAGTATGTATGTATATATGGTATGTGTGGAATAAACAAGATTGAGTATACCGGTAACATTTGATTTATGGCATAAGCTGACCTCTTCATAATTTATTCCTTTGGACAGCTCTAATCACATTTGGATTGCTGTTTGTTTTAAAATCCTAGCCATGCTGAACCAGCCTTCTTGCTTATGTTGCCATACTTTCTAAGAACTGAGTATGTCATGAGATTCGGTAATTAGATTTAGTTGCTAGTGATGAAAATTTCTGAAAAGATTGTGACATGTCTTGTAATATAATATCTTCTACATTAATATAATGTCATTGTCAAGGAGGCAACTACCTTTCTTAGTTGAGTGCTGGAATGCCTAATTTCAGTCTTCAAAATCCTATCTCTGATAGGCTGACTAAAATAGCCTAAAGATAATGATGCAAATAGTTCCCTGTGTTATTAAAAGCTTTATAATTGTTTTATTTTTTCATATTACTCAGTAGTTGCTCCTTGAAGCTTAATTTAATATTTTTCTGAGGAAAGTGTCCTTTCTTAGGCTCACTCTCTGCTTCTGAACAGCACACCTTTCCAAACAGGTTACAGTATTTCAGAGAAGGGATTTATTATTAAGTTCCATATATATACACTAGCTCAGTTGAGTGTAAATTAATTTAAATATGGGCATTAATTAAAATGAAACTGAAAAAGTAGTTTTTCAATTATCCATCTCCAACCTAAGATTAACTGTTGCTTTACTTTTTCATCACTTTTGACTTGTGTATGTCTGTGTGTGTGTTTGTGTCTGTGTGTGTGTGTGCATGCATATAAATAAAATACACTCCATGTCCTAAGTTTGTTTTCATTTTGTACCCCATTTTTCTCCCATACAGGAATCTTTTTTTATTATTATTAGAGGAAATATTTCTATTTATTTACCCATGAACAAACTCTTGAAATGACTTGTTAACTGAAAACAGTAATTTTGAGAAATCTAGGAGAATCACCAGGGAAAAATCATTGAGAATCACCTGCACATTACCTATTAAACACAAGAAAAATGTTTTATATTTTACCAAGTTCACTTGAGTGAACTTTTTCTATCAAATGAAAAATGTTGTGCTTTGGCAGTCTTATTTTTCAGATTTGTTTATATCTTTGTGATAGGAGATGATCAAAGAGAGAGATAAGTTAATTAAAATCCAGCTATCTCGGTGTTTGGAGTTTTTTTCTTTTTTCAGTTTTAAAAAGAATGCTTCATTTACTACTTTGAAATATACGGAATAATGAAATTTGCCACTAACAATTGTGGCAAGTTTTATATATAATTATGTACCTATTATATGCTTATAGGAGATCTGATATATGACGCAAACCCTGATTAATGATATGCAAAATGTTATGTTAAGAGTGTATTGCTGGCTTTTTCTTGTCATTCCCAACTTTATGTAGCTGATCGGAAAGCATAGCTGAACAGCACTTATTAGATCTACTTTTAAAGATAGACACACCTTTGCTTTGGTGCCTATATCAGTTTCAATACTGCTAGGTTATAAGGCAATCTCGTTTATGCTAAACTTTATTCATTTGGTATCAATTTGGCATCTGCTGCTATGCAAATTGTTGTTGGCTTTTTTCTTTGGAATATTTGCTTGGATTGTCTCTACCCAAACACATTAGTTCCAGAATATGTATTTCAAAGTGGGATTACCTGGGTTAATTTGAAACATACCTAGTAATTGTTCTTGGTATTTAACAAAGTAATGGAATGAGTGAGTCAGAATGATGTGAATCTAATACATGTCATTTTGCTGTGCCTTGGAAGATCAGGTTGCTACAACTCTCAACACGCCAACAGCTAGAACAGCTCAAGTGACATTGTGGTTATGCTCAGAAAAAAGAGATCTGTTATATACTTTTTGTTTTACAGGGCAGTATAATTTAAAAAAAAATAAAATTGCCCTTCTTTTGCTTTATCATCTATTTCCGTGTAATAAGTTGAATTTAATTTATTAGCTCTTGTACCAGTATCTCCAGATGAGTATGGAAGCAAACTGAGTTGCTGGGTTTTACAATATATTACACACCATATCCTCAGCTATTTCTGGCCCAGAGCAGAGGCCAGGAAGTATCCCTTCTATATTTTGGGAGGGGGCTCTTAATTTTCTTTGAAGTAGTTGAAGGTAAGATGAAGGGCACAGTTTGTTTGTCACACGATCCTGAGTTGTTTTATGACCTCTAACACGCAGGGATACGTAAAGCAAATGAAGTGAAGCTTCCTAAAATAGATATCTGTTAGATGGTATCCCTGCTTGCAAGTAAACAGTTCAGGTTATCCAATGAGTCACTTCAGGTTATCCAATGAGACCTTCAAGACCATCGAGTTGAACCATAAGCCCATCACGACCATGGCTGCTAAACTGTGTCCCAAAGTGCCTTATCTACGTGTTTCTTGAACACTGCCAGGGATAGTGACTCCGCCGCTTTCTTGGGCAGATAATCAATCTGTTTATCAGTCATTGATCAAATAGCTGATTTTCATAGGAAGTCTTTCTTTTTTTTCTTTTTCTCATACATATATAGCTTTTACAGTCGTTTGAAATACAGCTTATACTTTAGGTTTATTTCTCTCATGAGTATGAAATAGTTCTCCCAATACAGACAGAACTGAAATAGTCGTTTTCTTTCTAACGCTTTGCAGAAAGATAAACCAACATAAACTCACAAACTTTTTTTTTGTTGTTCTTGTTTCAAGGCAGATGAGGGCAATAAAGATCACTGCTAAACAATCTTTATGTCAAATAGACAGAATTTAGGTGCTGAAGAGATCAAAGTAAAGACATGTACACTGCCACCCCAGCACCTATCTGTCTGCACACTAATACATGTGCCACTGTGGTCCCTCAGGCTTATACCTGTCCTGATACATAGGCCCAGAGCAGCAGCTGTCTTGTGTGGTCTGGGTGGAGGGGCCTGAGTAAGCATCTTGTCATCTTTTCACACAGGACTATTTGGATTTCACAAGAAAGGCATAATTGCAACTGAAATCTTTAGAAACCCTATATGGTAGAGGAACTGTAGAGAAGGTCAATGCAGATTGACAGCATTGCTTTAAAAGACATTACTTAAGTTAAAAAATAAAGGGAAGAAATCACTCTTTTTTTGAGGAAAAAGTACGTTGTAAAACCTTCTTTTTCTAATAATGTGGTGTGGTTGGGGTATTTTCCAAGTAAGAATTGGAGGTTCTGTCCCAGGAGAGAATCCACTGTAGTAGTTGATATGTCTGTTATCTAAGCTGATCTGCAGAATTGGTGACACTCAATTCCTTCATTTTTCTAGTTGAAGTTCTTGCTATTCTTGATTTCCACTTCCAAAAGATCACAGGGAAATGATGTGAGCATTTTTGGATAATGAAAAAGGAAAACATTTCTGTTTTTATTAAAAAAAATGTTGACAATTATAATTTGAAGTGAATAATCATTCTTCAAAAGCAATACATAAAACCAACTTCTTCTGAAAATAATATTTTCAAGATGAGTTCTTACAGATGAATTCTGCCCCCCGTTTTGTGGGGGTAAGAGACAGAGCAGGAGAAACACAGCTTAATAGCTATAACTTACAGCTTAATAATTAAGTATAAATTTGCAGAAAACTGCTCCATATTGACACAGAGCTGTGCTCAGACTGCTGCACCAGAAGTTTGAAGTGGTGATCTTGCATGATATCTGAAGCTGAAAGTGAGGGAGTAATTTGTTTAAGTTTATACTTGCTCTTCAGGAAATCTTTCATCAGAAGTTCACAATGTAATCTAAAAATAGGTAGCTTAAATAGGATAAAGAAAAACTAAGCTGATAAACTTGCGTATAAATGTCTACGGTTAGGTGGGATCATGGTGACCAGTAGTAACCAGTTCAGTCCTAATAAGTTGTTCATGAATGGGCATCCTTGATCTCTCCAGCAAATCTGATGTTTCTTTGTGAATGTGATTATTCTGAAGTCTATTTGGATTTTGGTTCCACATTGTAACTATGTCTTTGCTGGAAACAAAGTATATATATTTACATTGTTTTTCTTTCCTAGGAAACCCGGTTAGACGAGAGTCATCATGTTGCAGTGGCTCTTGGCAAACAGGAAGGATATGGACAGAGGCATTCCTGTGTAAGGTGTTATGAAACTTTTGAGGGTTTTCGTAGCTAATCACTTGAACCTTAGTTTGCAGTGTAATGCTATAGTTGAAAATTCATGTTATCTTGATTATAGGGACAAGGCTGAGAGAGATTATCTGGAGCACAGTATTAATCAGCTTGTTACTGAACTGTTAGGTTTAGTTCTGCTCTGCCTTTTTCAGAAGAGGACTTGGATTGAAATAGTTTCAGAGGACAGTATCAAAGTCAAATCTAGGATGTATGTGTTAGTATCCAGTGTGCTTATTCGAGAGAAGATTAAGTGATTTTTATCATAGCTTGTTAGTACTCATGTGGGTTATCTTTGAGAGGGAAATGGAGACAGTCAACCAATCCAGGCTGCTAAACTTATATGACACATCCTCGTGTTGATTTGAACAGTGGATTTTCAGTGTGTGTAGCTCAGAGCAGATCCATGTCTCAAAGTCCTCATTGTCAATAGAGGTCAGCAAAAACAACCAAGAGACAGGAAAAACAGCAGTGTTGTTCATTCTTGGGTTTTTATTCCATGTAATCTCTTTATTGAATGAAACAATAGAAATTTTCCAGGAGTTTGTGTTATTTAACAGAGACCTGGGTCATGCAGGTCTCTGTTAGCAATAGAAGTCAAATTTGAGGCAACTTGGTAAGACGTAACGAAAGGAAGTTTGAAAAGGTGCTAGGTTGGTTAGTGGCATAATTTGTTCACCAAAAAAAAAAAAAAAAAAAAAAACACGCCTATCATGTTTATGAAGTCTGAACCTTCCCAGAAAAATCAGTGAGGCAGACCTTTTAGCTGCNAAAAAAAAAAAAAAAAGAAAAAAAGAAAAAAAATGCAATTTTTTGTTTCCTATTAGTTAGCTAGAAGGACTCTGCCAGGAACTATGGGAGAAAGGGTCAGATTCTGGATGTGAGAATGTGAGCAGTCATGTACAAGCCTGTCATGTTTATGAAGTCTGAGCCTTCCCAGAAAAATCAGTGAGGCAGACCTTTTAGCTGCTGTTGTTTGGATTAAAAATCAAGTTCACAGTGGGACTGTTTATCATCCTCCCACTGGAAACTTGATTTTAAAAAAAGAAGGCTACAGGCTTCTACATAAATAGCCTAGTAAAGAAAAGGTTTTGGGGTATTGGCTTTCACCCACCGTCATGGTGAAATCATCATATACCTTTTGTATCACAAAAGGAATAGACATGTTATGTGTTAAGAGTTATGGTGGAGCTGCATAAAAGCCTTTAAATCAAGAAATGTCTGAAATGTATACTCATTTGCTGGCCCAAAACTGTGATAAGCTATATTTCCTTATCTAAATCATTGGAAAAAAGGGGCATTTTAGATAGGACAAATGGGCATTCTGTGGTTGCCTGGTATGGAAATAAAAGTTCCATCTACTTCTACCATGTGCCTTTTCAAGAGTGTATAACAGTAAGGTGCATGAAATGAATGTAGCCTTCTGTCTCTTTCTGAGAACCATAAAAAGGATTGTGTCTCTTGCTAGAGAAGGGAAAGGTAAAGGTGTTCTTCATCTTACTTTAAAAAGTTCCAGTGTGTAGACATTATGGTATTACTTTAGAATGTCATTGCTTGTCCATGTTCCTTCTCTATTATTATCTTCTGCTTGCAGGATATGTTTTCACAAAACTTTCCTCAATCTGATATCAAAGTTCACAAAACTGAATCCGATAGCAAGTATTTGTGACTTACAAGAGGCCTAATCATTTCTATAAAGTACGATTTAAATTCTGTACAGTGTTAGGAATATCCGCTCTTGATCACTGTACGCTTGAGCAGAAAGCACTTATTTGTGTTCTTGCCTAGATCTAGACCCATATCTGATCTCAGGCAAGTCTCCCCAAAAGTGAGCTTGTAATAATTTCTTACTCTGCTTGCTTGCTATAAGACATCTTTTGGTCTATGATTTGCTAAACTTTACTGGAATTGATAAATTCAGAAAGAAAATGATTGTCTTCAGGCAGACGTATACTCAAATTCAGACCTAATCCACTAACAGCATACATGCTTACCTCAGAGGCTTAGTTCCTTTTTGGTATGCATTCACCATGTCATAGTTTCAGACACTTTCTGCAGCTTTGGCTCATTTCTGAAATGCCAGATGAGCAGGAATGTGTCAACACCATGCCACTCGTGTGAGGATATAAAGTGACAGGCAGCTCAATTAATTTTTGTTTTCAATCTACGTTTGGACAGCTTCCAGAGTTTTGCTATGCAGTTAAGCAAGCACAACCCATTTTACTGTTTCTCCATGTATTCCTAGCTGTAGCTTACTGCTCAAACAGTGAAGCAGAGAGAACAGATTTTTTTGCCGTTTTATCCATTTACTCGCATATCTTCATTAGCAGATGTTAGTATTCACATCTCAAAAGTTTAACTATACCTTGAACCTACATCAAAAGAAAAAAAAAAAAGAGAGACTCACAGAATCGCTGTAGAATAACCCTGAAGATTTTACCAAATATTAAACATCCAGAATGTTTCTTGAGCAAATACCTGATTTGGAAGAATCAGTTAAAGTCTCTGATTCATGCAGCTATACTATTTGCACTGCTATTTGGAACGTATTACACTTGCCAGTCACATACAGCAAGATGCATGCTGATGCATGCTTCGAAAAACAAATCTTTTTTTCTTTGACTACAATTTTTTTGAAGTGATAAAGCTAATGCAGAAACCTTGACACGTACCTCTGATATCCTGGTCTGTGCTTAGTTTAGATTTAAAGCTGAGAATTGTAGATCTGCTGTGACTACTTTCATCCTTTATACACTTACATCCTTTATATGCTCTACTATGCATCCTTTATAGCGAGTACATGCACAACCCCAGTGATTGCTGATGCTCAAAAGAAGATGAACAGACATACCTCTAGTGGGATAAATCCTCCCAGGATCATCCCAAATAATCATATCTGCTATAGATTTTTTTTTTGGCTGTAAACATTGATTCTGTGGCATTTCTGGAATTCTCTATGCAGAACTGTGTCTCAAAGAAAAAAAATTGTTTCAACTGTGTGCACTGTTAATGTGCTTCTGTTAGTTACACCCCCTAGTCTAAACTGGGGATGATGACATTGGTCTGGATCAGAATACTTTTTCTTCAATAATGTGCAGTTTAAATTGGACAGGAAAGAATGCAAGGAGAAAACTGAGGGTTAATTATTCATGTAATAATATTTTGTTTTTTTCTTTAGGTATATTCCAAGGAGACTAATCTTCCAGAGTTTACAATACTGACTTTTGAAGACTTAGTTGCATCTGGTATTCCATTCACACCTGAGGATTCTGCATATTGGGATAATTTTTGTTCTAAGCAGGAGAGCCCAACAAAACAGAATTCACATTCAAGAGAAGAATATGTATAAGGAAAAAAATACTGTCAAAAGTCTCATGTTTTTCCACATAAATCCTGAGAAGATGAGTACATGTGTGGATCAGAAATATTTTTCTTCATTTAATCCAACAGTAGCATTTCCACCTTTTCAAAAATAACATTATTTAATATAAAGATATATATTCTCTTGCAGAAGAGTTCTGAGTGAAAAATCTAAGCTGACCACATGCCTTTGCCTTTCCTTGCCAGTGGTTCTTACATCTCAGTGGTTATTACCTTTGCTAGGGCCTGCAAGCAGAGCCACATTAATGTTATTGAGTCAACAACTGTTTAATATATAAAGAAAAATGTATTTATTTATACTGAATTTTAAATTATGATATTGCTACTACTCTTACAAAATACTTTTTTTCTCAGCAGTTTGAATAAAGCCAAAGTAATTGGTACAAATGCTTTTACTGTAAATGTTTGGCATAAGTGTTGCACAAAATCCAAGTTTTATTTTTTATAATTGCAGGCTGAACAAGTCAGAATTTCATCATTTTGGGAATTTCATCTGTGTAAAACTAGCTTGGGAAGGGATACTATAAGAGTTTTATATGCTTTTCCTTTTACAACCTCCTTTAATGTGTGAGATTTGTGGGGTTTTTTTTTAACTTTTTATCTTTTTCCCCAGAAGTAGATATTGGTCTAACAACAATTGTATATTTCTAGACTTGCACTTACTGTACTAGACATTAAGACCTGGTGGTCGGGACAGAGAGCATTCCTGATAGTCAAATAGCAGCTAAATAGAAATTATTGTCTTGTCTTATGATAAGCATTTCTGGGAAAAATATGTAGACCTTCTGTGGAGCATTTGAATATTTCATATGCTTTTTCAAATCCATTCCTAATTTGTGCCATCTCCTCCCACTTTATGCGTTCCAACCCTACTTCTTCCCCCGCCCCGAAAAAAAATAAAAAGTCATAGCAAGGTTGTGATCTCTAAAGAGGTCTGAGCAAGAGACCTGTGTGGATGGGCCAGGTGCTCTTGGGAAAGCTTAAAAAGAGTGCATACCTAATGTGGAAGAAGGACCAGACCCCATGAGAACAATATAGGAACATTGTCAAAGAGTGCAGGAATGAAAATAGGAAGGCNGGGAACAATATAGGAACATTGTCAAAGTGCAGGAATGAAAAGAGGAAGGTCAAGATCTGACTGGAGTTAGAGCTGGCAAGGGATATCAGGGACAATAGGAAGGGCTTTTACAAATACATCACCAGCAAAAGGAAGACTAGGGAAAATGTGGGCCCACTGAGGATATCCTGGTAACGGAGGATGCAGAGAAGGCAGAGTTACTAAATGCCTTCTTTGCTTCTGTCTTTACTGCTAAGGCTAGTCCCCATGAACTGTAGAGCTCAGAGACAAGAGAGAGAACCAGGAGGGAGGAGGACTTTCCACTGGTCGAGGAGGATTGAGTTAGGGATTTTTCAGGCAAACTGGACACCCATAAATCTATGGGCCCGGATGGGATGCACCCAAGAGTGCTGAGGGAACTGGGTCATTGCTCAGTCTCTCTCCAGCATCTTGAGAGGTGATGGAGAGCTGAGGAGGTGCCGGAGGACTGGAAGAAACCAAGGTGACTCCAGTCTTCAAAAAGAGCAAGAGGGAGGAGCTGGGAAACTGCAGGCCGGTCAGCATCACCTCCATCCCTGGAAAGGTGATGGAGCAGCTCGTCCTAGAGATCATCTCTAGATATGTCAAGGAAAAGAAGGTGATCAGGGGCAGTCAGCATGGATTCACCAAGGGAAAGTCATGTCTGATGAACCTGCGCCTTCTATGATGAGGTGACGGGCTAGATGGATGATGGAAGAGCTGTGGATGTTGTGTACCTTGACTTCAGCAAGTCTTTTGACACAGTCTCCCGTAACATCCTCATAGGAAAGATCCAGAAGTGTGGACTGGGTGAGTGGACAGTGAAGTGGGTTGAGGACTGGCTGAATGGCAGAGCCCAGATGTTGATAAATAGGGTATGGGGGGTTCGAGTCCAGCTGGAGGCCTGTGGCCAGTGGTGTCCTGCAGGGGTCAGTACTGGGCCTGGTGCGGTTCAACTTGTTCATCAAAGGCTTGGAGGAGAGCACAGAGTGCACCCTCAGCAAGTTTGCAATGACACCAGACTGGAGGAGTGGCCGACATAGACAGATTGGAGAGTTAGGCAGAGAGGAACCCCAACCATGCTGTCATTCTGTGTAAATGTAAGAAGCATCCTGAATTGTCACAGCTCAATTCATTTATCTCCTATGGTTAAACACAGATGTTCAGTGTGTTCAAGGCTGTGCCCAATTTGGTCATTTTCTGTATTCTGACCAAAGGAAAATCTAGTACCATAACCACGGAAGACATTCCTTATTACAAAGATAAATAAAAGGTTTAGAGAGAGAGAAGAAAATGAGCTTTTACAATATGAGACAAATTTTTCTGGTTTTGCGATAGATAATCCCAAATTCAAATATGCAGTTAAACTTTACTACTTCAAGCAGTTTTGATTAATATTTTTGTTTCTATTTCATTATCCTCCTCTTACATGGTAATCATAGCTTTCAGTTCAAAATTGCAAATCAGTGGAAAAATGCATCTTATTTTTTGACTCCCCAAAAGCAAAATTAGATGTTTATTAGCTTTAAGTTTGGTTAACAGAAATGTAGAATAATTCTGTGCATTAGAAGTAAAGTATTCAGAGTGGTTTAAAAGATTAACTATAACTTCCAACAAATAATTGGAATTTCATGGAGGATAGAAAAGGCTCTTCAGAGGATATGAAACAGTCTTGTTTACTCACATTAGATACTTATAATTGCTCCAGTTGACTCCATTTCATTCAGTTCTACATAAAAGATACTGTAATTCCCGGCATGCAAGCAGTTGTAAAGGTGCATAAGAGCTAAGCACTGTTTCCAAGGTGGAAAAAAATATAACTTATTCTGCCTCGGTTTTTGGATGAATGTGAAATACTCAGAGTAAGAAGAGCTAGAGAATACTGAGCTCCATGGTTGCATATTTATTTCTGCTTTGGAACACCATCAGTTGCAGCTTTACCAGCCTGATTAAACTGCCAACTTTTGAGCTGGACTTTTGAAATGGACTGCAGATATGAGGTGAGATGAATAGAGAATTTTCCAGTCTACATTCTTGGGTATCAAGAATGAAAATCAAGAAATGAATTTTATTTTAGAAAGAAGTCGGATCTTAATAGTGTGTCAAAACATTCTTTTTTCCATTGGAAAAAAAAAAATTTAGAAGTACTAATGAAATGATTGCATTTAAGTATGGGGATAAGCAATTTTGTTAAACTGGGAAGATAACGCTTGGTTTGCTGGCCAATAACGGGATAATTTTCATCACTTTATCTAGAAAGACTAGAAACAGATAGGCATTTGTTCTGGTGAACTTTTCCTGAAATAAAAACCTAGTTTCTAGAGGTTCAGACCAAATCATTCAGAAGACTTGCAGTTTCTTGCATTGTGATTTTTACCCAGCTTTTGCTTTACACTGAGCTATTTGAAAAAATAATCTTTTTTTTAAGTCTTGTGAAGAGACCTTAGAGTCATATTTTTAGTTTCAGTGCCTACTGACAGAATTTTTCTGCTCATTTCTTTCCCCATTCTGCTTGTAGTACCCAGTTGTGTCTGGAAACCCTCTGACTTTCAGTTTTCTTTTTCCGAACTCCTTTCCTTAATCCGTTTTATTTAATTTCCTTTACGTTGGCCTGATTCCAACACATAGTTGTATCCTGAATGGTAAGGAACTGCAACAGCATCAGCTCTGCTCACTATGAGCCCTTCCCAGCAGGTGCAGTGGCTGGGGAGTGCACAGAGGCTCATCTGCACCAAATCGGCAAGAGACCTGACTCTTTTGTCACAGATATGTCTTATCTGTGCTTAGGAAACAGACCTATTGCCCAAATGGCCCCCCTTATCTCTCCTCTTCTGGATGCTTATCCACCTTTTAACTTGACTATATGTTCAATACAAAATATGGCTATTCATTTTGATCTTTTAATTTTATTCCTCAGTGAACAGATTTTCAGAAGTAGTTAAATATGTTAAGCTTGGGCGTATTCCCATGTTCTAAACCTTTAGATATTTTGCATAGAAAACATGTTAGAGTTGATTGTGGAGTTTAAAGTGGCAAAAAGGTTTTTTCATACACTCTCCAGCAATACAGCAAGAGGCTGGTGACATTCAGCCTGAAAATGTATAGCTTTGAAAAGTGAGTCATAAACATCCAGCACTCCATCAGCATTTCCATAAGTCTGCAAAGCCATGAATAATATGTCTAGTCACTGTATTATGGAATCAAATATACTTAATCAAATGCACTGAATTTAATCAAAAAAGCAACAGTAGATATAATGGCAAAAGTAATGCAAGTGTGGAAGAATTCACAGGCTATTCAAAACATCCAGGCAACACCTTTAAAAATAATCTTTACTTTAGACATTGCAATAAAACTCTGGTATGCAAAGAAAAGTTAGTTAGGAGGAGGAGAGGGTTCTTCAAATGAACATAGACTGTCTTTATTGGAGCATTCCAAAGCCATAATACTACATTCAATACAGAAAATAAGCATATGGACAAAATTGTTACAGTCAAGTCTAAAACAGTGATTAAAGCTTCCCTACTTAACCTTTCCAAAATTCTCCAGGTGCCTAAATATACTATTTGGTTGTATTTTTGCCTCTGAGCATATTCCTCCAGAATACAGATATTTCAGTTTGTTATACACTATACAGAAAATGTAGATATGAAACTCTACTTTGGAGCTTCATCTCAAGGAAGATATTATTAAAAAGCCTTTTTTTTTGTAATATGTCTACTGTTTATTTGTTGTCAGACAGTATATATAACTCATATCTGCTATATTTGAATTTTAATTTCTACCGAAATAAAAAGTTGGTTAATTTGTGTTGGTGTATTCTTTTTTTGTAAACAGATTTTTTTTTTTTTAGGTCTGCTTCTCTGAGGTATTTTTTTAATCTCATTATTTAGAGGCAGAGATAGATGGGATTACTGAATCGCTAATGTAGCCTCAATGCTTTTTTTTTGAAGCAATTCTTGGGAACACATCAGTAGGGTCCTGGAGATATCATTTATATGAAACAGGAAGGGAAGTTCCAAAACAACTGTCCATTTTATAGCATTCTTAAAAGATGTTCTTGCCTTTCTTTCAGTAATTAATGGATGCTAAGATACTCCTTGATTTGCTCTTGGAAGTATGGTTTAATAAAGGTTAATGTAATTTCTTGGCACAAGCTGTAACACAATAATGGGTTATTCTACCTTGGAATGAATGGAATCATTTGGTCTGAATATACATATTTTTAAACAACAGTGTTATATAGCGGTACTTAAGTAGTTTCTGCAAATTTTTATTTTTGAGTTGTGTTGAAGAAAAACAAAAAACCTTTTCTTATTAGGAGCTCATTAACACAATGAGAAGCAAAACAAAACCTTAAAAAGTTTACAAAAGTATTTTGGATATAAGTAGTGTAAAGAGTTAGGGTGAGGGAAAAGTGTATTTTGATTGAAGTGCATGTTTTATCTTCCAAAAGCTAGATCTACCTCTGTAAATGTTTCTGTTACAAAGCAGTACAGTTGCATCATGGTGTGGTAAGGTATTAGAGACCCTGCCCATGGCTCCTTTATCAATGTTAGTACTTTCTGATCCCACAAGTACCATCAGTATGTAGGATGAATGGGTTTAATGTTGGGAAATAGTTTGCATCACTACTAACAATTGCATAATATGTTTTAATGCATTGTAGGATGGCACTGAAAGGGTTGCTATCTAAAAAGAATCATAGAGCCAAGTAACAATGAGTGAAAGTAAGTGTGAATTTAGCAGCTGAATAAAACCTTTTCAGCAGAAGAAAAAGTTCTTCATTTTCTACCCTGCTACCATAACTGCTCGTGCACTTTCTAATAGCCATTGCATTAAACACACAATACAGAGCCCTGGAACAGGCTGTCCAGAGACGCTGTGGAGTCTCCTTCTCTGGGGATCTTCAAAAGCCGCCTGGATGCCACCCTGTGGCCCGTGCTCTAAGTGTCCCTGCTGGAGCAGGGGTTGGACTAGATGATCTCTAGAGGCACCTTCCAACCTTAAGCATTCTGTGATTCTGTGATTAGGAGCTAGAAGGAAGGATGGATTCAAGCACAGCAGAACTAAGCATCATCAGATCCACCTCCCTATACCCAAAGTTAATCTTCTTCAAGGATAAATAGTAGTATTCATCTTAAACACTTTTGAATTTCCTGTTAGATTTTCACTGCCTCATGAATTTCTCTTGTCACAAGAGTTTTAAGTTTTCCAGCGTTGGTTTGCCATTTTAACAATTTCATTTCCTTTAATCTTGAAACAGCTGAATTGAGTCCCATCACACCCAATTTATCCACGGTTATGCTGACAAGAACAAAAAAGCAGAAACTTGGACTGTCCCTGAATTCACACATGGATCAGTCCTTTCCCCTTCACTTTGACCACGTCTGTGTGTCTAAGATCTGTGCATTATGGAAGTTAATGGGTGGTTGGTTAGGACTTACCTATGGCATATTTATAGCATCGTTCCAGCAGTGCTAACAAATGATAGTAAAGGCTGGAGTCAGTCAGTCTCTCTCAGGTGTTCTCATAAAAATGCATCAGCAGAACCAAGAACCCAATAAGGTGCAGATCTTCATGCCAACTTGCTGGTGTTGGATGACTAGCAATTACTTGGTTTTTTTTGGTCCAATCCCACTTTGCTCAGAGGTGGAGAGGACGTGTTTCTGTTGTAATGGCTCTTACGTTCACTGGTTATTTCTGGAACTGAGTAACTCACTGAACTTCCAGGTACTGAACTATGCAAGGTCTGCATCATCTCCTTGATCTTGCAACTTCATTCTTGTATCATATAAAATGCACTTTGCTTTTTAGAAAGGAATAGAAAGCAGAGTGCATCTGTGCTGTGGCATCTTCCCTAGGCCTATATGTACCATATCCAACCAGTTCCTTAAATTTTAATTTTAAAACTAATGCTGAATGTTGGATTTTGTATTTTTAATTAGTTATCCTTCAGACAGTACAATTTAGCCCAGCTCTAAGAGTAGTTTTTTGTTGATGGTGGTGGTTTTGTGTGTATGTGTGTATACCTGTGTGCAGCTACACAGATTTTCAATAAGCTGAAGACTTGCCCTAAGATACTACTAATACTGAATGTGGGGCTTGCATCATAATGATACTGTTGCTGATGGTTTTCTTATTGATAAAAATAATATTCTGGTCAGTAGAAAACAGAAATGAGTACTGATCCATGTCGTAAACTTCTTGGCATTGTAATATTTTGGGTAGATGCTGGAAACGTTTGTTTAAAGCCTTCAGCAGGAGAAGCACCTTGGAATACTTTAATCATTAGGATTGCAACAGAAAGTGGACAGCATTTTTATTTAGTATAGCTTTGGATCAATTTTATTAGAGATCTTTTAGAGTTTTTTTTAAACCGTTACAAATTGCTAAAATATCTGAGCCATTCTGCTGGACCACAGAATTCAAAGGTAAATCCTTCGTGATCTGGGCTTGCTCTAAAGCACCATTAAAGGAGAAAGCTCAGCTTGTGGCAGCACTGTGAATCTGGAGTTCCTAGGAGAAAAAATGTGCTCAAGGTGACGTGGCAGCATCCCAAAATTATTGCTCTCACCAGGCATCCTGAGCTCACCGCCAGCAGCTAATTAAATCTCCTTGATCCTTCTGATGTTTCTGCACCATGAATTTACTGATGGTTGTTCTCATACACGTTCATAGTCATAGACATAATATGAGATGGGCTGCTGCGTTTGACTTTCAGGCATGGTAGGCAGCCTTCCTAATAACCAGTACAGAAGGGATTGCAGGGTAGGTGAAGTGCAAAAAGATTAACAAGAGATATAAATGCCTATACAATGCACAGCATGTGTATATGTAATGTAATAGAACAATGTGTTCTATATGCATATATAAATGCATGTATTTTATAAACTATATTATATAATTGTATATTGTATAGCTGTATAAATATCTATAATACTCAACTAAGGTATTTTATTTTTCAGTTAAGGATAGGCCTGTTCTTTTTGGCTTGTTTAGGCAAAAGTATCTACATGTAGTTAAAAGATTTTCATTATCGGGATAATTTTTGATGTTTTAAATTACCACCTAATAAGCTTGCTTTGAGTGTTTTGAAACAGTACACAAGCAAAACCATAAAATTACTACCTTGAAAATATTTTCCTTTTGAAGTGAATAACCTGTATTTCATTGAATGCAGTAGGACAGCTGTATGTAATCTATCAGTACCGACATCGGAGGGACTGGGTTCTCAGCCCAGGTATTAGCTGACCATTCAAAGTGCTCTTTATCCCCACTGAAAGCTTTTCTGAAAGGTGCAGTGAACTATGTATGCAATGAGATCACTGGTCTCTTTGCGAGAGAACTGAATTTTCCTGCATACGTAACACTATGCCCTGCATAGATTAACATGCCAAGTAAGCTGTGGTTACAACCTACATAAAAGCATTTCATTAATATTGCAACAATTATGTGATTGACAATTAATTACCTGCCTGCCCAACACTAGGAAAATATTTTGAATTTTTTTTTTATTAAAGTTGTGTGGGGATAAGGATTGTACTTCAGTTGTGTACTTAGTTATAACATAATTAAAATTCTCATGTGAGCAAAAACAATGTATTACAAAGGGATGATCTTTCTGATATCAGTGTTTCAGCCTAATTGCATATTAGGACCTTTAAATGATTGCCTTGTTAATTTAAAACGTATTCCCCAAAGTGCAATAAGATATTTATTTGCATTTAAATCATGACAGGGAGGCAACTTCTGTTGCAGAAATTGTTATTTTTTCAGATATCTGAAGCAAGAGTTAATAGCAGACAGTTTATTGCAGTAGAAGCACAACATTTTCTACTGACTTGGGTAAAGTCAGATAGGATTGCTGTAGAGCGATGTATTCTAACTCATTCGTTCTGAGGCTGCAGTCAGTTCATCAACGGCAGATGTATCTAAGAGTTGTTATAGATATGTAGATATATAAGAGATAATCAAGATAAAAAAGAACTAGAACCAGAAACTAACTTCATCTTAATTAATTCAATAACTGGGGAGTATAAGAGAAGAGCTTCAAAGGCATGTAATAAGAATGACACAAAAATGTCTGTCAAGTAGATATGGGGGCAGGAGAAATATGATTCAATAGAAAGTAATTTGTAATGTAATTTTTATGGTGAAGAAAATCATTCTAAAGATTTTATATTTTAAAGGAAAAATGTTAGCCTACATATCTGGTACCAAGGAAAATCTTTTTTGATGAAAAACAAATGATGCAGTTTGTGAACACTGTTAAAAAAAAAAAGTGCATTATTAGGAGGTGAGAATTAGGAAGTCCTCAGATTCTGAATGTAAAACACTTTTTCTTCCTTCCTCCAGCCTCCTCAGTGTGGCACTTCTGCATGTCTAACATGCATTTCCAAATCATTGTGTGAATATTCATGTATATATACACATATATATAATTAGACCTATCACATACACACTAAAAACTGTGCTTCTGTCTTAAAATGCCATTTCTTGATTAGGTGGACACTTGCTAATACATAAGTGCCATGCCAAAAATTTGCCTATTGGCTGTCCTACTGTGCAACCTTAATGAAATCAGTTCTTGATGCCTCTGCTTCACCTTTATCTGCATGTTGTCAGTTAAACTGCAAGCCTCTTTTTAGCAAGAAACTCTCTCCCAGTATTTACAGGAAAGGCCTGGTCTCAGCTGGAGCCTCTTTGCGTTACTCTTGCACAAATAATACGGAAATAATTGAATCTCACCAATGACAAACCTAATAAGCCCTCAGCAGCTCCTTCAAACTCAGACAATGCTATTTTTTTACTTGGGAGATGATCATAGGTCATTGAGCTGATACAAGACAGACTTAGTTGTTTGGCGGCTAATACAGTAAAGGGATGACTATGGACCTTGAATGGCTCCTCTGCACGGAATCATTACTGTTAGACTCTTCTGCAGTGATGTGCTCTGCTTCTCTGTGCAACCTATAGGTGGCTTTCAGTTGAAATGTCTAAGTAGTTTTATGTCTGCCCACTCCTCCGTTTGAATTAATGTCTGTAACAGAATTTTAGAATATCCATGCCAAAAATGTTTATACCTCAGGCAGCATGCCAAGGGCTTGACAATGTCACAACGTAATTAAATGTGAGTGTATAGATGAACAAGAAGAATATATGGTGCATGGCTTCTGCTTATTCCTGCTTAACTCAACAACCTCTTGGTCAGAACATTTTTCTCTTCTGCTGCACAAAGTCTCCTTTATGATGCTAATTACACCCCAAAGTTCAGAAATACTGTGCAATCACAGCAAGTTCTTTCAGTGTTCTCCTCTTCCTGTTCCCTGTTCATGTTCTTTTACCTCTTGCAGTCTCAATTTGTCATTAGGGACTGATTCGCCTCCTCCTCACAGTGGAGATTGTCCTTGGCACAGCCGCTCAGTGCAGAGCACTCCCATATACAAATGTAGCTGCATACCTGCAGCATCAGGTATGTACAAGTTATTTTAACTTTTCTCAGTTGCCATTTCTCCTTTTCAGTTCTTCTTTTCTCCGGGTAAAATTTTCACATTCCTATTTTCTGACTTAAACCTCCCACTTTGCCATGCATCCTTTTCTTTTGTCCTCCATAGTCTTTAAGTCTCTCCCCAGATAATGCCTTCTGTCAGAGAGATGTAGGGTTTTTTTTCCTCTCCTGCACAAATTTCTCCTCATCTCTCTTTAGTTTCAGAGAGGCTTCTTTGGGCTAGCACAGAGATGCATCTGATAAGACTGTCTCAAGCCACAATATGACCCTTTTCAGGCATGAGTACCCATGCAGGTGCTTGCAGAAATGATGCCCCTAGCAGTTCATAATTATTCCTCTGACTAGGTTGGTGGGGTTTTGAAAGACATCAGTCAGTTATGAAGGCTTTATTAGCTTTAATGCTCAAGATGTTCTACACAGGAGGTCAATATTGCAGCCAAGCAGAAATCAGCATAGTGAGCCATCACATTTCCCAGTGTGTCCATTGATGCTTACTGCTTTTGCCAGTAGAATAGCTTTTAGTTATAGATTATACCTGAACTGGTTTAGATGCCAACCTACTATTTTCTTGATACCTAGTGGTCCAAGGAGACTACCCTTTGTGGTGCATTGCCTCTCTGCCCCTTCTTTGGGCCTTCCACTGCATCTCTCCATACCCAGACCTTTTCTTAGATATGAATAAGGCAGTTCCAGGGTTCAATAAACTTTTATAACTCTAGCTTTTGTCACTGATTAATATTGAAGTTAGTATTGTGCTGAGTCAATTCAAACAAAAATATTTAAATCATTTGGAGAGTTAAATAAAAATAGTGAGAACAAGCACATGGCAATTATGCTTCCTTGTTGAGATGCTTGATGCTAGCTAAATGATTTTTAAAGACAGGTAGTTCAATAGTGTAATTAGTTGAAAAAGAGAGCTTAATTTCAAAACATTGTTGAACAGTCTGATTGTACCCAAGGAGTGTATTTTTTTGTAGTAAGGTAATTTGAGATTTGTCGGGATGTAACAGCATCTCAGAGATATCAAAATACGGTAGATGCCTGGAGACCACAACTACTAAGCTGTAGTACTTAGGTGGATGTTCATCGAATATAATAAATTAATAGTTTTATGTTACCTTGGTGCTTTTGCAACACCACTTTTTATTGTTATTGCTCATGAATGATTTATGTTATAAACTACAGGAATCAAAACAGTGACTAGCTTAATTATGGATAAAAGGCTGATATTTTCCCATGAGATTATTGCTCTTCAAAAAGCCTAAATGGATCCTTTGTGTCTCTCACATCAATGTTCATCTAAGTGAATTATTAGGTTTTAATCACTTAATCAAGTGTACTATTTCTGTTTCACTGGATGTGTAGAATCTGAGTGGAAGCCACAAATGATGAATGAATTGAGAACATGGGTATGAAATAGTCCAGAAGAATGTCTTCAAAGTGATTCATTACTGCTGATTTCCATTAGTAGAATTGGAGTACAAAATGAGTAGAAATGGAGGAAAGATGAACCCAAAGATAGTAGAATCACAGAATCACAGAATGCCTAAGGTTGGAAGGGACCTCTAGAGGTCATCTAGTCCAACCCCCCTGCACACACAGGGCCACCTAGAGCACGTGGCACAGGACTGCATCCAAGCGGGTCTTGAAGATCTCCAGAGAAGGAGACTCCACAACCTCTCTGGGCAGCCTGTTCCAGTGCTCTGTCACCCTCACCATCAAAAAATTTTTCCTTAAGTTCCCATGGAACTTTTTATGCTTCAGTCTGTGGCCATTTCCTCTTGTTCTGTCGGTGGCCACCACCGAAAAGAGGCCAATCCCATCCTCCTCACTGCCTCCCTTGAGGTACTTATACACACTGATCAGGTCCCCTCTCAGCCTTCTCTTCTCCAGGCTGAACAGGTCCAGCTCTCTCAGCCTCTCCTCTTAGGACAGATGTTCCAGGCCCCTGAACATCCTTGTGGACTCTCTCCAGCAGCTCCACATCCCTCTTGTACTGTGGGGCCCAGAACTGGACACAGTGCTCCAGATGTGGCCTCAGCAGGGCTGAGTAGAGGGGCAGGATCCCCTCCCTCGACCTGCTGGAGACGCTTCTCTTAAGGCGCTCCCGGATGCCCCTGACCTTCTTGGCCACAAGGGCACTCTGCTGCCTCATGGTCAACCTGTCATCCACCATGATGCCCAGATCCTTCTCTGCAGAGCTGCCCTCCAGTAGGTCGGTCCCCAGCCTGTACTGATGTCTAAGGTTGTTTCTCCCCAGGTGCAGGACCATGCACTTGGCCTTGTTGAATTTCATGAGGTTTCTCTCTGCCCAGTTGTCCAGTCTGTCCAGGTCCCTCTGGATGGCAGCGCAGCCCTCTGGAGTATCCGCTACTCCTCCCAACTTTGTATCATCTGCAAACTTGCTGAGGGAGCACTCTGTGCCTTCATCCAGATCGTTGATGAATAAATTGAACAGGACTGGAGTGATGATGGAGAGTGGCTTGACTATGACATCCATCAGCTCACACAGCACTCTGGGGTGCATCCCATCAGGGCCCATGGATTTGTGGGTATCATGTTTCCTTAGGTGCTCTCTGACCCAATCTTCCTCTACCCAGGGCAAGTTTTCCTCTCTCCCGGCTTCTTCTCTTGTCCCTAGGGCCTTGGACTCTAAAGGGCTGCCCTTGGTAAACACCGAAGCAAAGAAGGCATTCAGCAACTCTGCTTTTTCTGTGTTATTCGTAACCAGGGTGCCCATCCCGTTCACCAGGGGACCCACATTTCCCCTAATCTTCCTTCTGCTGTTTATATATTTGAAGAAGTTTTTCTTGTTGTTCTTAACATCCCTCGCCAGCTTGCATTCCAAATGGGCCTTAGCTTTCCTCGTCATAGCTCTGCATTCCCTGACTACGCTCCTGTATTTTTCCCAGGGGACCTGTCCTTTTTTCCACATTCTGTATACCACCTTCCTCTGCTTGAGCATTGCCACAAGCTCCTTGCTCATCCATGCAGGTCTCCTGCCCCCTCTGCCTGACTTTTTACGTACAGGGATGCACTGTTGCTGGGCGTGGAGGAAGCGCTTCTTGAAAACTAGCCAGCTCTCTTGGGTCCCCTTTCCTTCTAGAACTCTAGCCCATGGGATTCTTCTGAGGAGGTCTCTGAAGAGGCTAAAGTTGGTCCTTCTGAAGTCTATGGTTGCAAGGCTACTTACAGCCCTGCCTCTTCCTCATCGGATCCTGAACTCCACCAACTCATGGTCACTATAGCCAAGGCTATCCCCCACCCTCACATCTCCTACAAGCCCCTCTCTATTTGTTATCATGAAGTCCAGTAGCCCACCTCTCCTCGTTGGTTCCTCAACAACCTGCATCAAAAAGTTATCATCAACACTCTGCAGGAACCTCCAGGACTGCTTGTGCCTGGATGTGTTGTCCTTCCAGTAGATGTCGGGGAAGTTGAAGTCCACCATGAGAACCAGTAGTAGAAAATATCGAGAAGAGGAGCACTGGAAGACTATTGAACCCCTCTTTGATTCTGTGAGCAGCTCATTCTCTAAGAATTAGGAAACTTAACCTGGTATATTCAGGGTCGGATAGGACTGGGTTCCTGCTGAAAATAAACAGTGAGGGAAGAAGTTCTATCTTTTCCTGATCCCTGAATGATAAAGAAAAGGGCTATGTACTAACTAGAAATTGTAGGGATATTTCAGACAAAAAAAAAAAAGGCTTCACAGGCAGAAAGTTAGAATATGGGATGATGAGAACTCACATGCCTGCTGCTGTTTGACAAATAGCAGCAGTGGAGGCGAAACAGGCCATCTCGGGGTATGCTGGGCACCCACTGAATCTTGTTTACTGTCTCAGTTAATGCAATGATATGTCTTAGGAACTCTGTATTATGTTAATTTCATATGTTAATTGTTAATGTTTTGTTCATCTGGGAAGGAAGATGTAATAATCTCTGCCTTTACTTGGCTCTAGTAAAAACTTGGCAGTGTGTTATGAGAGACCAACATTATGCGGCAGTGAGGAGCAGACCTTAGTCTCCTTGCAATGGCTCAGGGTTTCTCCAGCGATGCAGGTAAAATTTAATTTTACAGCACAGAGGAAGAAAACAAAATAATCAGAAGGCACTAGCTCTGCAAGACAGTGCAGCATTGCTGGCCAGGGAAAGTGAGGTGAGGGCAGTATGGTTATCTTCTGCTTCCCTCCCTTCATCCCTCTGTCTGTTGTGAAGATACTTCTCTGCCTTCAGATCTCCCCCAGTTTCAAGGGTGAGACACTGGCAGAGGTAGGAAGAGGACCACACAGGAGATGCAGCCACATGGTCACTCTGACCTCTTGTTGGGACTGGGAGGTCATTCCAACTGGATGCCTTGAACCACTTGAAGAGAGCTTTGTCCTTGGGTACCTGGGCAGGCGGCAACATCTGGAAAACTTCATATGCACATAGGATCGAGAACTTGCATAGATAATTGATGCTGGGACATTTCTAAAAATACTCTACCGTGCTACATTGACAGATCAGCATCCAGGTTAGTCTGTGGCTGTTTTTTACTCCTCCCTGGAGGAAGGAAAGAAGGGAATTGTATGGAGAAGACAGAGGTTGTAGGATATACAAAAGAGTCTTTGTAGCCAGTGCCTTGCAGATGTCCTGCTGTCTTTTATCCTATTGCATCTGATTAACAGATGAACCATGACAATGGCAGACCACCTCAGTAACACAAGTATGTGAGCTACAGTATTACACAGGAGCTGATGAGACTCCCTTTTGATTCCAGCAAAGAAAAACTCCAACAAAGAATGAGAAACCAGAGTTCACTCATAAGCTTTCTTCATTGTCTCTGTGACTGGTCTCAGCTGCAAAAAGAAGAAATACAATTTTAACACTGAACCTAGACTTCTACTTTAAGTTTTATTTTAGACTCACAAGGACTTTTCCTCCCCTTGATGTCAGATGTAATCATAAAAATGTTGTGATGTTTAAATAAAGTTCTTCATCTCAGGAATGCTCTCTGGAGGAAAGCCATTCCAAATATCTATTTATTTCATATCTTATGTTTCTGATTTTTTTAAATTTTTACCACTTTATATTAAAAGTATTAATCGTTTAAATTTGAAGAGATCAGTTAGCTTCTCTAACTTCCACTATGCAATGTCACATATTTTACTCTCAATCTTGGAATAAGCTACAGGATCTGACAAAGACATAAGAAGAGCTATTCAGCCTAGGTGGATTTGCCTTTAAAATAACCCTAAATGCCTATATATATTTATCCTTATTTTTTTTTCCTATGATGTATGTGCTATTCAAATTCTGTGAGAGAGCAGATTTGTAATGCTCTTGACAAATGGCCTGCAAATTTTGATGTATGTAAATGAGCACCAATATACCTTGACCCAGCAAAGACAGCCATGTAGATAGATAGACTTCTTTCTGTAAATAAGGTCCCCTGGGATTAGTGATTGTCTGTGTGAGGACCCAGTTCCCCAAGGGAATGGAGTTAAACATAAGGATAATAGGGACCATAACCTCTCACTGTTCTGAGGATAGGTCTCTGGACAGGTCTCTGAGTGGTTGTAACCATTGTTTGCAATTTGGAGACTAAATTGTGATTTGAATTTATGTTCAAGTTATAGATTTTGCACAATGGTGCCAAAATCTTCCCGTCTACTTCCATCCACCAGAACAGGAGAAAGCTCATGAACTGTGCTGCTAGACTGAGCTTACTAAACCATGACTTGCTCATTTCTATACTGGGGGTATAAACTTACTAATTTCTTAATAATAATTATATAATAACTGTCAAAACATCAATGTAAATTTTTTATATTTTCAGTCTGGCTTTGCCATCAGCTAACATTAAATACTCACTGTTTTCTGCTGTTGCCAAATGCTAGCTTTGTGTTTGAAGGTTGTTCCATTGGTTTACGGACCTGATGTAAACTCATTTGATTTTATTTTCTTTTTCCAAATAAACACTATGGACCACACCATTACCTGGTCCAAATCAATCTAATTCTACTGAAGTGGAAGGAGCAGCGTCTAGTAAAGCCAGTTTATAATCTACCTCAATATTCTTGAAATAATGATTCCCTTCAAAATCAACTCCCTATCTAATATTTTCAAGGCTGGCCTTGTTCTGCCTGTAAAATTACAAGACATCTATCACAAATTTAACAGTGCATAGAAAATAACTCTTTCAGGTATGTGGAACATTGTTTTTTCTGCTGGAAACCATTTAAGGATTCTGAGAACTCATGGCATAAGTTGTATTTGTTAATGTTTATCTATCTAAATGCAAATTAGAATGTTGTTGTTCATATATACACTTGAAATTTTCCTCCAGAAAATTAGCCAGGCATTAGCATTTTCTAAAATAAAACTTTAAAATGTGTAAGAAGCGTATTAAAGTGGTTTATTAAAAACGTTTGTTTAAAAAAATCTTCTGAAAGTTTGACTATGTTATTCCCTATTAGACATTCAGATCAGGTTTGGTACTTTGATGTACCATGAAATAACATGGCAGTGGTGAATTCTGGCTCTGTGAGGCTCTGTCTCTAGTTACTTCTATCTATCTAAGACGGAGCTGCAGCCGCACGAGCAGGTGGCAGGCTGGCTCCCACGGGGGTGGCAGTGTGTGGTTCGGGCTGTTGAAGTGGCCCTCAGGGTGGTTATGGGGATGCAGTGGGCAGTCGTGGGGAGAGAAGCATCCTGTGCCCGTACGTGCTGCTGCCCTGGGCTTCTGGCCAAGCAGATGTCCTTTTGTGCAAGCAGGTGTCCTGTGTGTGGTTTCCCTTGGCAGACGTGTGTGTCCCCTTGCCTGTTTCAGCTGTCCTTGGTGGTGAGGGCAGCTTTAGATCTTGCTCTACAGTTACTTTGGATTACAAATCTTGCTCCTGCTTCCCTATGGCAGAGCGATGTAATCTCCTGTTACTTCTGAGCTTCCATCTCTTTGGATGAAGATATCTCTTTAGAGGACTTTTAACTGAGGGAACAGTTTTAATCATGGCTATTAGCTCTTTGTTTATCTTCTGCAGGTTTCCATACAACAAAAGGGCTTATTCCGAGATTCCAAGTGTTTATCTCAGCACATGGCATTACTGCCATATCTCTGTCCAATATCTGGCCTCACTTCACAGTATTGCTTCCATCTTTGCATGTTATGACAGAAATACTGGTGGAACCCGGAGTTCCTGTGAAGACTGCCTGGCAGATGTGGCATGGGATCAGTACTCTGCTCTCTGCACAAATAACAAAAACCATTCCCGAACTCCAGAATGTGACAAAGATTGAATCATAGAATCATTATTGTTGGAAAAGACCTTTAGGATCATCAAGTCCAAATGTAAACCCATCATCACCATGCCTGCTAAACCATGTCCCTAAGCGCCTCGTTTAGGCAGATTAAGCACTTAGGGGCAAGGGACTTAGGAGAAGGAAGATTTTAACCATGCATTTGTAAAGTAAGTAACAAACCCTAATTTTCAAAGATACTGAAAGCCTCTCCACATGGCACTCTTTGATAAGGATTCCATGTTATTAAATGGGATCTCTTGTTGCTTAACAGTGGAAAAATTAAGTAGAGTTGAAGTTCATATGTTTAATTTTTGATCTCAAATGTGATAAAGGTGGCTATAACATGTTATTTGGTTTCTTCATAAATCCAATGAAATGAAAAAACAAGTCTAATTATTTGGCTTGAGCTATGAGTATTTGGTCCTGGAAAAACACTCAGGAGTTTCTTGATTCAGTCAGTTTACAGAAGACAAGCATCAAGTCCTCTTTCCAACAGTGCAACCTGGGTGAAGTGACATCTGGCAATTTCCTCCAAGTATTTTCCATTTCCCACAATCACTCACTTCTCCCCTCAAAAGCATGCATACTCCCTCCACTCTTAGCTGATAGAACCAGAGCTACCAACATCTGCAGGTTGTCCTTGTCTGTCTTCTGCTATGTCTGCTATTCTAGAAGAGTGTGTTGCAAAACACATGTTCCTACAGCTCATTTTCTGAGTACATTAACATGCAGTGCATGTTTTGGACAGTTCCCTCCCACTTCACTGAAACATTTAGCTGCTTTTGTATTTATTCTGAAGAAGAGTGAACGCATATCTCCGGCTTCAACAATTTTCATTGCCCTATCTTAAATGATAGTGTTTTATGTAAATGGGTATTAGCTTCCCTTCTGAGCAATAATATGAAACATATGTATGTCATTATGCATCATCTATCACATCATATTATCCAAAACCTCAGAAATAGTCTGAGCAATGGACATAAGTTTACTGTATGTCAGTATTTTGGTATTTTAAGAGGCAATATATTGTTCTTGCTTTGCACAGTGTCATATTTGCAAAATCCATATGAGGAACGAGAAGAGATGCTAGTTGAGAAGTGTAAGAAACTGCTTTGAGCTGCATACTGTTTATGCAGTGAACGTCAGGAGCATGACTAGTATTGCTTTGCCTGGTTCCGGGTGAATTAATCACTCCACCTATGAGATCTGCTTTAGTGAGAGCTCAGAGAATTATTTTGAGGAGGTGAGTAGTTACACTGATTTCAATGGCAAGCACTTTGCAAAAGGGCAGATGCATTTCAGGGAGAAAACTGGTTTGCATCCAGCTAAGCACAGAATGTGTGAATGTGCAATCCGGCTGTCCACAGTGTGCCCCTAGTCTGCCCCTGTTACCCTCAATGCGAACACCATGAGGAAGACAGGAACACGGACCAGCCCGCTGCTGGGTGGGTCCTATGGCCACTGAGACATCTTCTGTCTCATGTGCAGAAATTACTTTTCCTATTTACTGCAATAACCTAGAGGTATTTCAGAAGTGCTTCTAAAGTGGGAGGAAAGCAGAACCTTGGTTTGACTTAGACTAACACTTGTCAAGAGCGAGAGAACAGGACAAAAAGTAATTACTAACATTGACTGGCTTGGAAATAGACATTGACTGCAAAGCTGCTTGTTTAAATAGCTCAAACTATTGAAAGTCAATATTAAACCCAGCAACCAAGGGTTGCCATGGAGATACTATTTCATAAAAATCTGACTTAGCTGCTTTTCGCTCACTTTTAAACCATCATATGTAATTACTCTCATTTTGCAGACCCAGCCTACGGAGAGAGCTTGGAAACACATTGCTTTTCACTGGTCAGTACTTTTGGAGATAAATCTGTGGTTTAAAAAGCACACATGAGCGGATTTTGTAGATGTGGGGTGATCGTTTCTTTCCAATAAAGTCTGAGGAATTTTCAAAACACACCAATTCAAATTCTTGCATTTTTAGATTAAATTGCAGAGGTTAATAAGGACTGTTACAATAAAGATTACAATAAAATTGTTTCTTGAAGATTATTTGGAAGCTCTTAGGTACAACTTGCACCTGCTAAAATATATGTTCTTGTATGTATTTTGAATTTTCCATTCTTCAACATTATTGACAACTTCCAACAAAATTTAAAAAATAAGCTAAGAGAAGTAAGAGAAGCCAAAAAGAAGAATCAAGACAGTGCATAGCTTTATATGTTTTTGGAAATAATTGCTCTTCCTCTTTTGATCCATTCAAAATGTGTGAGATATTTCCTGAAGTATAAACAATTTTCCCTCTTCCAGCATGACGAATGGTTGTGCCACTTGAATCAGCACAGTATTTCTCCAGCACTTTCTGCCAGATCTCAAATCTGCGATGACACAATCAAAATAAATCTCCAGTATGAAAAGCTGAGCATTTGGGTGTGAATTTTGCCATCTGGAGTAGAACTGCTGTCATTAGGGAAATGGTACCTAAAGGATGAGCCAGAGGATGCCATCTTGCTGATGCTTCAGTTCAGCGACAGTTTGAAACTGAATGTGTGACCCTACCACATCAGCTACTCACCGTACAAAGTTTTGGCAACTTCTGGTGAAAAAGCTGCTTAATACCAAGCTGGTAATACCAAGTAATTACATGCTATACACACAGAAAAGAAATAGACCAACTTCCTCCCAAAAGTATTTCCATCTAAGCATCAGACACAAGACAGGAAGTGGAAAAGAGCAGAGGGATGAAAATGTCACAGACTATGATTTCATACCTACCAACAGTGATTATGTAACATTAAATTATTTGTTATTCATTAGTAAAAGCTGCTTTTTCATTAAATGTTGCAAAACCTTCGGCTATGAAATTGTTTCCTTGTGCTGTTACCTTGTGTGCAACCTTTCTCAGCTTCCAGCAGGAGAATTCCCTTCCACTCTCATGGGAGGTCAGATGGATAGCTCTAGTCCTGATGATGCTGGAGAGCTTCAGGCTGGGCTTGCAAAAGTTTTGCAAATTTCAGTTTGACATCTAGCAGCAAATTGATTCATGACTTTCACTCTTTGGAATCACAGAATCACAGTAGGGTTAAGGTTGGAAGGGACCTCTAGAGATCATCCAGTCCAACCCCCCTGCTCCAGCAGGGACAGCCAGAGAACAGGGCAAAGGGTGGCATCCAGGCGGGTTTGGAAGATCCCCACAAAAGGAGACTCCACAGCCTCTCTGGGCAGCCTGTTCCAGGGCTCTGGCACCCTCACCCAAGAAGTTCTTCCTCACATGGAGATGGAACTTCTTGTGTTTTCATTTGTATCCATTACCATGGGTATAAAATCTGCAAAAGCCAGAAGAAAATGAACCTCAAGAGAAGTCAGTAGGATTCTGCTGTTAAAAGGAGTTCAAACGTCATCATTCCCTCAGTAGAGCTTACTGTCTTTTTCTTTTTCTTTCTTTTTCTTTTGTCACAGAAATGCCAGGGGTCTTGTTTTGCACTGTTTTAATATCAATAAGGCAGTATGATTAGTAAAACTTTTAAAATTTCCCATAAAATCTAAGATAATCTATTTAAAAGCAAATGGGCAGATTATAGCCCTGACGGTAAATGAAAACTGGTATCTCAGTTAATTTTCATAGAAGCAGGCAAGTTTCTGTTCATTCACTGACATGTTATACTGATGTACTCAGAAGGAGCTAACAGTGACTGGCTGCACAGAATCAGATTATCTTTGTTTTTAATGAGACAAAATCAGTTTATCTGAGAGGAATAGTAGTGTATAACTTTTTAGGTAATCAGATATAGGATGATGATAGTTAAATATTCTTTTTGTCATAGATTAAGAAAAATTCTCTAGTTTAGGTCTTTCCTGGCAGTCGTGAATGAGCTTAGAACTCAACTTTTTGTATATAAACCAGATCTCTGTAACTGCAAGATACAATAGATTGGCAAATGCAGTGCTAGGCCTATTCTACTTAGTCATCTAATCCAGCCACAGATGTTGTGAGCACCTGCTGTACAGCCAGTTGTTAACCTGCAGACTCTGTGTGCTCCTCCTCAAGCTCTCCTGCTCAACAGGCAGGGTGGAGGAGAAAACCATCTGAGTCCTTGGTCCCTTGGTGTGGGGACTGAGAGCTGGTCGGACGGCCTTCAGCTGATCTGAGAGTCGGGAATTTCTCAAGTTACCGTGTCCTTGAACCAGGTGGAAAGATACAGACTGTGGCAGGTAAGCAACTTAAAGGACGTGAAGACATGGAAGTTACCAATGGAGAGGAACTAAGCAGAACAGCGAATCAGGAATCAACATGCAGCCATGATGAGGATGAAGAGTATGTAAGAAGGAGTCAGGAGGGGGAAAGCACATATGCATGTGCACGTGCGAGTGTGGGGTCTGAAGTACTGTACCTGCTTGATCAATAAAGGCTTATGTATAGCATCCATCCCTGTCCATCCCGACTTAGCTGCAAGGCAAGGGACACGTTGGTCCCCAGCTCCCAAGCCAAGTAGTCACAACAGATATGCTGCAGATCTTTGTGATATTATCAATGGCACTCATGTGTAAAAGCACCGTGGCCATCAGTAATAGTCCAATGGCAAGATTCACTGAGGCCAGAACTTCAGTCGTCTCTCCAGTGCCCTCCCAAAATGTGCTCCAATAGGTCTTTCCTGTAGTTACCCCAGAAGGGAAGATTGTGACATGAGCTGAGTGACCTGTGGTTCCCTAGATCAGTCTTTTAGCATCTTGAAGATGTGTGAAACTTTTGTGGTTTTGAGTTGATTTGCATTCCTGATTGAAAGGATGAGTGAACAGGGATCCATGCTTACAGATGTTGATGCTTTCAGCAGGCTTCATTTTCCATATCTCTCTTATTTGAATGGGTGTGCTTTTCTATGGCATGATTCTTACTACATTAATAAAAGTATTTAAATACTGAGATGAAATGCCAGCTTAAAGACACTTCTCGTCTCCCCTGACTAATGATGGCAGCACGGGGACTACCTCCACTGGGATCAAACATACTGAAGGGAAACAAGCCTCAGCACTTCCTTTCTTCGGCTACACATCTGCCTGTCTTGATACAGGCTGGCATGGAGAAGGGTGAATAACAGCAGTGTTGCTCTGTGTTGGGAATGCCATATAAGCTGCACCATGAAACCACTCCAGATAAGCCTCATTTCTCCCATGAGCTGCAAGGAATCCATGACTAGTACAGCAGAACTGTGATAATTCCTCTTCTTCCTCCTCAGAGATGAAATTTCTCAACCATTTCTCTGCTTTATCATTTCAGACCATCCTTCTTGACATCCATAATGAGAAGAAGAAAATACTTAAATAGTTGGAGAATAAAATGATCATTTACCCTGGAGGTTTAGTCTTCGAGGGAGCAGACAGAAACCTCTACATCATGTTTATTTTGATTCTCCTCTTTAATCAGGGAATATATAATTTCTAAGTGGCGGTATCCACAACGTAACTGAGAAAGAGGAAGCCTGGAAAAGGATTAGAATATATTTGTTTCCCCATATGCTATTGAGAAATACAACTGTTTATCAAATCTACTGTGCCTGAGACGTTTAGATAGGGGAGCTTTTCTGACACTGCTACCATTAGGAAATCATCTAAACATTATTTTTCTCCAAGGGTATTAAGGAAATAATTGAATATCTCAAAATAAATATGCACTGGTGATAATAGGAGGCCGCAGACCATAACCCACTGTGTTACAGCAGGAATTCCTTGAATTGCCTATGGTTCCACTGTATAGAAATCTCCTTAAGGGTTCTTCTCCAAACCACTTTTTTTCAAAGAAATACCTTTTGTTAAAAAAAACAACTAAACTTTCCAGCAACTTCATGCAAATAAACAGTTCCTTCCAGCAACAGCCTAAAGATCAGATTTAACCCACTTGTGAGCATAGGGACTATGCATGGAATGGTTCTTTTGGAGCAGCGCTCTCTTTTACTACGGTCATACATGTTGACAATAATTCTGCAACCTCTGACCTTCCACTAGTGTCCTCATCCATGTGTGTCTTCTGAAAGATAGCATTTCATTTACTACTTGAGTCCCAAGGAAATCAACATGCCACAACAGGCACTTCAGGTCATCTTCTTGGATAGCATGCACTGTTAGATATTACTTTTTAAAGATTAAAATCTGAGTAAATAATCTCTTTATATATTAAAGGTTTTCAAATCTAGGGCTTTATTATATCCTTCATTTTTTTGCTTCCTTTTAAGGCTGTTGTGAGCATAAATTAAATAATATTTAAAGTGCTGCTGCACAATATGATTACAGAAGCTGCTGATTCACATGCAAAATTAGAAGAATAGATAAAACCATGAATTGTAACTAATCCACTTCAGCAAATCTAATTTAAACATTTCAGATATATGCTTTAGCAAATCATAATGTAGTATGCTTGGTGTTCTATGTCTCTATTAATTTTTTCTTTAATACTAAATAGTGTTTAATTTTCAACTGTCAGAATAAAAGAATTAGGCAGATCTTACTATGTATCTCATCTTTCTGATTCTTGAAAGCAGTTGGAACTGCCTTTTCCATGCAAATTCTCTCCACGTTCAGAACTGTAAATACCTTTGGTAAAAAGACAGAATTTTGCAGTATGCAGTATTTGCTTATAGAATTGGAATAGAATCAGCTGTTCAAACTCTGCATATGAAATTCTCTGTGTAAACTGCAGTGGCTAAAAACAGTGCTTTGCAACTTGATCTGATCCTTTAAACAGATTACATCCTGTTTGAATGGAAGGAGAATAAATAATACACTTGAAATTGAACTGAACTCTGAAGAAATATGAACATTTACTCAAAGCAGCAAGTTCCATATTTTTGCCTTTCGGACACTTTTATATCCAGTGACTTTAAGTACAAATGCTCTATCAGCGATCTCAACTCCAGAAAGTCTCTGAGCAACTTCTTTGCACAAAAGATCCTCTGCTGGCACCAAAGCACCGGAGGCCAACTGATCTTCTGGTCCATGTGGCTAAGAAAAGGAGAAAAGGGAGAACCATTAACGCTTTTCTAAGCCTTATGTCTAAGCTTGGGCAATATGGGATTTAGTGGGAATATGTGTGTGTGATGCACATCACAGTGATTAGTTCTGCAGAACTAATGTCTGAGCCTGAGAGCGGAGGGTTGCTAGAGATACCAGCTTCTAGGTGATCTATGGCATTAAAGATAGTAAAATCCAATGAGTTTGTACTCTAAGTTCTTTCACAAAGGCAAGGTAGTTTCCCAGTTCTTTCTCCTACCAAGGGTCCCTAAAGCTTGACTTTTTGCTGTGAAATGGGATGGAGGATGGTATAGACCACAGCAAGGAGAGATGACACACAATTGTTTGGCCTGAGCCCTCAGTAACTTGTGAGGATACTTGTAATTCACATGATGAATTCACAACACCCTCAGATCCATTTCTGGTGAAGGATTCCTCTAGTGGAGCCTCACTGAAACACAGCAAACATTTCTTATTTTCTGATTTCGGCCCAAGGCCTCTAATCATTCGCTTTACCAGATAAAACTGTTCACGAACGAGCTCCAGCGATCCTGAGGGAAATTTCGGAGGGAACCAGCTACTAGATGGTTCGGTTAGTCTTTCACCTCTATACCCGGGTCAGACGACTGATTTGCATGTCAGGACTACTACGGACCTCCACCAAAGTTTCCTCTGGCTTCGCACTGCCCAGGTATAGTTCACCGTCTTGACCCGCTTAGATGCGTTCCTGTGCCACGTGCTCTAGGTGGCCCTGCGTGAGCAGGGAGGCTGGACTAGATGACCTCTGAAGGTCCCTTCCAACCTTAGGCATTCTATGATTCTGTGATTCTTATTTCACCTACAGGAGGATTTTGGTGCCAATCTTGAGGTCATATCCTGCTGAGAGCAATCCACCTCACAGTTCATTTTCCCTTCCCATTTAGGGTGGAATAGACAACTGGAGGAATTAGGCACAGCTCCGTCTTTTTCCTCAGGAACATTCATTCAAACACATTTCCTCCTTTCCACCCTGTGACTGAAGAGATAGCTTTAAAATCTCTAAGTGTAGAGGTAGTATAAATGTATTCACAGCTCCTTTTGCAGGCAACAGATCAAAAAATTGAAAGTGAAGTTTGGAATGGAACTGCCAACCTTCATTTTCTTTTGTTGAGTTATTGCATAGCAGGCCGGGTGAAAGAGTTCTTTTAAGATCATGTTTCAGTGGAAAATTTGGTTTTCAAATTCCCCAGGAAAAGCATGCAGCTGTTTGTAGAAGGTTCTGAGTAACTGCGGTTTTTACCTACCTGTTCCTGTAACTGTGCATCATAACAGCCTGTCTTGGTGAAGAGACCCTGGGCATGGAGGCTTTGTCTGAGCAGGATTTTGGAAATGTGGCTCAGCCAGAGGTTAGAATGGGGAAAAAAAAAGAATATATTTAAATTCTCATGAAATAAAACAACTTCAGTCACCTTACCAGCTTAGTTTTGTATAAAGATGTCAAGAGTGTGGAATTAAAAATGCAGTCAGTCCTTCTCTGAGTCCTTTACTTTAACCCCACGAGACTCTTCTTTCAGCCTAGCTTCTTGTGCATATCATATATATATATATATACCTATTTATATATCAGCCTGCTTACTCCCCTACAGAAACTAGCTGCTACTTTAAAAAAGAAAATAGGTAATTGGAGCAGAAAAGACTTTTCAAAAGCCTGATATGTAAGTGATACAGTGCAGGAGGGAGGTAAATCAAAAGGCAAAATAGCGATGTAAAATATTGGCAGTCAAAGCCCATAGCGCAGAGCCTCCGAGGCAGCAGTCAGGCATGCGCTGCCAGGCCAGCAGTAGCATTGCCACGAGGGAGGCCTTGGTTTGATTGACCTTGAGGATCGTGTTCTTGGAATAAACATAAAATGGGATAACACTGAGGTAATGCTTTTCCTCCGGAGGAAGGTTCAGTTTATTAGCAGTCTTTACATGTTGTTATTGTGTTGATCGTGGAAAATAGCCTTGGACACAAAGCAATTATATGTTAGGGGGCTGTGGGAGCAGCAAGTTAAGAGGAACTGACTTCTAAAACAGGGGGAAAATTGTTCTATTAAGGCCAAAGTAGATACTCTGCAGTCCTCTGCAAACATATTCAGGCAGGGAGTGAAGCCTGTGTCCCTGATGTACCCAGCAGCTACCTCCCTGACCCCATCAGGATCATGCCAGTACTGCTGTGTAGGTCACCAACTCTGCCTCGAGGCCAGAGGCACCTAGAACCAATTCCATCCAGAAGAACTTCAGGTTTTTTTCTGTCCCTACCTGCTTTAAATCCAGTGCTTGAAATAAATAGAAAGTTTCTTTTAGAAGAACATCTATATGCATCAATACTAGCATCACTGACTTTATAATATAGTAAGTGGTCGACTTATAGTAAGTGGACAGATACTCTGAAACCCTGAAATACAATTACTCAATAAATATATGCAGAAATGAAAATTTCAATACTACTGTGCAGATGACTTAGTTAAGCATTAAGTGATTTTCTCAGTACAGCAATTTCCCATATAGAGACAAGCAATTTGCTTTCTTTACAGGTAAAAACTCAATATCACAATACTAAGAAGTCATATTTAGAAAGGCTTTTTCAAAGGAATCTGCCAGGTAACCATCTTTCTTTCAAGCAAAATATGATTTGAGTGTCTGGTGTATCAAAATCCCAGGGAAAATGCGCCTAGTTTGATGATATAATCATATACAAACATGCTCAGGGTAATTAAGCTAGTCCATTCTGAAGATTATCCAATACAGCATGAGAAAATGTGTTCCAGTCCCTCCCCTGCTCCAGTTCTGACCACGGACACCTCTGTGCAGTGCTGCATATGATGCAGAGGCTGCTGCACTGTTCAGCATTACCCAGAAGAAGAATCCTCCTGGCAGCACTCTTTGCTCCACTGCCCATTCTGCAGCATGGGCCAGTATTGGGAAGCACTGGGAAGATAAGCCAGTAAAGTGAGGTTTTCAAAGTGAGATTTAATTTAAATTTGATGTGAATATAGAAAGAATCTCATGTATTTCCAAACTGGAAAGCAACTGGTTAAAAAAATTAGAGAACAGAGGTCACTACCCTTGGGCAGGAGGATGTGGATTACAGTGACATAGCATTTACAAATTTATGTAACAATGTACACAACACATCTTCCTAATACACTTTTGCTCATTAGTTTATGCAGATTATCGGGGTTTAACTATAATTTATTCCTGCTTCAGTCAAGTCAGAACATATAAATTGGAGAATTCATTTCTCCAAGGGTTCAAATTCTGCTAAATTATTTTCTGCCTTTCAATCATGTGGAAAATACATGTTTCACATACTTGAGAACTACATTATTACTGCTCCATTATTCCTGTCCCTGCTTCCCAGTTTAAGGGAAAAGAGGGCAGGAAAAAAGAGATTAAAATGTACTTTCTAAAGGAAAAGTCAGTCTTCATTTGTTTGGAGGGTAAAGGACAAACATACAGGCAATGTTAATTGAGTAATCCCAGCACTCAATCTTTGATCTCTACTACTCAGCAGTTCAATTTGTGGCCTTGCAAGTTCATTAAGGAAAGTTCTTTGACAAGGTGCAAGTCACTTGAACTGTGCTCTCAACACATATGTTATGACATGGAATAAAAACAAAAAATATGTTTAAGATAAGATGAACTGTCAGAGAGAGTAGCAATACCAGTGGAAGAGCTTTCTCAGTGAAGGAATAAACAGTTATGTGTGAAGATTTAAGTAGTTTACCAATTTCTGTGGATTAACCTATGAGCACTGGTACACTAAAGAATGGTTGCTGTGCTGTCTAGACCAGGATCCTGCGGATCATGTCAGATCTCCCTTTGCTATGAAAACACATATTTCTTTTCTTTGAAAAAAAGGATGTGTGAAATGAAAGGAGTGTCTGCAACACACATTGGTGCCACTCCCTGGTGCATAACCAAAAGTTGGCTGAAGCATCTAACTACTCTGCAAGCCTGCGGTAAGGAAGGGTACTAGCCTTGATATTTTGAGTAACTCCTGATGTATCAGAAAAAAAATATATATATATGTATATGGAAGCAACAGATTCAGTTTTCAACTCATTCTAATAGTTTTTAATAGAGTTAAAGCACAGAAGAAATTTAACCTCCCACAAAACACAGGCTTTCTCCTTTAATTTTATCCACTTTCACCTTGAGTAAGTAACTAGTATTTTACTAAAATGTGACTTGTTTGGCTATGGCATATATCCGTGTGGAAAAATGTTGCAGTTTGAAAGCCGTAGTGGTGGGGGGGCGGGGAAGGAGATATCAAATCAGTATTGGATTCACAGTCTGTGGACTGTAGGTCCAATCGCCTTCCTAGGAGCAAATCGAGTTCCCAAATAGTGTGATAAACTATAAGCTCGACTCTGGCAGTATCGGATTCACGAACAGTCTATCAACTGTAGGTCCGATCGCTCGCCCCCCAAACAAGTAGTCGAGTTCACAAACAGCGTGGTTTATTCAAATGCAACATTTACAAAGCAGGTTTCGGATGTCAGTACAGGAAATTCTCTACTACAGCATGGGGTTTAAGCTAGCTCTGAGGTACAAATGTGCAATCATCACTTACCCCAGAAGATGGGAGAGGGCTCTCAGTCTCGAGTCTCCTCGGGCAGCGTCCCGACCCGAGGGGAGGAAAGGGGGATCAGCCCGTCGACTGACCCAGGAGTTACGATGGAATCTTCTCCCCCCACCTTTTCCTCCTTGGTTCATCTTTTATACTTTTCTTTACATTCAGGTGGAGTTTGAGTGACTATAGTCATACTTAATATTATTATCGATTGGTGAAAAAGTCTCTCACTTTCATTTAAAGGTACCTTCAATCGAAAATTTAGGGCGCATGCTCAGTGAGGAGTGGTCATACCTCAGAGGCAGGTAACTTGTGGGATGGAGGTGTGCATTGGCATTATAATGAGCAAAGTTCAAGAAAGTTCATCCGAAAGGAGTGATTTGCCACCCTTGCTGGCTCAGCACTGGACATGTTCCCACATATCTCCCGTTAGACAGCTACTGTGCGGCTTATCAGCGGCTCAGCACAGGGAGTGCAACAGAGTTTGCCCGCGGTGCCTTCACTCCGCTCCATCCTCCGTTACTCCCCTTTGCAGCTGTGTGGAGGGCAGATTGTGTTGCCCAGGGAACCGTGGAGGAGCAGAGCCCGTGCGTACCAGCCATTCTCGAAGCGGCAATTGTGCATCACCCCAGCAAGCTGCTGTAATGCCAAAACTTGTGTTAGGCGCTAGGTTTTCTCAAAGTTTCCCCTTTTCCAGGCCATTCTTCCACAATCCGCAAAAGACATAAAAGTCTTCATTTGAAGAGAAATGAAATATTTAATTAAAGACATCAAATGATTGAAAACCCATCATCAACTCAGATGCTTTTTAAATCACTGTTGTTCATACCTCCTTTTTAATTGGTCCATGTGATTTCACTGTCCTCATCAGGCTTCACCATTTCTACATGTTCTCTCCAGTAGATATTTGACATCAACTTAAGGATTATAGGTAAAAATGTTAAATAGTTTTGGCCTTAGTAGATATCCCTGTGAGCCTCCAACAGGAATTCTCATATATGGTGAGCAGATTGGTGATCTTCCTGTTATTATAGTTCTTTGATCAAATCTAACAGATTTTTTTGCATGTGTTTTCATTTCTCTTATTTGTTTGCTTGGAAAAGCAATCTAAACTCTTTTTGAGCTAGCAGTTCATCTTATTTCAGCCCTTTATATAAAAATATATATTCTATGCTTGGTCATAAATGTTTGCCACGTCTTTGCATTTTTATTTATTAAATATTGTACCCCTTTGGAAATTACATTATTTAGATGTAATAAATCGGGTGAAATAGCTATTTCCTGTCTCTGATCCAAAAAAAAAATCGATAACTGATGTTGTTTTAGAGCTGGCATCTTACTAGGTACATCTAGAATTAGTAATAACAGAAAAAAGATTAGGATCATTTATAATTTGATTTGCAGGGCATCACATCAGTACACAGACTTCAGGTAGATGAACTATGCCCTCCATTTATAATTTAAAAATCAAGAAGCCTATAGGTTTGTTTTTGCTAGACTTCCAAAATACAATAAAATACATCTAAAAACTTCCAGTAGGCATTTGCCTCAGCACTTATTCATAAGAGTACCACAAAAAAAAAAATAAAAGAAAGAAATAGAGAGGTGTTAGCTTGAAAANAAAAAAAAAAAAGAAAGAAAGAGAGAGGTGTTAGCTTGAAAGGGACTTCATGTGCAGCAAACAGGTAAAATAACTAGGAAACAAATTACTAGGCAAGTTCTCACAACTGTGCAACTGTACAATGTTGATTACAAATGTAAGTAGTTTTGGTATGCAGAAAAGATGTAAGGAAAATGTATGTTTCCCTATTGGAGGCAATTTGGATAAAACAGGAACAGTACAAATCTTTGTAGCAAACTGTTTTTGAAGTCAAAGATATTCTCTGAACTTTGCAATCATAAAGAGCACCATGGATAATGATGATCATTCTTCAGCTTTAGAACAGAAAATAGGTAGAGGCAGTAGAAATGCTAATTTCTGAATTCTTTATATATTTGGAATCAAAAATCTTCAGTTGTCACTGAAGATTTTTTTCCCCTCCCACTTGCCAGGGACCAGCAGAAGTAGATGGCTCTGCAGAGGAAGGTATACTAGGAACTGAGGACGACGGCAAAGTGGGCAGAGCCCTTACCTTACCAAGAAGGACACAGTCCCACAAGACTCAAACAAACCAAGCAAACCCATGATAGTAATCAGGGTCAGACACAACTCAGTGATCACCAGACAAATCTGCAGTGATGAAGTAGGTCCAAGGCTAAGCCAAGAAGTCAAGTCAGCAATCTGTGAGTCAGAATCAGAAAGATTCTGGGGTGAAGTGTAGGCATGCCTATAACATTGCTCAGGTAAGGACCAAGTTCATTGATACAGGTATCAGGTGAAGAAGGAGGTGAAGTCCTAACGTTATAGAATCACAGAATCATTATAGTTGGAAAAGGCCATTCAAGATCACTGAATCTAACCATAAGCCCTTCAACACCCTACCTATTACATCATGTCCCTAAGTACCTCATCTACACCTTTCTTGGACACTGCCAGGGACTCCACCACTTCCCTGGGCAGTCTGTTCAAATGCTTGACTACTCTTTCCATGAAGAAATTTTTCCTAATATATAACCTGAACTTGCCCGGGCACAACTTGAGGCCATTTCCTCCTTCTTATCGTAGTTACTCTGGGGAAGACATCAACCCTCTACTCACTGCAACCTCCTTTCAGGTAGTTGTAGAGAGCGATAAGGTCTCAGTAAAGTCTGCCCTGAGCCATCTCCAGACTAAATAATCCTGGCTTCCTCAGCTACTCCTCCTCAGGTCTGTGCTCCAGCACCTTCACCAGCTTCACTGTACTTTGGACATGCTCCAGCACCTCCATGCCTTTCTTGTAGTAAGGGGCCCAAAACTGAACACAGTATTTGAGGGGCAGCCTCACCAGCACCTGGGGAGTCTTTCTACCGCTCTTCACCTAAGTCTGATCCAAGGTTGCACAGCAACACCATATCAGAACTGACTGAGCAGATGCAACCAAACCCACAGGAGTAGGGAAGGGGTTGCAGAGGCCATTTCGTGCAGTCAGAACTCTGCCTCTGATCATCCTTTGATAATCCAGTTGAAAACATGGATTAACAAAGATTGCAAAACTTTCAGAGTTCTTTGCCAATCTAGTTTCACGGACATATAGGGCCAGTGCAATGAGTCAAATTATTTTCTGATATCACTATTGTCTGTAGGCTTTGAACATTGTAGCAAGTTATCCTCCAACACATATGACAGAGGTAGAGAATGTTTTGACAACAAATTCAGTTTGGTTTCAAAGCAAAAAGAGCAATTATAAACAAATTCTGATTATTACTTGCATTGTTCAGGAAAAGTTATAAATTTTAACTTGTCAGCAGTAATGACCTGATCGGTCATTGGTCTCGTTGGTGTTTTGCTTAAGGTGTTTGGTTTTGGGTTTTACAAAGTCAATACTACGGAGCAGCTCACTGCCATTTTGAATATGAACAACAAATATTTTTTATAAAACGGCAACTCAGCAACATCCTAGCAGGTTCTGCGCTGCCATTCATGTTATCCTGCTGTACTTTGATTAGTCCTTCCCCTTCCCTCACAGATGTTCATTAAAAGAGACAAGAGATGCCTTAGTCTCTCAGCATAGCCTCTGACCTGTATGCTACTTTAAATTCTTTCTTACATGACAGAAAATGTTAAATAAGCAATAAATTGTATCTTCTAATGAGTGCAAGTGAATCAGTGTCAATGACTTTCTACTTGCAGTCAGCACAGACATCATTTACATTAAATATCCTTTCAAAGTATGAGCTGCATCTAGTTTTCCTTGCTAGATCAAATGCCTACCTTTTAGAAATACCTGCTGAAATTAAAACTTTCAGGGTTCTCTTTTATTGATTATCTGACTGAGCCTGGGTTGCACATGTTTCTTCATGCTTCTGAAGTCTGCACCTCACCTGCACAGTTCTGTTCAATTGTCTAATGCCATTTGTCAAACTGGGACCTGACTGATGGGCAGCTTTGTGTCCCTGTGTGTAAATCTATCTTAACCTCTTAATACAGTTCCTGGTGTTAAGCGTATGTATTCATTACACAGAGGCAATTCTTACTCTTAGACAATATCCAGGCCAATGTCCACCTGCCATTATACACAGATCTTTTCAATTTGCTTGCAGTTTACCAGTCTTTGGAGTAAGGCCGACAATCTAAGCAAATAAGCAAGAATAGCATAGAATCAGGCTGATGAGGAAGATGTTCTTCATTAGGAACAGGAAGATTCCATCATCACCAGTCCTACAATGTGTTTTTGAAGTTCTTTCAGCAGGTCCTGCTGAATGGGTTGAAAACTGTTCAATTTGCAGTCAGCAGGCAAACAGTGCTTCACAGGTGTGGCCATTGTAACTCACAGAGATTGAGAAAAAGGTGTAAATAAGAAGATAGAACCATAGAATCATAGAATGCCTAAGGCTGGAAGGGACCTCTAGAGCTCATCTGGTCCAACCCCCCTGCACATACCACCTAGAGCACGTGGCACAGGACCGCATCCAAGTGGGTCTTGAAGATCTCCAGAGAAGGAAACTCCACAACCTCTCTGGGCAGCCTGTTCCAGTGCTCTGTCACCCTCACTGTCAAAAAATTTTTCCTTAAGTTCCTGTGGAACTTTTTGTGCTTCAGTTTGTGGCCATTTCCTCTTGTTCTGTCGGTGGCCACCACCGACAAGAGGCCAGTCCCATCCTCCTCACTGCCTCCCTTGAGGTACTTATACACACTGATTAGATCCCCTCTCAGGCTTCTCTTCTCCAGGCTGAACAGGTCCAGTTCTCTCAACGTCTTCTCATAGGGCAGATGTTCCCGGCCCCTGATCATCCTTTTGGTCCTGTGCTGGACTCTCTCCAGCAGCTCCACATCTCTCTGGTACTGGGGGGCCCAGAACTGGACACAATATTCCAGATGTGGCCTTACCAGGGCTGAGTAGAGGGGCAGATAGAAAGGAGAGCTTTTTTTCTGGACTAATAGAACTTCCTCAGCATGAATTAGCACATAGGAAGCTGCTGCTATTTCAAGGGGAATGTGTTAGATAGTTGACTTTCTAGGTTGACAGAACTTTGTCGTTCTTTATCTGTAATTCCTCAGTCTTGCAAACTTCTGAGGAAGTCACAGAATGTGTTTAAGTAGCCAACGGTCAGTGAATCTCTTACCACTGTTACCTGTGTGACCATCATTAGTGCATTACTTACTTAAGTCACAGTATCATAGAATGATTGAGGTTGGAAGGGATCTCTGGAGATCTTCTAGTTCAACCCCCGCCACTCAAGCAGGGTCACCTAGAGTGCATTACACAGCATTGCGTCCAGGAGAGTTTTGAATATCTCCAGAGAAGGAGATTCCACAACCTCTCCAGGCAGCCTGTTCCAGGGCTCTCTCACCCTCACAGTCAATAAGTTTTTCCTCAAGTTCAGATGGACCTTCCTCAGTTTGTGGCCGTTGACTCTCATTCTATTTCTGCCACTGCTGAAAGGATTCTGGCCTCTACAGTGCCTTTTGCCTTGTATGGATTTAAAGGAGATCAATACTTAATTGTATATGTACTATTAGCAACTTCCTATTCGTAAACATTTCCAACCTTTTCACAAGCCAAATCCTTTTTGAAGCTCACACACTTCAGCTGGCTTCCTCTCATCTTCCATTTGCATTTGATTTTTGGCTATTGGAATTATCTCTGTTAACAGAGACTAGAAAACCAGAGGGTGATCCTCATCCCAGCTCCCCAAGGTTTCCACACCATCACAGCACTTCCCTTGGCTCTGCTGTCTGTGTGCTCCCAAGGGATGCCCAGGAGCAGGACAGGAAAGGGTAGATTTTGTGAACTCTTCTGGCAAGGTCAGCTTTGTTTTAAAGGCAACTCAGTGATGGATAGGGACATATCTGCAAACATGTTGAGTAGTACCTCAACAACAAGCTCATTGCTCCCCAGCAGTGACAGATCTACTGTCTTTGAAAAGATGAAATGTATTATTCATGCACTGTATATCTGATCTCTCTGCCACAAGAATAATATTTGTGTGCATGTGTGACCACTGATTTAACACATTTAAAACATTTTCAGGAAAATGATCTGTTCTTGACTGAAAAGCTTGACAGAAATTTTCCATCTTTAAAAAACACATTTCATAGCTTCCTCTTGCTAACTATAGGATTTTATGTAGTTATTAATTGATAATTTGATCAAAAGGTATTATGTTCACTGTAAAAAATGTTCATTGTGTTCCAGTTTGAATTTTATTTACTTCAGCTTCAAGTCATTTAATATCATTATGCTTGTAACTTACAGTTGAAAGAGCCCACTAATATACTTACATACCATACTGGAAAATAGCAAGAAAACCAATTTGAAGTTCAAAAAAGGATAAATATTAATTCAGCCCTTTGAGTTTATTCATCATTAAAAAATATATTGACTGTGTATGACTACAGAAGCTATTGTTTTAACTGTTGGTGATTTTCAGCTCCTAGAATTAAATGTGATCAAGCATTTCCACCTTAGTGAATAATGCATTGCTTAGAATAAAACTAAGATCAGAAGCACTAAGAATAAATTCTGCAGTAAGAAGAAGCATGTTTACTTTCAGAGAACAAAAAACCTTCTAAGCTGTCATAATTTTTCTCTTGCTCAGAAAAGTTAGTTTCTTATAGAGCATGCTTCAGGGAGTGCCTGTGAATGAGTTATAACACTCCAAAATATTCTTTATATTAAAAATAACATCTCACTGCTGCAATAGCTTGATGGTAGCGCATGACATAGCATTGTGAAATCTTACAGCTATCTTGACAGAACATGCCAAAAAGCTAATCCATGTTCACAAAAAATCAAATGATAGGAGAAAAAAATCAACGCTATCAGGTAAGTCTCTGGGTAATGTCAGAAGTTCTGCTGGATAATTGACTGAACTATTATTTCTGCTCGATTATCTCTTGAGTGGGTTAAAATGCACTGCCTTTTAATAAAAGAGAATGCATACTTTTCCCATTTCTGGTGATAAGATTCATACTGACCATAAAGGAAGAGGGCTACAACAGAGGTTATCTCACTGCCTGGCTCTGGAGGACCAGACTGTGCTGTTCATACCACAGCTGCCATCATTTGGACTTGTAGCTTGACACTTGTCATTTTCTTCTTACAGCCATACAGTCATGAGTAATTCTGCAAGGCAAGGGCTGACAATAATGAGAATTAAGAGCATCTTCCCCAAACTGAAACACAGGAAAATTCCTTCCACCAATATTCCACCACAATAGAATATTGTAAGTGTTTTGGTATGACTAGGGCAAACCTGAAAGTAACTTTTTATAGTTCTTTACTTCTAAAGCAAGAAACAAGCATGACATTGTCTCTTGTTCTGTGAGACATTCCTCCGTACATCACTGTGAAGGAGCTGGACATCTGTCTTTCCTCCTCAGTTAGCACAATGCCACAGTCCTCCAATGACTACTGCATAGTTCTACTGACTTTGAGCTACCCAATGATTTAACACTATGGTTAGTGCAGTCCACCAGTTGTGCAGCAGCTACAAACTGCCCTCTGAAGCAGCCTGTTTGAAGCACAGCTCTCTCCTGGCTGCCTGGGTATTTTCTGTCTGCTTGGCAGTGCACAAAGGATTTCCTCTTCGCTCTCTCCTTAGAAATGGCTGAGGCCCTTGTTGGATAGGAAGGCAGCAGTCTTTGCTTTTAGAAATCTGCAGATTGTCTCTGCAGCTTTCTTTGCACAGGTCTGGAGCCTGTGCCTTGCGAGTCCAAGGGCTGTATAGGAATCATTCTAGCAAATGCAGTTCTGCTGGTTTCAGAAGTCAGATATTCCTACTAGCCATCAAGAACAAAAGCAAATACATTTTGGAAATGACAATTCACTGTCCTTCTCTTCAGTACTCAGATACCGAAAGACTCAGGGAGGTCAAAGTCAGTCACCCCCATGAGAACTGGGTCCAGTCCACCATTTCCTCATTTGACTGTGTGTCATCATCTCCCTCCCTTGCCATTCTTGCTTTAAAACTCTCTTTGCCTGGGCAGACAGCCTACTGGCAAAGATGCTTTTATCCAGATTTTTAGTGGAGGGGAGGAACCTATCTCTCTCCACCTGTCGGCTGCTCTCAAAGAAGATCCTCTAGTTACAAAAGCTAAAAACCTGTTGACAACATAAACTGTGCAACCAGAGGTTGACTTTCAGGATCTGTCACCTCTCCAAGCCCTTCCTGCTCACGAGCAGGACTGAGGAGAAAACCTGGTCTGTAACACCCTTGTCCCTTATCTCTAGAGCCATATAACCATGCTTGGTACATTCGAGGTCTCCTCTGACAGTATCAGACGTTCCCGCACAGATGAACAGCGTTGGACAATAATCCAAGGGCTGCATGAGCCTCAATAGCTTTTCTCCTGACCTATAGACTTTACTTAGGCTCTACCTTAGGTCTGTCTGGCAAAGTGGCGAACACAAGAAAAATGGCCCTGAAAAGAGGCGTCTGTGGAATGACACATCTCCTAGGATTCACAACCTATCAGCGATTTTTGTGGGGGTTGCATGACCTACCATACTGCATACTACAAAAATCCCAAGATTTCTTCTTCTGTAAGATGATTTTGCATAGCCTGAGCTACTGTTGTGATCTTGATGACTGATCATAATTCAAATTTGCAGCTGTACTTCACAGATTCCCATAAATCCAGTACGTCCATTGAATAAATAGAAATAAACAAATCTGAAAAAATCGAAGACACCATCTGCTCAGAGTCATGCAGCAAAGAGAAAATCAGCTAAGTTCAACAAAAGAAAACACAACAAATCATTCACAGAGCTCTGAGACAGAGCTCTGAGTACCACACCATTTTCTCTGCTCTCAAGTCTAACTCGTTTGGTGATCTGTCTTCAAGAGTGAGCTGAGCTCCTTTTTCTCTTTGTCTCAAGGAATTTGCCAAAATTGAATCTGAATAAGATCATTAAAAGATTTTTTTTTTTACTACAAAAAAAGGCCTGCTGCAAGCTCCATTTTTTTTTCCAGTAAGTTAAGCCAACAAAAAAAGGAAATTATTTTTTCTCAGGTAAGAAATGGACCCATATGCCATGAAAGTACTTCTTAATCTTAACTGTGTCAGTAAAGATGATATTTTTCTCTCTTAAATGACTGATTCAGAGAGCTGGTAAGTGTCTTTTTTGGGGAAAGCGGTATAGCCACCCTATGTGACTGACACCATCTATCAGGTATATTTAATACAGGCCTATTCCTTTCCATTGAAGTCAAGGGCAAAACACTCAACAATTTCCGTAGGACTAAATTGGTCAGCTGAGCATCTGACTTGCTCGGGTGATAGGACTGAGATTGGTGTTAGTCAGGCAAATGGTCTCTCCTCGTGCCTGGAACTGCTGGAGGCCAAGCTGTTTCTGGAACAGCCTAGGTCCATTGTGAGAGTCAGCAGCATCACTCATACTCCAGCCTCCTTTTGTGCCACTGTAGGAGGTTGGACTTCTTGGGACAACATAATCCACCACAAATCCTCCCTCCGCTCTTTTTCTGTTAACCATGAATTGCTTCAGTAGCAGGAAATCATCTTTTAATATTGCAAAAGTCTGTCTGAGCCAGTGCTGAACCCAAAGCAGATGCCCCAATGGTGGATGGAAAAGATAAACTTGGTCACATTGTCTCTCTTCAGCACTTAAAAGCTCCAAACAGAGAATTGACTGATTGCTTGTATCACCTGTTCATGCCTTCACTAAAGCTAAAGATCTAAAAACAGCACAAGGCCATTGGAATCTTAGTATGTAAATTGTAAACAATTGCACTCATAATTAAGTGTGTTGAACAAAAGGTGAATATTTAAATCGAGCCTTTCAGACAGAACTGAACCCTGCAGGATTTTACAAAGCTTTCTGATAGGGCTTCTCAGGGAATAAGATGGTATCTGGATTGTATTCCTTAAATAAGGTCCTCACTACAAAATTCTCTGTGAAGAGTTACAAACTGAAATGATCTCAACTATCCTCTTTGTACTTTTTCCTCTATTGTGAAAGATTTGTGGTGAGTAAAAATAGCAACCCACCAAAGAGTTACTTTACACCAAAGTCAAATCACTAGTTTCATAGCCTCTCAGCTGAAAGCCCTGTAAGTTCTTATCACGGGGAAAGGATGTTGCCTCAGGTGACATATAAGGCAGCAAGAGAAATCAGGTGCAGAGACATACTACTGCTGGGAAAGCCCCAGGCCCAGGTGGGGAAGATCTCTGTATGCATTGGGAGTTTTCACTTATCTCCTCCTTAAAGGAGTGGGATCATGAGGAATGCCTAGTGCCAAGCTTCTATTTCTACAAATGTTTGTGACTATTTTTTGTCTGCCTTTGACCTAAGTATGCTCAGCCTGAGCAATGTCCTTCTTTCCCAGGGTACTCTGCTTGTTTGAGGAGAGTCTTGTTTTACACATGCACTGATTTTATTTTTGGTTGAGTGTTTTGGTATGTCCAGGTCTTTTGCTGCAATGCAGTGTTATTATTTCTTCTAGTCAGCATGTCCAGGTGTTCTCTGCCTACAAGAAGAGAGTGTCGGTACAGGGTGACTGGGGAACTGGGGATGTTTTTCATCCTCAGGGAGGTACAAAATTCCTTCCTAGGCACAAATACCCAGTAATGGACACATCTCTATTGGTATTGAACTCCTTCTGGAGTCACTGACAAACATGTTTTGTGAGAGCAAAGCAGCACTCCCTGGGTACCTGCACTAGCTGCAACTCAGCTCTCAGTACTCGTCCAGACTATGTGTGACCTGAGGAATAAAGGATGCAAACAGCTTCCGGTAGATCACAGTCAGCATATTAGCATCTGATTATATTAAACTTGATCTGGAGAGGAAGAGGTTTGTTGTTGTTGTTTGTTTGTTTTCATTTTGTTGCTTTCTTTGCATTTATTTATTTGCACAGGGTGGCTACAGGTCTGTTCAAGCAACATAACCCACAGAATGAACACTCATTTTAGGACTACAATGGTATTCACCATAATTAGATAAAATGGAAAAGCTAAGTCATAGAAAAAAGGCTAACTAGTACTTAATAACACTTTAAAGATGGAACAGTTTTCCTCTGAGGGAAAAGGTTTTAAAATTTAGATATGACCTTTAAGTGGTTTTGAACAATGTTATTATGCATAATATTTCATTCTCTACCCTTATGCTTCAGTCAGAGCTTTTTCTGATAGAATACATCCCTGTTCTAGTACAGTGTCTACAGATTCAAAGTTCATTGGCACATTAACATTTACAGAAAAATTTTATCATTATTGTAGAAAAAAATGAATGCCAGGATCACTGTAGGATTAACTAATTAAGAAGAAGAAAAGTACAAAGGGAAAGTATGCATTTCTAATTTCCATCAAAATTAGGACTCCACTGCATAGATTTGCAAATTAACTTAATGCCATAAAGGTCCCAATACAAGACTCAGCTTTGTCATGTCCTTGTATTCAAACCTATTCAGTACAGTGCTCAAACATAACTGCATACTCTCCTGAATGAATGTTAATTGCAATAAAAAAGTGAACAACATGCAGAAATTCTAGACCAGTAAAGCCAATGACAACAAAAAAGCAATATTTAACTTTAATAATGAGCTTTCATAAATGGATTGACGCAGCCCTTAGTATTCCACTCCTTATTCCTGAATGGAGCTGAACTATCTCAGAACTGTGTCTACACAGTCCTCCAGAACAGGATTAACTATGAGGTAATAACGAAAAAAAAAGAGGGAGTATGATGATATAGTTGAGTCAACTCAGTGCAATGCAATGAAGTTAGTGTGTCTTAAGTTCCTTGGCCTACCTGGGGAATCTTGTGGAATTTCTATAACTTTCTACTTACAGCCAAATAAGATCATTTGGTTATCACCTAAAATCTGGGTGCACCTCGGCATACATGTGCATGAGCTTCAAAGCCTCAAGGGTAAATCAGTGAATTCCTCATGTTCACTGAGAGACTGGTGCTATAAAAATAGGATCTACATTGAGGCCTGGGAATATTTAAATCCTTTTATATCACCGTGACTCTGGACTTTTCTAGAGAGGTACAGAGCTGCACAAATATGCTATTTCCTCACACACTGAAGCTGATGTTTGCCCAGTGCATCCTGTTTTTTATTTCTACGTTAGAGTCAAGCCAGTCCAGTCCAGTTATTGGTTTTCTCCCACTTTAAGTTTTGCTTCATCTGTATCTTCCTTTTGGGGAAATGCCAGTCCTTAGCGTCCTGTTGAGCTGTATGCAATGCTGTTCTCTGAAGTGGAAGGCATTGTTTTCCAGTATGTTTCATTTCATACTAATGAGAGGGACAAAAGAGAACAGGAATTGAAATACATGGATAAAAGCTCTGATAATGGGCATGCCAAATGGTACAAACCCAGAGAATAATTAGTTCCATACTATCAAGTAGATAAGTATTAAATGTAACTCTGAAGCTGTTATATATGCCTAATAGGGGGGTTCATGTATCTCTGTGGATGCTTTGAAACCTGTCTCAGTGGAGGAGTTAAAGAAATTTCCTGCATGGAATAAAATGATGCAGAGATAATTAGATAATTAATTCAAAGAGCTAATCAGAAAAAAATATCTTGAGAAACTACAGTCCCATGTCTCTGTTGCTTAACCTGGATAGGCTGAAGAATATTTCCTGTCAAATCCTACTGTTGGTGGTGAGCCCAGTAACCAACGTGGTCATACAGTAAGAGCAGGAACCAAAATGTACTTCAGATCTGTTGCAGTGGTCCCGGTAATGGATAGAAGGAACTGCAAATGTTCAAGGACAAAGGGATGGACTGCAGGATGCTGCCCCTAGGAAGTCAGGGCTGGTAGGGAGCACTTGTGCAGAGGCTTTGGAAAACTTCATGGGGGTCACCATTGCAATCTTCTCTTGGGCTGCAAGAACAGCTCTTTATTAAATGGAGCATAAAAAGATCTAGATACTAAAAACTTAAATTAGATGAATTCAGGCTATAAATACGGTGCAGTTCCCCAGAGGGAGGATGATAATCCCAACAGAAGCTCACTAAAGCATATCATGCGGTCTCCATCACAGACGAGAGGCACTGTCTGGAAGCTTCAGAGCCACCGAAACAAATTCAGAGGTCTCTGCTCTAAATAGTGTCACATTAACCAACCTGTCCTTTCAGTAGCCTAAACTACAATTCCTGTTTTTTCACATCTCCACAAAACATTGTTAGTAATGCCTCAATTAGACCAGCTCTATATAGCTTCCATCCAGTAATTTTTAAGAAAATAGAATCTCCAAAATGCTCAATCACATTTGAAGTTCTCAGCATTTATGCTCAATTACCATACAGTGCAGAAAGGCCAGAGATTCACTTATTAAGAAGTGTTTCCTCCTCACCACCACTATTTAATGACAAAACTGAATTACTACAGAAACTTTAAGTTTGCTTTTTGACTTTTCTTTCTCTCTCTTTAATCACCATCTCTAAAGATTCTTTCAAGAAAGTATGTTACTAGCTACAGCAATAAAGTAAAACACTTTAATAGTGGCCAATAAAGAATGAACATGTTCAATATATTGTTAAAATACTAATATTATTCTTAATCTTTAGAAGAATCTGGCTACCTGCAGTTATGTATAGCAAATCATGCAAAAGGACTAATGGATTGCCAATGAAATGGTCTTCAAGAAGATCTATATGCTTTCTCTCAGTCCCTGATGTAGTACATTAAATACTGAATTATTTCTTTGTTCCTTATTACTTCCTTATATTAGCCTACAGATTGGTTTTCATTCTTGTGAGTCATCTCCCTGCAATATAAAATGTGAAGTTTGGAAAAAAAAAAAAAAGAGAGAGAGAGAAAAACCAGTTTCATACCAACACAATAAATAAGCATGATGGATTAGTTTTCATGAATGCCTTATTTATGGCAGTGCAATGACATGATTGTTAAAGCCAAATTAATTATTTTAAATTAATTAATGAACAATAAGGGACTCAAAGATTGGATGGATGCACTTTAAAGGCGATATTTGGAGAAATGAGTTTGAGACTAAGGCTTCTTAATTTGTGTCTACATATTTACAAATTTCTAAAATAAGGAGTGAAGGTGTAGTCAACAGAGTCATAGCAGCCAAAGTTGCTGCTATATTTTCCTCACATAAATATCATATCAGAGCTTGACATTTACCTTTTGTCTTTTCTCTAGAAAAGCTCCATTTAAACATTAAATCTTTTATTCTGCTTGGCTGTAACAACAGTCACCATCTTATACCCAATGTGGATGCTACAAAGAGAGCTTTTTCAGTCTGCACCTGTTGAACCTCAGCATGGACTATTCTCACTGTAACCTAGAAGATGCTGCCCTACAATGCAATCAATCTGTGGAATTCATAGTTCTATAAACTGATCTAAGGCAGGGGTATTATAGAGCTTCTTTTATTTTAGGTTGTCATTTTAAAAAATTTTGAATTACCCACACAGAAGAATATAAGCATAGGAATTCATTATGATCAATGCTTGAGACTAAACCAGACTAAAATCAAAGAGTTTTAATAGAGAACAAGTCTACTTGACAGTTCTGTGGTGATTATCTGAGCTGCAGCTAAAATAGCTGCCTTGGAGTTTGCTTTGTAGATTTTGAAAGTCAAAACAGGAAGCTTAGTTCTGTAGAAAAATCTTTCTCATGAGAGAAAAAAACAAGCACAGAAGCAACACAGCTTAAGACAAACCTTAGATAGAAGTATAACTTGGATAGACTAAGTATTGAAGTACTTGGCAGTAAAGAAGAAAAACTGTTTGACCTACGTCTTTATCTCACTTTCCAACTTAGTGTTTGACTACTCTCATTGGTTTGGACTGCAGTGGTCTTTCAGTATTTCTGAGTTACCAGCTGATGAATATACCTCAAGCTTTGGTAAAATAAGAAGACTCTGGAAAAAAAAGCTACTTGATGTCACAGACATTACTACCTCACTTTGGGGCATGTTTAGTTGTGTATAGAAAGAAGAATGTGCACAGCTAAAAGAACAAAACAATTATTTGTTGGCTAAAAAATGCAGAAGATAGCTGGGATTTAATGCTAATGCTTAATGATGCCCACCATCCATATAAGGCGTACACAGCTGTTACTGTCAGCCAGGAGGCGAGTCAGCCCCGCTATCTCAGTTGGGTCCTTGGCCATGCTAAGCTTCCATCTCCCGTTGAGGTCTGGGCAGTGCTGATGACTGGATGACTGGACTATCTGACCTGGAGATTCAGCTGGCTGAGCCCTTCAGTGGGGAAGATTGTGGAGGAGTTTGACAGACCTACCTATGGACTAGGTAGCAGTAAGGACTCACTGTCCTTACCTGCTTTCATAATCCTTTTTGCTAGGTAACTCCACAAATAATGTTTCTTGTAGAGCATGAACTTTGTTATTAAACTACTATAATCGATCTTTGCTGGTTATAACATGTATAAGCATTAATACAAGTAATAAAATATTTATGTAAATGTAACTATTCTTGGGGAGTCTATTTTCCCAAACTAGGAGGACAGACAGAGGTGCACTGAACTCAGCAGGAGTTGGCAGAAAAAGCATTCAAATTACTTTTTTTTTTCTAATCCCAGAAAGAAAAAAAATCCTTTCCCTAAGAAGCACAGTCGCAGTTTCATGATTTTCAGGTGTTTATATGAAGAAATTGAGCACTACTGACATGTACATGGAACACAAAGTAGGATGGTGGATTTTATCAAGAATTGTGATGGCTTGTTATACTTCTTTTTTTTTCTTTCTTTCTTTTTTTTTTCTTTTTTTCTTTTTTCGTTTTTTTTTTTTCTGTGCCAGGCCATGCTTTCAGTTCACCTTCTTGTTTAATTGTGGATAAAGTTGATGCCCAGGCTGATTTAGTTCAAACTGCACAAATAAAAGCAATAAGGAGTCTCAGATCTGGCTCTGTCATTTCTAGGCATTCCTGCCGTTTTCTGGCTGCCTGCACCTCCTGCAGCCTATGACAGCACCGGGAAGCTGCTGGCGAGCCGCTTATCGGTTCTCTGCCAGCCTGTCTCCCAGAATTTGACCTTGACACAGAGAGAAAGAGAAACTAAAAATTATGCCAGTTACCAAACCTGGGCTAACATGAATCAAGACAGAGATACGAGAGACTTCGGAATATAAAAGAACTGCTGGCATAGCTAGAATCTACAAAAAGACAGTGGGTAAAGTTGACAAAAGATATTAAAACAGCAATTCTGAACGAGGTGCTTTTACTGTATGCAGCATATGATGAACAAAAATGAGTATAAAAATCCTGTGAACTGTCCTCGAGTATCTGACAAAAATGAATATCTTCACAAATTAAAAAGAAAGTGTTCAAATACAGATTTAAGTGAAAAGAATGGAAAATTTGGAAATTTACTTGGTGCAGTTTTTAAAGTACCTCACAAAACAAAGATTATATAAGCGATGTCAGGATAATAAACCACACTCAAATTCATGTCACGCTTCTGAGTCATTTAGCCTGCTGTCCTTTTGAGCTGTCACTTGAACAAAAGCATCTGAAATGAACTAATTCTGTAATTTACTTCCATCTTTCTAAGGGAAACATCCCTTTTTTCCAGAAGCCTCACAACAATGGGGCGAGAGGAGAGACAATTTTAACTGGAATGTCAATCAGAAAGACAATTAAGTCTACCCATGAGCTAAAACCTCAAGTTATCTGTTCCAGGCACAGTGGCTGCATATAGCACATGCCTCTGATACTCTGTTCATAGTTTAAATTAAAAATCATGTTCTGTCTTTTATGGGAGAGCCGTCTACAAGGCACAGCTGCGAAGTTATGAACAAATATCCATCTGGCTTGGATACCAAATGCCATAAAGCCACCTTACTGTGACTCTTCTTTGAATCATCTTATTCTGCTATCAGCACTTGTCCTTGTTCCAGTACCTTCCAGTACTTTCCAGTTCCAAGACTGAAAAGTCAAAGAACTCAAAACAATTTAAAGCTTTGATATCATAATACTGTCTAGAACACAGATTGGTTGCTCAGCACTTCCTAAGTATCTATTCAAACCTGGCTCTGCCACAGCTACTGTTGCCGAATCACAGGGCAAATTATTTTGTCTTCAGGTGCCACTGCTCCTCCACACAACACAAGAGCTGTATTTCTTTTGCTTCCTCTGGAAATGTTTTGAGACTAGCAGCATAGCCTTTCCAAGCACCTATGTAATGCTGAACACAGTGGTACTGAAGTCTTGGCTGGAGGGCCTGGATGTGATATAGCACAAATATCATAATTGCTAACATACCTAATGAGAGGACTCTTCAGAAGAGTAAGGAGCCTGTCAGACTGATCCATCTATGCACCTGTCTGAATGCATGGGTGGCTATTCAGCTTCCAGTCAGCTTGCTTTTCTTCTGTGTTTGCAAAGAAGCCATGATTGTATTGTGTTTTCCCAAGAATTTTTACTCTTGCATACTTTCTTTCTTTTCAACTATCTAGATTGAGGCAGACAGTTAAAAGGAACTCAGTAAAGCTGCCTTCCTTACCTTAGCTAGAGGTATTCATGCTTCCGGCATTATGAAAAGGTTTTTATCAAGTTGAGGTGTGCATTAAAATTGCATGAGGTGCCGAAATTGAATGGGATTTTCAGGAGGGTTGTGAGTGCATCAGACTCACTGGCAGACAAGAACATTTGAAACTCATGACAATATATTCCAGAAGAGAAACAAACAAAGGAAATAAGACAAAGGAAAAAATTAAAAAGGATTATTTGTGGGTAAAAATCTAGAAGCTGGACTTAGGTGCTCTTTACCATAGTTTATTCTACATCAAGCAAAATGTGGTCAAAGAAGATGTTAAAAACTCCCAGAAATATTTAGGAGCTTCTTTTTGGAAATATTTTCATTCACAAAAGAACTAAGAAAATTGAGGAACTAAGAAATAACATTACTATGATACACTGCTGCAGTCCCTGTTTTAACATGAACCATGAGAACAAAAGCTTCAGCTTTGGGAGTCAAATGGTTCTGTAGTTTTCATGAATAATACCCTTTCTTAGTCACCTATCAGACTGGTAGCTTATCAGAAGAGATGGAAAGGTTCTTTAACTCCTGTTAAAAAGTTAACAGGAGTTAACGTTACACTGCATTACACTGACTCCCCGTGGTTGGGACTGAGGCTTAAAGGAAGTCAGAATGTCTATTAAAAATAGCTGCCGCTAAGTAACAAGCTTATAATTTTCAACACATGCATATCACAGCAATTTTGGAGATTGGAGATTACTGTAAAACTGCAGGACAGTTTTCTCAGCTAGTGTCTCCTCAGTGAGGTTCTGCCCTGCAACTTGGCACCTTGTCCCAAACTGGCTCCCATCCCACAATGGGGGCACTGCTGCATGGCTGGTTCTAGAGCCAGGATGGACAGGGACATGTGCAGCCACAACCTTCACATCATTCACCGACCTGGAGACACTGTCAGCCTCACTTTGAATTTTTGCAGGAAGAATTTGGATTATTCGAGCAATCTATTGTAATATTGATTTTCCAAAAGTTTGTCATAGCATGGTAGATTGACAATGGGAAATGAAACTTGAGTCACAAACTGAGCAGAAGTTATTTACAAAGGCAAGCCAATAACTCTGAATTTGTTGCGTAGATGTATTGCCTATTGAGACTGGTTGTATTATAATTGCCTCTAATTTAGTTTCATTTATGTTTGGAAAATTGCATTCATTTCAATAGACTATTTCATCAGTTTCCGTGGCAGACTTGCATAAAAATATTTTTATTCACTTAAACAAATGGGACAACCCTATGAATTACTATGTTTATTAATATAAATTACTGTGTTAATAAGGAGATAACAAATACCAAGGAGATTATCCAGCAGGGTATATATTACATACTGTAGAATGATTCTCATCTGTGATAAATTTGCAGAGTTAGAAATTAATGCATTTTACTGAATATCAGGAAAATGTATACAAACATAAACAAGCTTCAGAATGTAGCCTGAAGTGTTAAGCTTTATGGCTATTACAAATAAAATAGAAACTGCTTATGCTGTTGACACAGAAAGTTTGGATCAGGTCATAAAACCCCCACTTTTTTATATATATATATTTCACTCTTTGGTATAAATAAAACAAGAAAATGAACAACAGTCCTTTCATTTATGTTCTTTTTTAATTCTCCAATGATCTTATCTGCATGACCTTATACGGTTATTTTGTTGCCTTGATTACTCATTTCTTTTGTGCCATAGGAGACATCTAATATCCTCATGGCAAGCTGCTGACATAGCTTCCATGGACCTGAGGACTATGAGTGAAGAATGGCAGCCCAGACAGTGTGGCTTGTGGTACATTAGTTACCTCACCAGATAGAAAGAAGTTTTTTTTCCCAGTGTTATTTTGCCTTTTAAAGGAAGTGATCCTTCAAGTTTCAAGGCCCAGGGGGTTATGGCTAGCACTATGGTGTGGAAGAATGGCCTGAAAAAGCTGAGAACTAACTAGGGCCTAGCAGCAGTATTGGCATTACAGAAGCTTGCTTGAGCTGATACACAGTTGCCACTTCCAGGATGGCTGGTACGCACCGAGTCTGCTCCTCCACCATTCCCCAGGCACCACAGTGTGCCCTCCTCGCAACTGCAAAGGGGAGCATCGGAGCATGGAGCGGAGTGAAGACACCGCGGCCAAACTCCATCGCACTCCCTATGCTGGGCTGCTGATAAGCTGCACAGTAGCTGCTCAACGGGAGATATACAATAACATGTCCAGTGCTGAGCCAGCAAGGGTGGCAAATCACTCCTTTCGGATGAACTTTCTTGAATTTTGCTCGTTATAAGCTCATTATAATGTCAAAACACACCTCCATCCCAGAAGTTACCCACCTCTGAGGCACGACCACTCCTCACTGAGCACACGCTCCAGATTTTTGATTGGGTGTACCTCTAAATGAAAGCGAGAGACTTTTTCACCAATCAATAACAAGTATGACTATAGTCACTTAAACTCCACCTGAATGTAAAGAAAAGTATAAAAGGTGAACCAAGGATGAGAAGGGGAGGGAGAAGATTCCATTGTAACTCTTGGGTCAGTCAGTGGGCTGAACCTCCTTTCCTCCACTTGGGTCGGACGCTGCCTGAGGAGACTATGGAGGAGGAAGGAAGAATCCATCGTAACTCTTGGGTCAGTCGATGGGCTGATCCCCCCTCCCCCACCTTGAGTTGGGGCGTTGCCTGAGGAGACTCGGACTGAAAGACCTCTCCCATCTCTGGAGTGAGTGATGATTGCACATTTGTACATCAGATCTAGCCAAAAACTTTATGCTATAGTAGATAATTTCCTGTACTGACATCCGAAAGCTCCTTTGAAAATGTTGTATTTGAATAAGTCGTGCTGTTTCAGAGAATCACAGAATGCTTAAGGGTGGAAGGGACCTCTGGAGATCGTCTAGTCCAACCCCCTGCTCCAGCAGGGACACCCAGAGCACGGGGCACAGGGTGGTATCCAGGTGGGTTTGGAAGATCTCGAGAGAAGGAGACACCACAGCCTCTCCGGGCAGCCTGTGCCAGGGCTCTGGCACCCTCACAGGAAAGAAGTTCTTCCTCACATGGAGGTGGAACTTCCTGTGGTTCAACTTACACCCATTACCCCTTGTCCTGTCACCAACCACCACCGAGAAGAGCCTGGCCCCATCCTCCCTACAATCACCCCTCAGGTACTTGAACATGTTAATCAAATCTCCTCTCAGCCTTCTTTTTGTCCAGGCTAAACAGGCCCAGCTCGCTTAGTCTTTCCTCATAAGATAGATGCTCCAGTCCCTTAATCATCTTCGTGGCTCTCTGCTGGACCCTCTCTAGAAGCAACATGTTCTTCTTGTCCTGGGGAGCACAGAACTGCACCCAATACTCCAGGTGAGGTCTTACCAGAGCTGAGGAGAGGGACAGGATCCCCTCCCTCCACCTGCTGGCAATGCTCCCCATAACGCAGAGCAGGATCCCACTGGCCTCCTTGGCCACNGCGGCGTCGGGGCAGCCGCGCCCTGGGACACGCGCGCGCTGGGGCCGCTCCGCGGCGGCCGCTTGTCTTTGGGGAGTGGTGGGGGGGGGCTCCTCCTCCTGCCCCCGCCAAGAAAAGAGCGAGCCGGGGCACGTCGGAGGTGCAAAGTAACTGTAAGAACAAACGGTAAATTAATGAGTAACGTAGACGGAGCAAGTGCCGCTTCGTGGGAAAATAAATGTGAGCACAGCCTTGCTTTCTCATAAGCTGCTCTCTAGTGTTCTTCGACCTTCCTGCTGACCCTTCCTGCTTCGACCCTTCCTGCTGACAAGGGCAGAGCCCTTGAGAAAACCATGAGAGGTGCCTCCTGTCCGCCCTGCGTTCCCCTGGCTGATCCTCGTGGCTGCTGCCNCAGAGCACCTTCCTCGCCCTTGAGAAAACCATGAGAGGTGCCTCCTGTCCGCCCTGCGTTCCCCTGTCTGGTCCTCATGAGGTCACACTCAGCTGCTGCCATTCCTAAAGCAGCCAGTTGTGATATGCGTGATGCTGTTAGGGTCCAATGGGAGAACCACCCCACTTGGCCTGACATTGCACAGTACTAAATTTCACATTCTTTCACTTCAGTTGCTATGTTCATCATTCACATGGTGTAAGCACCATGTATGGATAGGGGAGTAGCTTTAATTCACAATTTATTACGAAATTATATGTCTGTATTTGTACTGTTTAGAAAATCACAATTTCTGGTGTTTGCTGATACCCTTGTGTACATTGTCTTCTTCGTTTAAAGAAACCAAGAAGAAACACACCAGTCAATATGCATGATAGCTATAATGTCTCTATAATCCTTCTGTAATCTTTCTTGGTGTCTATAATCTTTCTTGATTCTGTCACTGCACTGGACAGAATCTTTGTAACTAAACATACACCCTCAGATTTTCTGATCTTCAGGATATCAAGGGGAGGGATGTGGTTTTGTATGATGCGGTATCAAATGTAGCTAGTGCCGTTAGTGTTAGTAAAAGCACTGCAAAATTCTCTTTTAGTAGTAATTTTTGGAGATAAATGAGGTACAACATGTCTTGGAGAGCCTTAGTGTAGCAGCGCTTTTAATATGGTCATTTATAAGTAGATGGCAATTCTAGCTGTATATTTGCTAACCTAATGATTAAATGCAAACATTTCATTACATCAAAAGATTATAAAAGAAGAAAAATGATTTTCAGCTGTTTTCTTGATGTGGAAATTAGCTCCATGGAATTATGATACAGCATTTCATTGCTTATCCAATAAGGTGTTAATGAGGTGTTAGTAAAACATGTATTTACATTTTTTTGCCAAAGTTTTTTATGTTGATATCATATGATATAGTAAAAGGTGGTTTAATTTCCTTAAAAAAATTCAACACTGATTTCCCTTTGAGCTTGCTTATGCATCTGCAGAATGAATAAGCGGAATCATCTCCTTTTCACAGCTCTGAAGAGCCACAGAGACCAGAAGCTCTTCTGCAAATTAGTGTGCTGGAACTTGGAAGAGCTGCTCCTGAGATGCTTGTAACTTTCACATGGGCCAGCTGCATGTTCTACAGAGTGACATAAAAAGGTTTTGACTTTTTTTTTTTTTTTGACTGCTGGCTTAACATTTGTGTTGGCTTTGAGTGACATTTATAGCATGAATAATTTAAAAATTATGATAGTTTCCGTATACGGAAAAATACTATAGTTCTTATTTTACAGAACTAATGTGCCTGCATTTAGAAAATAATTCTGTTAGAAACGGTATCAGTTCATTCCTAAGGCAGCTTGTAGCTGTTTCACCATCCACTGAAATCTACTTTTTTTCGGCCTTTTTTTCCATTTTAAGCTGACAACTGGTAAACACTCCTCCTCCTCCCATGGCCCATGTGCAATTCTAACCCTAAAATCAGTTTACGCAGGAGGATCGAGGGAGTGTTAGGTCTTTGTTTTTCCTATGGAGATAGCAGCAGTTCAAAGTTCACCAGCACCACAGAACAAAAGGAAGTTCATCTTCGTATTTGATTTTTTAAAAGCAGCCCTTCTTCAGTGCCTGGTGGGGAGGGAGCTTTTGAAAGCTTGCAGCATGTGTCAGATTGCTATTTTTTCGAAGAACAAACATCTGTCTGAACTCCCGTGGCGAGCATAAGAAAACGAACTTCTAAAATGTCGCAACTGTAGTATTTATTCTAGTGAGTTAGGATGCCTCGTTACAGCCTTCCACTGAGGGGGCCCATATTTGGCCCCTGATACCTGCTGTGAAGGGACACTGTATCCCCAGGGGAGCCCACCAAACCTCAGGGCAAGGCAAACAGCCAGGCAAGAGCCATGAACTGGGGGATGGTGAGCAGGGCGTGCATTCGGGCCGGGCGACAGAGTCCAGATTGCTCCTTGTAAAAGTAAAGATAGCTTCACCAGAGTTGGGTGTGCCTTGCCAGTTCCTTTCTTTCTTATTTTTTTTCTTTTTTTACGGTAGAAAAATACTGCTTCTTTATTTTGTCAAGTGATTCAATCAGATGAGGCTTTTAGCAAATGGTGTGAAGATGGAAAATATATATATATTCTTTTTAATGAAATGCTGGAACCTCATCATGATTCATATTAGGCTGCAATGCAAATATTTTTCACTGTTTGAAATTCATTAATCTCTTCCACTGTGTTTCAAGCTTCATGAGAAGCACATTAGACCCAACTGGCATTCCTCTCTTTGGAAAGAGCAATTGAAGGGTCTTGCAGAGACGCCAGAGCTTTGCACGGGAATATGTTCTCAGCTTCCTGCAAATATGTGATTCAGAATACAGGAATGCTGTCCTTAAACATGTTATCCTACGTGTATCACAAGAGTAAGTATCAACCTCCATTTTACTTCAAGAATAATGATAGAAAATAGGGCATCCTGGATACACACTAATTAATTAGAGTTGTATTTGGATACTCAAAATATGTAATTGATAATGTAAATCCTGCAAAACATATACACATTACAGACCAGGTTCCCAAAGCCATGGACACCTCTTAGCAGATGAATAATTCCATTAGTCACAGTTATCTGCTTTTAAGTGCTTGCATGACTGGGGCCCTTGAGAAAGAAGGCGCTGCCTGAGACTGGAAATTTATTTGTGGCAGGGCTTGCTGCATGGAGTAAGCGATTCATGGTGTTCTAATAAGTATTTTTTTTTCCCTATATGAATTAGCTTTTTTTGTTTTGTGATGTGAATTAGCTATTTTTGTTTTGTGATGTTTTGCTTTTTTTGTTTCTCCACACCTTCTATCAAGCACTTTAATAAAATTGAAGATGGTTCTCTTGTAGCCAGGAATAATCCTTCCTTTTTATTTTGTTTCATTTTATCTGTTTTTGTTGCTCATTCACTTTTGTCTTTCTCTGCTCTCCCATCCTCTGCCTCCCTGTTGCTTATTCCCCTTTGCAGTAAAGCTGTTTAACTTTCTAGGTACGCATCCCAGCTGTAGCAATGAGTGAGTGCTGAACCGGGAGCGGTTTGATTAGCAGAACTGGAGGAGCCAGGAGGCCAGATTCTTGCTTTTAACACAGGAGTTTTGTTACCGTCTGACAGCATGAAATACAAAATCTTTTACGTGTGCGAAACAAGGAGTGGCAGAACAATCCTGCTGTTGTTCCCAGCTGCGTAGCAACCACGGCTGCTCTGAAGCAGCCTGAAAATGGGCGTCTTCGCTTCAAGGGAGCCCTGCTCTCTGTCTGAACAAACTTAGCTAGTAGAGTGAGTTCAGGTAGGCAAAATCTCTTGCTCAAGTCTTTCACTACGGCTCGTGGGAATATTAGCTTTTTTTTTTTCTTTTTTTCCTTTTTTTTTTTTCTCATGGATTTTCTTGAATGCTGTAAGATCATATTGCAAAGTTACAGCCTAGTTTTGTGAGAGCAATCTCCACTGTTCTTACTGTAATGCACTAGGTCCACTGTCAGGTGCAACACTACAGTGCAGTACAAGTTATCAGGGGCCTTAGATACAAGAATGTGGAATTCTTTGTCCCAGAAAAAAAAAAAAGTGTATATTCAGTATATTCAGGTACTTTCATATACTTAAAGCAATGGTGCGTACCTTTACACTATAGTCAGCAGGTAAACTCAGAAATAGTTGACTTAGCAAAAAATCAGGATTTTTGTTTTGCCTTTTTTTTGACATATTTTTAAAATAAAGAAATCAGAAGTTTTCAAGACCAAATATAAATTCATTGGAAAGATTAGGCTTGAAATTAGAACAACGGTGCACAGTCAAAATAGCCATGTTTGGGATGCCTTTCAGGTGGATGAAGAGTCTAGAAAACAAGAACATATTAATTTTTGGACAGAGTTCTGTAAGTTTAGAAATGTGATTCTGTTATGTGGTTGCCTGTTACCAGAGGCATTGCTTGATAATGGAGGTACTTGCTTTGTATTTACTTCTTAAAGGCAAAGTTATGTGGTTGTGTAACAGTTAAATCAGAACGCTAGCTAAAACTTCACCCAGGATTGTTTTATCTCAAGGTACTTTGTGCTTTTACTTTGTAAAACTACCTTCTTTGCAAGTCTTCCTTCTAGCCTTCCTGACTTTATGGAGACTACATGACTGTCAAATTCATAAGCTTGGCAACTGGCTGATCTCTTGTTATGTTTTCACTACACAGAACTTAGGTTCTTAGCTGAGAGTCATCACATTATCCAACTATGTATGAAAACTCCTCATTAAAACATGTTAATGATGATATAATGGAGACAATATCTTTGACGCTGCTTTTATTTTACCTGGCAATTTGCCTGTGTTAAAGTTACATGCTAAATTTTTCAGTGCTAGTGGTCTTCCAATGCCTTACCTAACTTTGAGACATGAGTCCACAAGTCATCATGCAGCTCTCCAACAAAAAAAAAAAGAAAAAAGAAAAAAAGAAGTAAAAAAGAAGAAGAGGAAAATAAAGCCATTTAACCACTCAGCTCAAAACAGCTGCAAAGAGCTGTCTAAGATCACCTGAAAAGCTTTGGAGCAAAAATACTTGCTCTTACTTTACACAGGGACATTAGTTCACATATATCCATGGTGGTGGTATCCAAAGTTAATCTGATGTTATATTTGCTGAAGTGTTTTCGAGGGGAGATGAAGTACTGGAGCTTGCGCCCATGGACTAGCTGTTCTTCATGATAAGAAAGAACTGCCTTAAGGTCACAGAACATACCTTTCATTTTTATGTTCCTATTTTAAGACATTTCTTAAATAACACAGTCTTTTACTCTTTGGATTAATACAGTTTGAAGACATGAAAGGAGAATGGACTTGAGCTTTTCTCTCTCTCTTTTTTTTTTTTGCTTGGCAATATGGAAACAGCTGAAATTTCACTGATAAGAAATAAATTACAAGATTGTTTCATACCAGAATATTAAATATAAAATTATATCAATAAAAGTAATTGCAGAATTATTTGGGGAATCACTGGTGGTGATAGAATATAATAGTGTCTAGCTCTGGTTAGAGTTCTGTCTGTCAGAGCTTGCCTTGGGAATTTGTATTTCTGTGTGGAGTGGTTATAGGATGTGTATCCCGTAGGATGTGCATCCCATCAGTCTGATACCACTGATACTTTGTTGGCTCAAATTACATTTTGATTTTTTTTGGTAAGAAAGAGAAGTCAAGATAATTCCAAGGACTGTATTTTTTTTTTCATTGTGATTGCACATCTGTGGAAGTAAGAAAATGCAAACTGTATTGGTTAACATCAGTGTTATGACTGACAGCTTTGCATTGAGATATGCTCACTGCAGATGGTTTTATGCAGCATTTTTTTACAAGCAGAGCAAATCCCAAACCATCTCTAGGCACAGAGACTAGCCAACTTTTCAGATGTGATAAAAAGCTATCTGCAATCGCTGGCAGCACTGCTACTCAATTTTTGGATTAGACACTGCATGTACATATAATGAAATCTATGGCACTAACTGTGTGACAGAGGATAAGGGCTGATAAGGGCTTACAAAATAAATGGATGTATTTCTGTGATTGTGTGCTCTCCCCTAGCTTGACCTTTTCGTTCCTAACTTTGCTCAAGACTAGACTTCCCTTTTTATTCCCCAGCCCAGCTCAGGTGGGTAACCATCAGTGGCGGTCGTGAAGGGTGGCTCAGAACGGATTCTAAGGAAGAAGCAAGAGTGCAATAACCAAGGGATAGTTGGCTGACATAGATCAACAAAAATATGCCTGGTAAGCAAATATGACCACGAGTCAATCACCTTACTCCGTAAAGAGAGAGCAGTCCAAGAGCTCATTGAGCTCTCCGGCATGGCCCTGGGCTGCATACCAAGATCTCCCCTTGAGCAGGAACATCTCTCAAGGTGGGGAGATACCTTACGCACTCCAGATCCTTAGTAAGTGACTAAAAGCATGCTGTAACTTTGCAAATTTTGCTCAAATTGTATCTCTGATTAGTTGTGCACATAATCCTGCAGAAATAAACTGTTGACCAAGTCTGAGACTAGGATTGGATCTGACCACAACTAGGTTCCCCTGGGGAGTTTGGAAAGAAAGGTGGTTTTGATCTCAATAAAATGTATTTCTGCTTCTTTCTCACAAGTGAAGTGTGTCCCTCCTCTGCGAGTATTTCTCGGTATCACAGTTATTACTGTAAGATCATCAACAAATCCCTGCTTAGATAGACAGGCAATCCATTACCCTGTTATTTTGTCTCTGGCAATACTGGCAGGAGCTACTCTTCAGAAAGCACATGCAGCCATGCATCCTTATTGCCTTGCACAGATAGATCCTGCTAAGAGAGAGGATCCAGTGTGTGCTAAAACTTGCTTTACCCTCTACTGGATTGGAAACGTGATCAAAGAAAGCAAACTGACCCTGTTTGGGTATCCCCTCCATTCAGCATTATAGCAAAGACTATAAGATAACTGGTCATTTAGCTCAGTTTATAAATTATTGGTAGTTTTTTGTGCATCCACATGTTTTTTCTATACTTAGACATTTAGACTCAACTACTCTTAAATACTGCCTTTCTTGATAAAAGCGTCTATTCAAGGGTTCATCCTCCCACTTATGTAGTTTTTATGCTCCAGTATTGATCTAACTTTTTCAATTTGTTGATTCATTGGACAGAGCTGTTCCCTGACACTCTTTCAGACTTGTCTTTTTAGTTTGTGGTTATAGACCAGTTGCGCATGAATCCATCCCTTTCTGAGCCTCCTGACTGCACATTCACAACTTCCCTTGGCCATTTAGATTAAGTAATACGTTACCAAAGGGAGAAAAAACAGACTTAAACCCCCAGGACATATGAAAAACATTACTAACCTTCTATTACTAGTAACTTTTGAATGTCCAGTAGTTGTTATTTTGCTGTATACAATTATCTGGAGAGGGTTTCATCGTACCTCCTTTCAAAGACAATTCATTGAAAATTCAGAAAAAATAATTGAAAAACTTATCAAAATCTTATAAGGAGTCCTAGGCAGATTTTAGTATGTTGAATTTTAATCCTGTGTCTCAGGATGGTTTATTTCCCTAGCAACCTGTCCTGCATCAACTAGCACATAAACAGACCTTTGTCCACATCTTTGGTACAGGATCATTGTAAGATCATTGCAGGATCAAAGCTATAAGTAAAATTACTATCTATTTTACTTTGAGGTTTACTGGATTAAATAGAACTGAAATTTAATAAATGAGCTCATCAAAAATAAAATAAAATAAAGGAACATGCAAATCTGCTATTAATTTAATATATATTTGATATTGCTTTATGAGGGGTTTTCAAAAAATATATACACACACAAAATATCTAAACAGTAGGTAGTTATACTATCAGCTAACTAATTCTGAAATTAGCCCTGATAGTGTGTAATGAATATCAAAAATCAGGATACATGATTGATGTCAATGAAACACCTTTTGTGTCCTAAATCAGCTGTTCCATTTCATACCTTCTTATGCTGTATCCTGAATTGCAAGATGATGCTTAACGGCTTATATGAATAAAAAAAAATATAACTCATTTTAAAAAGTCTACTCAAACCTGTCCCAAATTGTACTTTTATCATTGTTCTCATTTTTGTAAAATTTTTGTGCCTTTGGAATATTGAAGCACTTTATTGACCCATTTTTTATTTGTATGTGCAGTTCCTATAGATTTCAATACAAGTTGCTTGGGCATAATAAATGGTATTATTTAACAGACTTTTGGTTTAATTCTACATTAAGAATCTTCAGAATACATAAGAAATAGGTGATAGTTTATCAACTTCATCATAATACAAAATATTGGTTATATTACCAGACTGATGATATCATTGCTCTGTATTGGAAGATGGACAATGATGAACGATGGGTGGAAAGGTTGTCAAAATATTAAGTCCAAATAAAATGTTAAAGTAGACTTAAAAACTTAAATTGAAACTTAAACAAACAAACAAACAAACAACAGAATTATATTGAGTTCAAATAAACCCTTTTGAAAAATCTGTGTATAAAATTCACTATTATCATGAATAGGGGCCTGGGAGCTTAGGGGAAAAAAAATAATTCAAATTCAGAGATGTCAAATTATACTGCTTTTATTTTTAGAAATGAAGTATATTTCCTTGGATCAACTCAATAGTGCACTGCATGTACTTGGGATTCTAACACTGCCCAGATTGTTATTCAAGTGTCTCTTTCTCCTCTCTTTGGCTTCTGCTCCTGGGCTAAACTACAGCTGTTTCACAGTATAAGGACAGAAGTCTTTCATAGAAAAGTCAGTCTAGTGAGGGAGAACAATACAGAGAAGAATGATAAATTGAAGAAATGGTACTATAACTCTCATAAGATCTGACATATACAAGCAAAAAAAACCTGGAATCTTAATTTTAAGGAAACTACATTTCCACTGATGAAAACAAACAAACAAACAAAAACACTAAGCCATTCTACTCAAAACATGATCGTCCAAATGGTCATTTATTGTATTGTTTCAATACCATTCAGAAATTATTACAAATAAAACTCTAATATCTCTATTTAGGAAAACTCATGTAAAACTGCAATATTAATTATATTTTAAATATAATGAAAATGATTCATTTTGTTACTCAGTAGAGAGCATTATTCAAATTATGCAGCTATGTAAATTCAAGCAAAACCATAGATTCTTCTGGATTTTTACCTTAATTGTGGGGTCTATTCACATTGCAGGTAGTGGGTCCTGCTAACAATAGTTAAAGTTCTATTTCTTACATGTTTATTACCACAGAGTCAAAACTGAATAAAAGAATAAAAGACTGTAGTTCAAATTCAGATGCTGTTCCCAAGATAAGAAATCCTCAATCTGTGGCACTATTTGCTTCAATGGCAAGATACAGCTTATGCCACCAGGATCTCAGTAAGCCTGTGCAAAACTGTAGTATCCTGCTCTACAAAACCTAAGTAAAACAAGAAAGCCATAGACTTGATGTTGCAAGCTGTCCACACTTTAATAGGAAATTTTTGCTTGAATGGTTATGGTGAAATTAAGATCACTATTCATATATTCCTATATGATATCACCTCATTATTCAGCAACATAATTTAAACCAGACAGCAGATAGTCTTCTAAATAACAAATGAAGAAATAGAAACCAAACTAGTATCTATTAGTTAGAATTAAACTATATGCTACCTTTTGATAATAAAACTAGAAAAAGAATTTGCACAGAATTTGTAATGAACTGTTTGCTTACACCTTCAAAATTTTTGTTCGGCAATCTGTAGTAACACAAAAATGTGCTTATCTCACTAACAAAATAGGTTTAAGAAGGCTTGTATCTCTTACAAAACAATTGAAATTATTATTCACAAATGCATTGGAAATGCATTGAGAGAAAATATTGTGATACCTGTTTGACAAGTGAGAAACCAATATTAAAAATTTTTAGAAATCTTTCAAGACATTTTATTAAATAACAAGCCATTGTTATTTAAAAAGAGTTGGTAAAAGTCTTAAAAGAGTAATAACCCTGCATAACGAAAGTAGTTCCATTTTTTTATTCATTCTCCTTTCTATTTCTAGACATGCAAGAAAACAGAGTTAGTTCAAACACTCATGCATCACACAACATTCTTGTTCAAAAGGGTAACAACAAATTCGTTGTGTGTCCTTGAGGCCTACTTTTATAACCTAGGAACACAATAACAAAAAATATTGCAGATTTCCAAAAGATGATTATGCATATATTTACATAAAACTTCATGTTATTTTTTTTACATTAAGGAACAGCTCTAAGTGGCTTGGCTATATTGCAGAGGCTTTCTAAATGTACAGTAAGCTATAAATATTTCAGATACTTACTTTTCTATGTATATAGGTAGTGAAATAAAAAGGAGCTTGTCAGCATTTTACCAAATTACAGCACTATTACCTTGACTTAAAAGAATTTACCTTTGTATATTAGTACCCATATTCCTTCTTGAAAGAATGTTTCCAGAAAGCATACTTACAGTTGTATATAGCATACAGAAGAAGATAATTTCACTGAAATAAATGAAATTTAAGTGATACTTAAGATAATCAAGGATACAGGATAAAGAGAAAAGAAAGGACCCTTTCTTTAGCTAACCTTGGATTTGGTAATGAGCACTGGTATCAATGGCTATAATATTGACTCAGAAGGCCCCAAGGATTGTCTTTGACAGTTGATCTAGTGACATTTCTGGAAGCCTGTTTTTTTTAAGGAAAAAAAAAACAGTCTTTTCCTGGCATCAGACTTCAAAACTTGTCATCCTGTTCTTCTGAAATGAGTTATTCTGGATATAGAGCTAGAAGTTTCTTCTCCATTTTGTCAGGTGGCAAGTTCACAAACAACTCTTAATGTGAGGGAAAAGCAGTACTGATTTTGTGATTTAGCAAAAAAAAGCCAATCCCTCTATATACTTCTATTGTATTTACACTGCAGCAGTGTTTGTATATTATACATATAGTACAGAAATAAAAGGCAACATATACTATATTTCAATATTTTGTTCCTTCAGGTAGTATCCTAAAGCATAATACAGAGCTGTTCTTTTGTGCGAAAATTAACACCAGATTTAATTAAGATTATAGAATCATAATGGCTTTTTCAATTTACACATTAAAGTAATTCTTCAAAATATCAATGCAAAATGCATTGGCATGTGAAATAATAATTCTCTTGCACTGTGTGTTAGTAAATTTTTGTTGTATCGTTGCCAAGAACTTTTTTTTCTTTCCTATATCACTATTGTATTTGCTATTGCCTCCCCAAAGCACAAAGTTTCTAAGGCACTGTTATCCTGCCACTATTAGAAAATAAAATCAATATGGTCTCTATGATATACTCAGACATTTTAGACTTGAATGATAATCACAGTTCGACAAAAAATAAGAAATAATTAAAAAAAAAAAATCTGTTTTTCACTGCAGCCCTTTTAGATTTTGCTATGGTAGTTACAGTAATGGAGAAAAGATGAAGCAAACAGCCTTACAGGAAACAGGGTCAATTTTGCAGCACCACCTGCAGTGAATTACTGGTCAAACTTCACCCTGGTAGTTAACAACATGGCAGTTCTGATATACTTGTTTTACTGAGAATGTTTTGCTGAGAAAGCTATGAAAATGTATCACATTACTATTTATAACTATTGCTGGTAGTAGCAGGAATCATTTAAAGTAAGATTTTGTAAAGCACTTTTAATTACATTCAATGTAAAAGGATGCATCAGAAAGTGCTTAATTAGTCATGTGTTAACTAATTATTAACCATGGTCCTTTCCTGTCTTGTTGGTAAGGAGCCATTAACCCATATCGGATTCTCATGGAAGAGCACTCATCAGTGCAGCATTTTAACACTGTTTCATGCCGTGTTGGCTCAGGCCAACGCAGGCCATGTGCCCATTGGTCCCCTCTCCCTACTTGGTCCGATAATCAGAGTTTTCACCAAAAAACCACAATTATCAATTTGCACATTTTTAACTGTTACCTGAAGAGAGAGAGAGAGAGAGAGAGAGAGAAAGAGAAAAGATATTTTAAGCTAACCTGAACTTTACCCTCCCTGGCCAAGTTCTGCAGTTGACTTTGAAACCAGGTACCCTCACACGAATTCTCCTCAAGGAAGACTCCCCGAAACTGTAGCTGTTGTTTATCAAATTTTACTTAACAACATTGACCGGGGTGGCGGAACGCGAGGACTGGCAGCCCCGAGGGGGCTGGCTCACTGGCTGGAGTACTGCACGGTGCTGTACTTGGTCACCCGGCGCCGCGAGGTACCGGGGGAGGCTGTGCCCAGGGGCTGGCCCAGGTGGCACTCAGCAGCGTTCAACATCTGGGATGCTTCCCTTATCCCACCCATGCCGGTTCCACTCATGCTGGTCATGCCCATGCTGGCCCCGGCCATACCAGCTCCACCCATGCCACCCATCGCAGCCCCCGACATCACTCTCTCCGTGACCACCACGTTGTGGGCGTTGGACAGCTCCGCAGGAATGTTGATCAAGCTTCCAGGCATCCCAGAGGCTGGCCTGATCACCCTTTCTGTCACCACCACGTTGGAGCCATCAACAAGGTCAGGGATGCTCAGGGAGGTTGGGAGACGGGAGTTAGGTGCGATCACTCTTTCTGTGACAATGACGTTGGACCCCTCAGCGAGGTCAGGGATATCTAGCATGCCACGCAGATCGGAGGCGGAGGCTGGCCCCACCACCCTTTCAGTAACGACGACGTTTGATGCACGTAGGGGATCGACACTAAGGGAGGGCGGGCCGGAAGTGTAGGTCTCAGTCACCATCACATTGCCATGGAGCAAAGGATCGGACATCGGCCTGGAGGGCTGCAAGGTGGACCCGGTGTAGGTGTTTTCAGTAACAATTGTTGTAGTACCAACTGGGGGAGGCATTGGAGCACCTCCGTTGACAATGATGGTGGTTCCAGGTGGTGGAAGGTTTATTTCACTTTCAGGGTTGGGAAAGGTAGCATTACCAGGCGGCCATGGCAGGTTAACTTCAGAAAAAGTTTCAATTTCTTTGCCCAGACAGATCTCTGCCAGAGTCTTAAACTTTGGTCCTAATGTATCCAAATATGTTTCATCTGTATCTTCTCCAATAAAACTACAGCAACCCACAGAGCCAACAGGAGTGCCTACTCCTTCATGATCGTATATCAGTAGACAGTCATTTGCTGGACGACCTTCATCTTCATCTGCATACACAAATGCTTTCTATAATTTGGAAAAACAAACAAAAAATAGAAGAGAATTACTTTTCTTTAGATTTTTAACTCTACCCCTAGTGAGACTGGGATCTTGAAACAGACTTAAGAAACAAGACCAACTAATAGGATTAAAAAAATAGCAACAGTGACCGTGAAGTAAGTCCAGTTTCTGATCTTTTATTCTCTCTTTTGCAAACACTTAGCTTCTGAAATTTTGTTTAAAAGAAGCACTACAAAATCCTTTGGGTTTTGCTTAACACTTGGGCAGTAATTTTCATTGAAATGTCATACTTTTCTGCCTTCAACTTCTCTAAATGTAGATTTTGATAGAAGGAAATCTTTTTTCAGGTACAGAAATTGTCATCAGAGCAGTATCTTGGAGAAAGAACCTGGGGACAGCATGAGCATAGCCATCCAACGCAGCCAAGGAAGAGTGCGGGACCTGGCTGTCAACAGTAGACTGTGGGTTGACGGGTGAATGCAATCCTTGAGCAACAGTACTTGGAGATAAAGGTAGGAAGAGGAGCAAAGCAAGGAGGTGAGGAAACTGCTGGGGGGCCTGCATGGTAAAGATGGGTCTGAGGGTTGGGTACAGTAGGGAATGTTTGGTGAGGCCAAAAGGATCATTCATGTGTGATTGGTGGATTTTTGCAGGTGATCACATAGTATTCCCAGCCCAAGTAGACGGATCCCAATCTGGAAGAAATCTATTTTCAGGACTGCTCTGCTCCCTCCACCACTGTATCTTTTATTTTTTTTTTTCAGATTTTGAAATATAGTAGTCCTTAAATATTATTTGATGTTTTGATGATATATGAAATTATAATATTTATGCCTCATGGTTCTTGCTAAGCAAGATTTATCCCTTAATCATGCAAATACCATAGCACCTTTTCTATCTTACATTAAAAGGCCAATTCATATTTTGACAATTACAGAGCTGAATAGCTTTGTCACTTGCAGTCTATTTTTCTAGACAGAAAGAGCAATGAATAAAACAGAACAAAGGGAATATATATTCACAGTTCCTTGAACGTTAAAGTACCTCGTTAAGTAATCTCTAGACAGTTCAAATTGCGAACAGTTTCAAGTAAGGAATATTTTCAATGTTATTATCCATTTATACACTGCAGAAGGTGATAATTTTGATGGTCATTTATTAAGTTGGAATAATTTAATAATTTGCTACTAGTTTTGCTTATCAAATATATTATGCCAACATCTGAAAAGCAATATTATTATGAATACATTCAATATTCTTATTAATTTTTTTTTTCAGATTAGTACAGTCCGTTTGTCTCTCATATCAAATCTATGTCATGTAAGTTACAATTTCAGTGGAGTTATTTTGAATTTTCACCATGTAACCTGGAAAGGAGAATCTACCAGTAGACTCATGAATACAAAATAAATAGGCTAGTTACCTCAGAGAAGTAGTTGTCTAGGAAGGCCATATTCACCCCTCCTTCTCGATACTCTTTTATTGTTCCTCCAATTGATCCCTTTGCTTCCCCTGTTCCAGAAATTCCTCCAGCTGTTCCATAACCAGTTCCAGTACCATAACCAACTGCTGTAGTGTCTTCAACACCAGATGCTACTACTCCTCCTCCTCCCCCATATGTGTTTGTATATATTTCTGAAAATGAAAAAAAAAGTCATCCTTCCTGTGTTCTGTGATAGTTACAAAGATTTTTCTAGTTGTTTTTACCAATAATATAATGATCCCACTAAGCTTCTGAAGGTATTTTAAAGTAATTTTCACTACAGATTCACAGACATGTTAAAAGTTGAAACCACAACAAGTTAAGTGCATACCTGTAGGGGATTTAATTTATTTTATGAACGAGGCAAGGCATTTGCATATATGCTTTAGAAAATCAACAATTCATTGGCTGGAGGAATTCCTCTGTCTGGTTATATGATCTCATGAGATTTATATTAGAACAGCAGAAAAAGCTTATGGATAGTTAAGAAAACATAGAAATTCATATTTATGATCACATTGGGGTTGAAAGTATTGCCTTAAACTTTTCAGTAAAAGAAACAGCCTTGTAGTCCCTTTCATATTTCCCAGTTATTATAAAGCCAGAGAATTTGTGGGAACAGCAGCTGATCATAATAACTATCAGTGTTTATAATAAAAAGTAAAATTATTCTTTACAAAAAAAATAAAATCATACCCCAGGATTTTATCTTCTGTAGAATTTTTCATATATGATAATAAAGAATAAGTTGTCTTAAATATCAATGTGTAATGTATTAAACTAATTAAATTCAGTAGTTTTGAACATGATTGTATTAAGAACTGTAGGCCATATTCTATCATATTTTCTCATTTAACCTTGTTAGTATCAGCTAATCTAATTTTAACCAGAGGCTCTTGCTATAGCAGTAGAGATAAAAATGGAAATAAAGTAAATAAAAAAATGAATTACAAATATCACTCATAAACTTTTCAGTTTGCATAACTTCTTTGGCAACAAAGATTCTTAATTCACATTTATGCACCAAGTGCTTCGTTATCTTTATTTCGTCTTAAGAATAAAGATAGTTGTGCCAATACATAATTCATTGGAGAAATTGTCTTGTCATACACCATTTCTTCCTGCGAACTCAGTGTGAATGGATTTTGAGTCAACTGGAGACTTGGTTTCCAGTGAGAATGGATTGCTGTTGTGGTGTAATATATGGGGAAAAGAGAAAGTGGTACTGTCACCATTTCTATAGCATTGAATTCATAGGGGGACCTTATATCAGGAGCATAAATTTATTGCTGTGTATGCCAACTCTCTGTCTAGAGTGGTGCAAGGAGTAATTGTCTGGCTCCTTGTTCTCCTTTGAGTTAAGCAGAGCTTGGAAATTGGGAAGAACTAAAGCTTTCATTACTGAGTTATGAAAGAAAAGTTTTGTTAACCTGGTCTTGAGATTGATTTCTGCTTAAACTGATGTCTTGGAAAGAACCTTAATTCACTCTCTGGAACCATAAAGTAAAATTGCCTGAGATTTGAAAGCCCTGTCAAATATTTCAAAATAAATGCAGTTTGCAGAGATGAATCTGTCCATATTCCAGGTTCAAACCCCAGACCCTTTTCTTATACTGGGAAGCCCAACTAAAATGAGTTTGACTATCTGCATAAGTAAGATTGGAAGGGTTGAATTCTAGCTTGGAAAATGAAATACTTCATGAGCCAGAAATCACTAAGTGCAGAAAGATAGCTTTGTTCTAGTGAACAAAGGAAATCTTAGGATCTACTTACCAGAGGGTTCACCAAATTCACCTCCAGCAGCTGTTGTTGGGGCAAGAATGTGTGAGACATCCTGGAAAAAAAGTAGTTTGACTCCTTGAATAATGAACTTTGAAATTCTAATATGAAGACCAAAAACTGTCAAGAAATTACCACTAAATCACTAACTACTGCTCTGGGCAGTTGCTGATGACCACTCCTGTAAGAAGACTCCATCCAAGTCTGTTTCATTGTAAAGTGATCAGTGAGGATGGTTTGCCTTAGCCTGTCCTATCTTGCATTGAAAAAGCTTGCTAGTCACTGTGTCTCAGCTCAGGGAGAAGTAAGACCAAAGTGTTGGGCCAAACTGAGTGTAGCAACTAAAAACACATCTTCAAATGTTAATTAAGAATTGCCTTTCATATCTTCTTGGCAATGCTAGACAATGCCAGACTTCTTTTAGAAATGGCATCATGCTACAATCATCTTGTTTCTAATCAAGATGCATTCTGTACTGTGAATATAAATGATTGTGGGCTTTAGAAATATGGGATGTACTGACCCTGTCTTCAGGTTGTGCACCTTCTATTCCCCATGGATGAATTGCCCCTTCTGTGCATTCAGGTACAGGTTCAAATCCAGTCCCAACTCCACCTGCAGCTCCAGGTCCACAGCCACAACAGTCGCTCATTGACATCAAAATTGGAATCACTTAACAGGAAAGAAACAGGAAGCAGGGATTTAGGCCATCTCTTCTTCACAGGAATAGCTCCTTTTCCCAGAGAATCGGCGCTTAAGAACTTTTAAAAATATGTCTTAAAATGTTTCAAAACAAGCAGCCTAGAAGTCTTGTTTCCAGAATCATTGGTTGCTTTTGAAAAAAAATATATAAATACAAAAATATATAAACATTTGGATAACTGGAATGATTTCTACCCTTAGTTACTGCAGATCAGAAGTGGGGTGAAGGAGGTCTATTACTATAACTTTATGCCTATACATCTGGGAACAGACTTTGATCTATCTCAGCTGGATGAATTTAAGTTGCAGATATATGCAAATGACACAAACAGAACCAGTCCTGCTATATATAGCATCCAGGACTATTCATTCTTGATATATAAGCATAATCTTTTTTTCTTTACTTATTGTAAAATGAAAAGTAATGCATATTAATGATGATAGTAAAGTTATGGGAACTGAAGGAAAGATTTTCATTTGACTAAGGTGATTTTTTGCTTAGGCTCCATGCATTTTTCACATCACACATGGTCGATGACCCCAAACCACAGTTTTAACAAATGATTAAATAAAGTAAGTCAGGTTTCCTACTGTGCTATATTATTCTTAGTTCTTTCAGTAATAATAGTGCTTGGAATTGCTGAGTACTTTAAGTGATGACATCAAATTAATTGCTCATTTTAGGAAGGAATTGAGATATTAATTCTGGCAGGCTTTATACCCTTAGCCTAGACAGCTAATTTAGTAACCTGGTATCGTTGCAGATTGTGGAAAGACAGTTGCCTACAAGACCCTATAAGATAGTACAGATGCCAGAGCGTAGTGGATTGAAGAGAAAAGAGGAAGCTATAAAGTCTACAAAGTGCTTCCTCACACTGGGAAGCTATGAAATTATTTACTCTAGAAGTTACTGTTGAAAGAAGAGATTTCCAAAGTCCAAAAGATGGTCTGTCCTGTAACATTCACTGAACTGAGAAAAAGAAACCTAACACTCTGAAAATGTGCAGCTTCATTTTTTTTTTTTACTGCAGCTTCAAAATCTTATCTTTGATGTTTCTCATAAATCAAAGACCAAACCAAACAAAACAAAACAAAGCAACACACATTCCACTGGTTGTCGTGATCAGTATTCTTGCATTGGGCAGACTTTTTTTTTTTCTCTGGAATTGTTATTTCTTGATAAATAATAGGACATGAGAATGAATGTTGTGATCTGTTCTGATCCTGTTATCACAATGTACTCATTTTAATTGATGTCAGGGTTGCCAGAAACTGCTAAAATATTTACAATCTAAAAAACTTTATTTTTATACAATGGAAATTTGGCTTTATCTTTAAAGTAATCTTGCTCTTTTAGTTTCTTTTTGTACCCAACTTCGAGCTGATAACTGTCCATTTCCTTTTAGTAATATAACAGAAATACAGCAAACTGCTACATGTAGATTCTCCAATCAATAGTGACAGCTCTTGTTCAGAGTCTTCTGAGTCTTTTAGTAAACTTTTGACCCTGAATTAGCATTGATTCTTCTGAGAATTGGATAAAGCTTTAGGAAAAACTCTAAGTCTTAGGAAGGAAATAATTGTTTTTGAATGAAGTGTGTGTAATCTTACATATTACACACATTAGACACATATAACATATGTTATATATATTATGTTGTATATATGTGTATATATATTACATATATATATGCAAGTATAAAATATATAATCTACAAATATTTATATATATTCTTTTAAAATATTAAAAAATGCATTTAAAAACACTTCCCACTCTGCAAAGTGCCCCAGGGAGTCACAGTTTAACAAACCAACATGTATATTTATTTTAAAAGAATAAAATGCATATTAATATTTTAGAATTTTATTAAAATAGTTTTCCTAATTTTATACTTACAAACAAATATTAGTCCACCGAGGAACATCAGGCCAATAGCAGCAGCACTAAGTGTGGTAGAGGATTGAGAGTCTCTGCCATATCCTCCTTCATAACCTTGACCAGTCCCTCCATTATATCCTTCTTCATAAGTTTCACCAGTTCCACCATTGTAATTGTCACCATCTTCACCACCACCCGCAAAGTCACCTCCTTCATCACCACTCTCACCAACATTGCCCTGTTGGTCTGTTCCTTGATCTATTTGACCTCCCTGGCTTCCTCCACCAGCACCACCACCTCCAGCGCCGCCACCTCCAGCGCCGCCACCGCCAGCGCCGCCACCGCCAGCACCGCCACCGCCAGCACCACCACCGCCAATGATAATTATTTTTGTGGCCCCACTGGTGCAGTAATTGCGACTATCACACCGACAAACTTGCAGAGGAATTATATGTGGTCGTGGGCAGCTTCGGCCTTGGTTATCTCTAATATTGACATAGACCTTATAGAAGAAAAAGTCAATGTTCTGACCCACTAGTTCTGCAGAGGAAGCTTTGAGAGAAAACAGAAAAGAATGATTTAGGTTAAGGTGCTGACTTTAAATACTGCACAAGTCTATACTTTTTGTGAATAATGGTCATAGTGTGGAATGAAGAGTAAGTTTTCTCATTTTAAGATCTTCAGTTACTAAATAGAAGTTTCAGTTATAAAGCTGAAATTTACTGTCTGTGGTGCTTTCTTGTTTGTTTGTTTGTTTGTTTTAGAAAGCTCGAGCCAGATAAGTTTAGCCATCAGTTTCGCCATCAGGTTTTATACCTGAGAAATATAAAGGAGCAAATGCACCTTTTTTTGATCTATAGCAGCATATCCTAATTTTTATTTCCACAGGGGGGTACATAGATATTACATATTATTTCCTTACACTTCCTTTTCTCTCACAGGGAGGGTAGATAATAGCTACGCTTGCTAAATGATTACATGCATATGATTTTTTTCTTTTTTTTATAGTGTAAAAATATTTAAAGTTATATATTTATATCTGCTTATATCAGATGGGACTTGCAAATGTAATTAAAATTGAAATAATTAACCTGTAATTATCTACTGTGCATACAGTAAGTTATGCAACTTCTGACACTTAGTAATGTATGAGATTTGATTATTTCATTTAGTTATTTAAGTCTTACCAAAGCGAATTAGAAAAGCTCCACTAGGCAAGGCTAAACCTTCTTTTCTTATAAATACAAGCAAATACATAAATTAGAAATGCTGTAATCTTTATTTGACATTTTTATATTATTCTCTCTTAAAAGGAAATCTCTTCAGATTACGAATTTATGATATTTTTAGTCTAATGAATAAATTGGAGCATCTTCTCACACACCTAGAATTTCTTTTAGTATATAATATAGAAAAAAAAAACAAAAATCTAATTATTCCTTTTGAATTACCTCATTAGCTTTATACCAAGGCTTATTAGAGTTATACTAGTAAAGTTTTGCTGCTCTATCTTTACCAGCATATTTTCAGTTTCCTTTAAAAAATAAGAACTAGAACAAATACATCTAATGATTTTAGTATGATTAATATATAAGTATAAATCCAAAACAATTCCATTTTATTCCTTGGATACTTATCCAAGGAATAAAAATCACATTTAAGAAAGGTTAGTTTAGATCCTAGTAACTGCTTTTTTTGATATTTGATTTGTGGTATTATTTTAGATAATCCTTAATTGATTGTCTTAGATAGCAGTTCATTTCTATGATTTATTCTATTATAAAACTTAGTTTAATTTACCATTTATTGATCTGATAATCCATGTAGTTTGAGGTTCACCATGTATGCTGAATGTAAAGGGAGGCCCATACTGATCACTATCGATATCCTTGGCAGTGATAACCACTGATGGAGAATGCATGCATACTTTCTTTATTTCTGTATTAGTAGTTGGACAATTATCATTGACATCTTGTACTAAAAGCACAATGGTGCCAGTAGCAGTGTGTCGAGGAAAACCTGTAAAGAGAAGGAATCAGGAAGCAAAAAGATAATATAAACAATACTGTTTAAATGGAAAAATTGGGAAAAAAAAGAAAAATAAGAAAAAATAGAGAGAAATACGAAATAAGAGAGTTTTGTTCTGGAAAAAAGTTAATACTTTTCTTACCTTTTACCTAAGAAATAACTTTCTTACCTTTGCTAACAGCCCAGACTTCTGCTCTGTATTCCCCATTGACTACATAGGATGATTCCCGATCAACAACTTTGTTCAGTGTGATTTCACCAGTGTTTGTATTGATCCTGAACCAGGCACCTGGATCACGTCCTATACTATACCTATATTTGGTGAATAAATGCTCAGAATTATTAACTTGAAACAACTGAAATTATACAGATCCATTTATTTGGATGGAATAAACTAGTCCAGTCAACATTGAGTCCATATGCTATAGTGTTTTATTACCTACTCATTTTGTAAGTAATAATTGTCATTTTGAAATATTTTCCTTCTCTGCACTAAATCTCATGGCATTTTCCTAATTCAAGCAAAATTACTGCAGACTTCAGAAGATACACACCAGAATAATAATAATAAAAAAATCTGTATAGAATAATATTTTGAAAGTGATATCATAGCCTAAAAGCAACATACGGCCTGACCATTTTTTGGTTTGTTTTGTATATAAAAACATATTTGTCTTTTATATAAAATAAAAAATACATATATAAAATACAAAAATAATTGCCAAATCATTTTTATTAAATACAGAATGAGCTGGTAGTGATCTTATTTATGTGTATTACACAAAATTGACCATTATTAGGGTTTTCTGTTTGCTTCTTTAAAGTTGCTAAAAAGTTCACTTCAAATATAGAGCAAATTTTGTGAAAAAAATGTAAGAAATATTTCGTTCTAATTTACTTGTTGTGTGCCTAATCCTAAGAAAAATATGGTAAGACAAGTAATCATTTTATGCCATTATCATAGCATAAAATTGTACAGAATATTATTTTCTATTGCTTATTTATTAGCAATTTTTCTGGATTTTGTTTCATGTATCCTCCATAACCTCATATTCTGCATCCTTAACTGGAGTAGAGAATGCCTTCTCTTCTGACTGAAATCACAGTTATGAGTTATCACATCTGGGGAGTTAAGTAGAGAAAACATTACATTAAATCCTTACATGACATTTGATGCCATAGTCCCAGTGTCCTCATCAAAGGCTGTGTATGTTCCAACAACATGATTCTCTCTTGCATTTTCTGATATATAAAAACTGATTGAAGGTGGATTAAATCTTACTGGTTCCATCACATTTTTTACTTCTACTATGAGAGGTGTTCCAATAATTTGGTAATTAGGTGCAACAGAATGGTGGAAGGGAGCTCGGTTTCTGACACCAATACTCAGCGTGTGACTTTGGATGTGTTCATAATTCAGTTCCTAAGAGATCAAACGCAGACAAATACAAAATACTAAGTAAAGCTCCTGGACTTAAATTTTATTAAATATGTTTTGTTAAATGGTTGATCTTTGATACTTCGGTTGACCATTTAAAATTGTTTTTAATGGTTTAAATTATTTCAAAGTGATTATTTAAACATCTGAATAACAATATTTATTCATACCTTAATTACTCTAAGGATTCCTTGATTTGTAGTTGGATCTGTAACAATTTCAAAGCAGTTATCTTCATTGCCAGTTATAAAGAAAAATTCTGCTAGCCAGTTATCTGTAAACTCTTCATCGGCATCCAGAGCTTGTATTCGCAGTAGTTCTGAACTAAGTGAATTTTCTGAAATACTTGCTGAAAACTGGAATGACAGAAGAATACATCTTAGTGACCAGTAGAATATAAAGGATCAAGAAAACGTAGCTAAATGCAAGGACACTTTTAAATGGCATCCTGTTCACAGCCAATACCAATTTAAGAGTATTGCATTCTGTGAAAATTGTGGTTCTGGTTGTAGATTTGAAGAGCTGTTTTGTCTCATGTATTTGTTGACACATCTTAGAAGAATTATTTGGGTTTTTAGAAAGAAAAAAAATGAATAAAGATGACTTGGTCTTCATAAATGGGCCGTACTGCGCAAGGATACATGAATGATAGTATTTGAGTTCTCTGAATGTAAAAATAATTGGAGTTTTTTTTATCAAAATTGTGTATGCAAACTATAGATATGATTCTGAGCACACTTCAAGGAAACAATCCCTTTAATTCAATGGAACATTTAAATGAGAATTTATTGTTACATGTTAGTAAGGACTTTGTCATTTACTGGATTTTTGAACAAGGTTTTAAAATAGTGATGTCCATTTTAATACTAAAAACTTACAGAACTTTGAGCAAGAGTTGGGAAGTTGTCATTGACATCAATAACTTTAACATTACAGCTACAAAGAGATGAAATTCCATCTGCAGCTCCATCCCGGTCTGACGCCTTCACGACAAGGGTGTAGCTACTATGTTGCTAACACAAAAAGAGAAATTAGTGTCCTACAGTGATCTGTATGTCTTATAAATTGTTAATAGTTACGTTTTGCTGTTATTTCCAAGTTCATTCATTTCCTTGAGACATTTTATTATAACATATAGAAACAAACAAAAAAACTTTTTTTAAAAAAAGAAAAGAAAGCTCCATTCTTTTTATTTTTGTCAAAAAAATATTATTCATTTTTTAAAAATGAAAATTTACCTCTCTGTCAAGATAATTTGCTAGATGAAGTTCTCCACTATATTTATTCATAATGAACATCGGTGGACCCGAAGGTTCCTGACTCTCTATCTTGAAGGCAATCTTAGAATTCAAATGATTAGGTTCATCTGCATCTGTTGCAATTATTTTCATCACCAATGTGTCTAAGAATAATAACAGTAAAAGAAAATCGGAAAATTTATTTTGTTCCTGTAAATGACTTTCCAAGACAAAAATAAATTCTTGGCACATGAAAATGACAGAATTCTATCTTTTCAGTAATATTTGCAAGAGAAAAAAAATAGTTTATGTTTGTCATGATTATTATGACTGAACTTTAATGACTGAAAAATGCTTTACAATTAAGCTCAAGTGTAGTAATGAGGATTTTTCCTGTACCTTTTTAGGTCATGAAAGGGCTATACAGAACATTATGTTCTGCATCTGTGGATACTCACATAAATCTTTGCAGTAGATGGGGATTTGGGCAAGGCAGGAGCGTAAGGGCACCACCTGCTTTTGTGTATGTGCATGGCAGGATGAGTTTGTAGCAGTATGTCAGAGCAGTTCCCTGTGTTTCTATTCAGGACATAAACAGAAACTTCCCTCTCTTACAGACCTCAGTGTTACTTACACACCTAGTGCAGATTATTGCAGTGCTTCTGCTGGTAAGAACCATTTTAGTGGTTTAAGGAAGAGCTTATTTAGTAATAATCTATTGCAACCACAGTTTTCAGGTTACAAATGCAAATATTTAAATTAAGAAAAATGGCGAAAAGCATATTTTATATATTGTTGCAGGAAAAAAAAAAGCTTTTTAATGAGAAGACATGAACCAATTTATTTTTTCACATTTAAAAGAATTTACATGATGATGGGTTTAGGAAATGGAACTTTAAACATTCATTTGTGGGAGAAAAGGTGAAAATGCATCACTGCCTAATTTTAGGCAGCAAGCCTTCTCCAGTGACACTGAGAATCATCTCTCCCCTCCTTCTGCAGTGGCTCTGGGAAACATATATCCTTGCCTAAGAGGAATTAGAAGAAACGCCCCAGGTTTGTACTAACTATTCTGGCAACCTTGCTTACCATACTACACTCTAAAAGAGATAAAATAATTACTTACTGTCCATACTACATTCTTCGATAGATCCTGTAAATACAGTTTGTGCAAATATAGGAGGGTTATCATTTATATCCAGAACTCTGACTCGAAGTTCAAGAGGTGGTTCCAAATCTATACCCGTCACTGTGTGCTTAGCAAAGCAACGTATCTAGATAAAGAGATATACTCATTTTAAAACCAAAAAACGAAGGAAACAAGGCAACAGTTTGAAGCAAATGAATTAGAGCATTTGTCTAATTCTGCTCTCATGCCCTGCCCTGCTTCTTTCAGTCATAATTATAAAGGAAAAAATATATATATACAATACTTACAACAAATACTGGGGTCATTTCCCTGTCCACTATAGATGTTATATTAATTTCTCCTGTTCTTGGGTTAACAACAAATATTCCATATGGGGCATGGTCTATTCCAACTCCAGAAATGCTGTATGTGATTGGATTGTTTTCTTCACAGTCTGACCGGATCTACAAAAATAAATAACAACATTTTATGTCAGCTCACTTGGAACAGCTGCATTTTTTTTCTCTCTCTCTTTTTTTTTTTTTTTCTTTTTTTTTTCTTATTCTTACTGCCCTTAAGGAATTCTATCCTCCCTGAATATTTCTGTCAAATGTTCTGGCATGAAGCGGAGCTGTTATGGAAGAGAAACTTCTAAGAATCTCACACTGTGACAGGGCCTTTGTAAGGATCAAGGGGCAGGTTAGGAGGACACCCTGTGAGCCATTTCCCCACAAGAGTTAAGTATTGTCCTGGAACTTCTGCTCAGAAGTTTATCAGAGTGAAAGAGAAAATTATGTCTGCACATAACCAGAGTAAGTGTTGTGTATTTCCAGATCTGAAGATTTTAGGGAGCCTTTGGTCACTCCTCAGCCAGTGCACATGTTTATCAGTGTCTCAGCTGAGCTGGAAATATTGTACACTTTTTTTCTCCTCTACATTCTTTATTTGACCACTCTAAGCAAATATACTCTGAAATTTCTCTGGTTTTGTCAGCCTATCTTTACAAAATGCTTCCTTGTTGGCAAACAATAATTCTACTTTGTTTTCTACTTACTTTGGCAATTGGATTCCTCTTAGAATTATCTTCCCCTTCTCTGCAAGCTGCAGCAAATTTGATCCATTCACGTTTCTGTCTTCTGTAGGTTTTCCATCTTGCCACTCCATTGTCATCCCATTCTTTTACCTTTAACACAGAATGCCAGTGTCACTATAACCAGTAACCTCAATATATTTTAAATATATACAGACATTTAGAATTTCTAACATTAGGCAATAGAAGAGATTCTTATAGATCAGTTTTGTTTGTTTGCTTTTTTTTATATGAGTCTCACTCCCAAGCCCAAGATGATACATATATATATTTAAATTATTCCTAAGTATTAGATATTTTCTGAGGCTCTGGAGAAGTTTTATTGAGAGGACAAGGAGATTATTACCTGCAAATGTTTAATATTTAAACATGTTTTTAATCACCAAGTTAAAAAATATCTTTGACCAGTATTTTCCAGTTCATTTTTATACGATTACATTTCATTTTATCAGAAAATTAGTTTCCAAATATGTTATTACCTGTACATGAAATCCTGTGCTGAAATCCAAAAGTACCTGAAAGAAAATAAGATAATGATATATAAAAATCCAAGACAATGCATTGAGTTAAACCCAGCTGCCACACACTGCTATATCGCAAGATTGGAGTAGCATTTTTCCCTCAGGTTTATTGCAACAGACTAACTAGGCTGTAGTTTAAGGATTTCCATAAATAATATTGTGCTATTTTTTCCCCTATGTTCAGCACTGTTTAATTCCCTGAAAGTTAGTTCCTTCAAAATTAATTCTGTCTTTCAAGGTATCTTGATTTTGAGAGCATGTTCAAATTTCATGTTATATCTACATAAAATATGTCTTTCAAACAAATTTTTAGGTTGTAGAATCTCAACTTTTTCAGTAGCAGAGAGAAGTGACTGTAGGTTTTGTTAAAAGAAAGACATGTCTAGGAAACTAAGCAAGAAGTATTGCTTTATTTTTTAGGCATTTATGTAGAAAGTTACAGTAAAACTGGAATATTTCAAAATACTTCAATAGATGCTTTAAGTAAAAGGAATAAATCATTCTTTGTCCTGTTTACTTCCCACTGAGGTTAAAGAAATTAAATGTATGATGGAAAGTCAACTGCAGCTAGTAGGTAGATCTTCTTGAAATTCTTGAAATTCAGTGGTCTTTTTGTTTTGAGGTCTAACACTACAAGAAAAGGCTCAAATAAAATAAATGTTGCAGGATCAGATGCAATATGTAATTACTTTAAAATTAAAATAAAGGAAAATCATGAATTTCTTGACTACTGTAATTTAAAAGAAAGTACTGTTTTATTAACCTCATTTCTAAATAATGTGTGAAGATGAATTCATATGAATGTATCATAACTTCATAGCATCACTTTTGGGTATATGACCTGCCTTTACCCACTTCAGACAATAAAGGGTGAAAAATACGGGATTTGTAGGTCTCAACATTTGCTTCATTCATCACTGAAAGAAACAAAATATTTGGGTGACTCAGAAAATATTGCAGAGTATTTCCTTTCTCACCAATGGTGGCTAACAACTTTAGTTATCAGTTTTCCACAAGCCTGTCATCCCTGTTTCCCAGTACTGCTCAGTGACTCACACTGATGATTTGTCTGACACATTTTATCTGATAGATTTTATGTCAAATACCCCATGTGGATAAATTCTTTTGATAGTACTTTTTTCTGTGACAAGTTATCGGACCTTCCTCACTTCAGTTTTTATTATGGAGTTCTTTTATCAAGTTTTTATACCTTCAGGTTAAAACAATCTCTTTCCATACAACAGATTAAGGAACAACGGCGTCAGCTCTTCTTTTCTCTTACCACCTTCCCCCCATTAAATTGCTTACCATAAGATGTCTACTGTCTGCCATTTACAAAACCACTGATCTGTTCTTTCTCCCCTCAAAATTCACTGAAATCCCAGTCAGTAAAGTCTGCTGTAGTTAATGATTGAATGAGGGAGTTTAGACTGTGGATGTAGTATCTTGAGTCTACTTAGTGACTTGAAAGGTATAGGAATATTATCCAATAACTTTTTTGTTTGTCTGTTTGTTTTTTTGTTTGTTTCTTCGAGGAAGTTACTGGCATAAAGACATAAATCATTAAGAAGTGTATTCGTCAGGAAAATCATTACCTACTCAAAGACTTAAGTCTTTAGACAGAAAACAGATAAGTTCATGGCATGCTAAATGTATCATTTTACTTTTTATCTGAGTGTGCGTATTGGTGACTATGTAAATCTTCAGCTGTAGAATGAGGTTCAAGCTCATGTGCAGTTGTGATCTCTGCCATATCAGACTCCATGTCAACTGGGGTGTTGTTTCACCTCAGTGGGACTTCAGGTCTCACCTTTTATGATCCACCTTGGAGAGAGGGGAAACCCAGGAGAGTAGAATGTGCAGATTATTCTCTTGTGAGGAAGGTTAAGCGATGAAGCCAGCCAAAAATTGCATTGATTCAGCAACTCTTATCAGTTGATCCCACCAGCAGAGCCTTCTTGGGCAAGTACAATGAAATCCTCTCCACCCTTAAAACCCTTCAGGCATGCAAGCAATTGTGTTGATCCAGAAAAGTATGGTATACACCTCTTAATGCAATGTTAGTGAATCTTACATACTGTCTGCATCTCACAGCCCTTTCTAATACTTAACAGTGAAACTAATAGCTCACTTCCTGACATGTCGCTCTTACAGTTAACATGCATAGCAGAAATACTATACTGTGTTGAGAACATAGTAATACTCCTGTGAAATAACAATTACACTCATAAAGAATTTTTGATTTATGACAGGAATATTCATTAAAGAACTTGATTTACTGATGACCAATTGGGAACTCTGCTTTCAAACAATGAAGGATATTAATTCTGTATTGACACCAGTAATGGAAATGCTAGGCATTTGTTCTGCAGTGTTGCTGGGAATCATAAATTAAGGCCCAATATATACATACTTGTCCCCTACCAGCTAAGGAAAAAACGCTGCTGCTACATGCTGATGGTGGAAGATCTTTAAAGAAATTTTGATGGTATGTTCTCAGTGCTATCTGTGGTACTAGTGCAGAAAGTCCATCTGATGATTTTCATGACTGCAGTCATGTCAGTAGGTCTATCTCAGTTAATGATATATTATAGAAACTAAGGTAGACAAACACCAGAAGAAGCCACCAGATTCATCAGCTATACCTTAAGTACTATGGAGAGACATCGGTCTAACATGGTCAGGGATTTAGCTTCCTTTACCATACCAACTAATTATTTCCAATGCTTCTCTAGCATCAGTAGAAAACAAACAGTCCTCTCCTCTCCCTCCAGCTGTCAATTTCAAATATTTCACTATCCTGTAAACCTTGTATTTCTAGTGGTAATTCCAGTGGAGAAGAACATTTTAGCATCAATCTAGCAGTTAATTCTGGCACATTCGAAGATAACGTACAAATTTCCTTTCTAAACTAGTGTCTGAGCTAGTATTCTCCATAGAATCAGCAATTAAACATAATTAAAACAACAGAAGCTGGAAGTGTAGGATGCGCCTTAAGGATCCTGTGTTGGTTAGGATGGCATCAAGATTTGCTGTTCTTGCTGTTCCGAAAAAAAAAAAGAGTCTGAAGGAACCTAGTTGTGCACAATCTTTCCGGTAGCGTTTGGGAGAGGTACCGACAGAAAACATCTGTCATGACTGTCAGTCTCAAAGCAGTCTATCTGAAAGCTTGCATATTTTTGTACTGATGCAGAGTCTGAATCCTATGCATGACACAAGATCTTGACGTCACACTGGAGTGACTCTCGATTTGTTCTGATGTAAGTGGGAACTGAATTAGGCCCATAAGATGTGTATGGCTCTTTGCATCTTCAAAGCAATTTGCAAGTAAGAATTAACTAATCATTAATTGACTGCCAAGCAATATTATATGCAATTATGGAATCCTCCCTCCTCCACCTACTCATATCTAAATGACTGAACACGCCTTTAACATCTTCCCAGCATTATTCATATTGCATGATTCTTTTTCTTTGAAGTCAAGAGCAGTATTGTTTTTGACCTTGATGGGAGGAGGGCTGAGAACTCACACATATTATATTAGTCATCCTGGTAGCTCTGGTTGTGTCAGCAGTTTGGGACCTGCATGTCTTACTCAGCCAAAACTCTTACTAGTAAAGAGTTGAAATAATGAACCCTTCCCTTTATGTATTGTGCACCTCATTAAAAATGATAAATTAGTACATGTGAAATAATGAGAAGCAGGGCTGAAACGTAAGAAACTGCTTCATATTTTATAAAGAAGCCATTGGGTAACTTTTGAAGCAAAATAATAATACATTTTTACCTCTGCTTTTCATATTCTTGTATTCCATTAATGAAAGTGTTTCTTCCAATTTTAAGGGAAAATTATGCAGGATGATTTTGCTGGCTCTTTATTTGATATTTCTGCAAAAGTTAAGTGTTTCTGGCTTCTCATATTAGCAACAGGAGTCAATATTTTGTATTGTACCCAAGATGGAGAACCTATTGCTATTTGAAATGAAAGATATAGTGCTCATGCCAGTCAGAAGAATAAATTCCAAATTCAAGTTTATGTATTTTTAAATATGTTTATTAAACTAACTGACCATTTGGCAAAAGTTTTCTCTGCAGTTGTTTCTGCACTACTGAGCTAAATAACATAGGAGGCTTCACACAGGTGTAATGAATTTCAATGTAATAATAGAACTTAACCATTAGAAAAATGAACAGGAAAGTAATTTTAATACATAAATCATTGTTGTCCAAAAAGGACTGTGTAAAGTTAGTCATGCTAACTTGAGGACATGCTATGTCCTCTAAATAAAATAAATAAATAAATAATAAATAATAATAATAAAAAGGTAACATGGCTTAGAATGCTCTTGCTGCAACATTTGTTTAGGCCATTTTTTATCTAGGGATATAACTACAAACTTAACCTGATTTGGGGTGATAATCAATTGCCTCAATTTCTGTTCCTAAAGCTCTACCTTTGCAGAAGACCCTACACTTTCCTGGCTACATTCTGGTAGAGGTTGCATGCATATCCAAGGAGAGGATTTTTATTTTTATGCACAACAAAATTATGAGTAGGAGGCGTAACCATAGCCTAGCAACGGTAAAAAAATAGTGTAGATAATACATGGGAAAAAGTTGCCAGACAAAAGTGTATATAAGAGATGTGGTGAATTTGAAATTATTAACTGTCACATGATAGCCGGCAGGAGAAGAGTCATACCTGAACAAACAGGTTATTTCTATAAAACGTGTCTGTACAAGTACCGCAAACAGACCTCTCTTACTCATGAGAATAACACCTTTGAATGCACGTGGGTGAGGGTTGCAGAATCAGTTCCACCAATGGTGAAATACACATAGAAAATTAATAGTTTCAGAATGCAATCTGGTACATTAAGACTTCATTTTTTTTGGAAAATGTATTAAAATACATAATTCCACAGCAATTTTGTTTCATACAGCTTATTGGCAAAATACTAAGAAGGCACAGCAGGCAGATGATTTGCATGAGGGAACACGTAAGTCTAAAATTAAGACTATTCTGCGGAATGCAACATAATTTATAATGTATTTAATCCCTATGCTCTGTTATCACCTTTTTATAAAGCACTAAAACATGTTATAAGACTCTGCAAACCACCATGAACACAGTTATGCAGAAAATAACTTTTACTAGATAGAAGAATCAATTGTTTTTCTTCTAATGTTTTCTTTTTTTCTGCATAACTGTGTTATAACTTTGTTATGCAGAAAAAAAGTTATTCGTCAAGATATAATTGCAGTTCTCCATACTTCTCTTTTTTTTTTCCTGACCAAACATACCTTCTGAATCACTCACAATTGTAACAATAATAAACTGAATGAGAATTGCTCCGGTGTTGACAAGAGAAGATTAAGCACTAAAATTCCCTTTGAACGGACAGATCTTAAATACAATAAAAGCAGATTTATTCTGAGTTTCAAAGCAACTGGAGTATGCTCCACCAGGTAACTGAATAAAACTAGTAGTCAATAATGTTATATAAAAACCCAGTACAGTTAGTGTGACGCACAACATGCCAATCTCGGCAGAATCCAATGTGTTGCATTAAACAAGCAGAAACTTATCCAAACCATACCTTGCTTTTGCCAGGTTTTATCATTATTTGTCTGGCAGCCACACTATGTTGGTTAGTTCTGCTTTACTGACAGCAAAACTGTGACCTAAATTCGTGCATTATTGTTTGAAAATAAATCTCAAGATTTCATATGGTATAACAACAAACCCTCCTTCCCTACAAACACTGACAGAGACAAGAAGTTAACAAACATTTATACCTACTAATATTCTGTGTAAATCAAAAGCTATAATATAAATTCTACTTGTTTCAATCTTCATGTCCTTAAATCTCCACGTAATTTGAGAGGAGCAGCACAGATCAGTAACAATAATTCACGCATGAAACAGAAGGCAATCGCAGAAGGGCCTCCCTAGTTCTTTTATGTCCCTCCTGGTAATTCCCTAGCATGGATGAACACATTGCACAACTATCCTGCTTGACCGTAGACAACTTCCTTTTTTAGAGTGAGTAAAACAGACTCAAAGACACTTTCATTTCAACATTTGAAATTTTTACTTCCTTAATACATGGCAGCTTAGACACTAATGCACAATGAGATGAGAACCCTTCATAACAGCAAGTAATGTGGCAAGTCCCAATTTTTACTTAGATGAAATCTTCATTAAGTTTCATGTTTTTCTCTTAAACCTAGTCAAAAATATTTGGTCAACCTGGAGACATTCTTACTAAATCTTTCTAGAAAAATATATTTCATCTTTCTTATATTGAACAAAATAATAAAGACAGAATCAAGTTATATCCAGTCAGTTTCTCGGTTTTTATAAATGATAACATTACTATTACTAAAATGACTCACTAAGTAAAACACATAGACAACATTTCCCTGAAAGTCAAGTATTAAACAGTCATGTTTTAAACATATAATGCCATATATCGAACATCAAAGGACTTTAGAATATTATAATCGAAAGAAACAATTGCCATAATTCAATGAAAACCTAAATTCTTTTTATCAAATCTTCAGAAATGCAATTGAATATAAGCACAGTTGTATTTCTTAGGCCTATTTTCCCTGGGATTTTGGCGGGCCTGGTTTACACTAAAATATAGTGGTCTTCTGAGAAGAATTCAACTGACCTAAACTCGGTAAAAATCAGCATTAAAATTGGACTTACCGATAACAGGAGCAGAACAGCAGTTGTTCGGTGAGGGAGCCAATCCATTGCATCTGATTCCTTAGGTACAGGTCCAACTGAGTTACGGTTACAAGCCCGTTCCTCGGCCCTCCCCCCACCCCCCAGCACTGGTGTTGATTTAAAAGAACTCTCAGTAGATGTCCTTATACTCAGCCTTTCAAGGTGTCTCTGTCTCCCTCTGAGAGAAGGGCTGAAGATGCTGTATAACAGAGTGTCTTTCCCCACCCAAAAATCCTGGGCTGGTCTCACCTGAAGCGCTTGACAACATCATAATTGCTCGCAGGTAAAAGCTGAGACACACCTTAATGCTTATTGCACTGAAACCCTTTGTGGGATACGAAAGAGCACATTTTAAAAACAGAAGGCAAGCTTTGCTGGGAAGATCCCGAGTGCATTATAAATTACTCACAACATAAGGAATCATTAAAATGGTAACTTATCATTGCTTGGAATTCAATTGCCAGTTTTCTCCTTACACCAAGTATAATAGAAGAGCTTAATGAATATTATTGTAAAGAATACGGTCTTTAAGACAGTATTAGTGGAAATGGAAATGCATGTCCATTTGTTTGCTTTCAGGCAAGAAGTCAAGTCTATGCACACTGTTCACAGAGCTATCGTCCTCAGACCAGAGCATGTTGCCATTGAAAAGGTAGTGTTTTAACTTGGGAGAAAGGCAGCATTTTATTCATTAGGCCACGTGAATATCAGAGGCAGAGCGAGGTGGCTTTTTGCTTTCATCAAACATGAAGTCTGCTTGTGGCGTTACTTTCTCCTTTCCATTTCCTTCCATCCGCGACCCGTCGGAGAGGGAGCTGCGTGCAGCACATACCTGGGGCCACAGAAACCCCGCTGGGCTGCTCAGAGCTGCAGGTAGCAGCATGAAGAGCCGCACAGCTCACTTTTGGCCTAATTTTGGACTGCACAAGCACAAGTGTGGGAGAGACAGAAGAGTCGGAGTACGCTCACGGCTCTGCTCAGCAGCCAGCCCCTGCGTCCTGCAGCAGAAGCCCTGCACCTCCCTGCATCCTTGGGATGCGCGAGCCACGAGTGAGGCAAGGATGGGGGCGCGTGCCGTGCCTCTGAGCCTGCAACCGCAGCGTGCTGTTCACCCCCCGAAGAAGCGCCACACGGCCACTGCGCTCTTGCAGGGAGCCCACCCCAGTGCCAGGCATCTCCCACGGCTGACTGCAAAAAAAAAAAAAAGGAGAGCTCAGCACCGACGGGATTACGCAGCGCCGCCCGGGACAGGGCTCCGTGCTCCTGCCGGGTAAGCAGCGTCGCTGAGCGCCTCCCCGACGCTCTGCGCGGGCGCAGCGGGATGGGGACGCGGGGCACTCAGGCTCCTGCGGCCGAGCAAGCACCAGGGGCTGTGGCACGGGCCCTGCTGAGTGCATCAAGGCCTCCCCCTGCCCCAGGAACCCTGGGCAATGTGAAATTTGCTTTTGGGGAGACATCAAAATAGAGATAGGTGTTTCAGACCTGCCACTGAAGCAAATCTTCCCAAAGCTGCTGCTTTAAAACATTTTTATTATTTGGATATTGCATGTGGATTTTTGTGCCATTGTTTGGGGTTCTTGCTCCTTTTGTGGATTTTTAAACTCTTCTTTTTGTGTATTTTTTTAACATTTCATAACATGTTGATATTATCAATATTGAAGTAAAACATAAAATGATCTATATTGCTAATGCACTAGCCAGAGATTGAAGTGAGCTGGTATTCTGACATTTCAGAGTTAGGTGTGTGCTTTCTGTGCAAATGTATAATGCCAAACACCACTTCAAAATGAGCAATTTTCAAACTGTTTTCTACAAACCTTCGGAAGGTCGGGTCAGTAGCCAGTTTTCGGAATATTCTTGAAAGAAGAATGATTTACTTTATTCGGAAATCACTGTATGTTGAAGCTATATATGTACATACTCCTTTACAGTTCAAACGTTAGGTCTTTCTGTGGCATAGCATATTACGAAGTAGGATAAATCATTTTCATTAAGGATAAATAAGAACTGTAGTTCAACACGAAAACTTGTCATATGCAATTTGAAATTTCAATTTCAAAACAAATTTTAAAACTTTAAAAAATATAATTTGCACATCATTATTAAAATAAATATTCTATGCCAAAAAAAAAAGTTTGATCCAATTTGAAGAAATCTTAAACCACTGATCTTTGGGATCTTTGGGAATACTATGCTAAATATGGCAAAATCAGTAGCATCCATTCAGTTGCAGTTCGTTGTTTGTCCTTCCTTTTGCATGAAGATTTTATGTTTTTTATCTTATCCCTTTTAGTTGCTATAAAATGTCAGAGCAAAGGGGCTTGGGTAACTGTAACCTGTGCTGTGTAATTTGAAATATAATTGGCATATGATGCAGTAATTTTTTAAAAAATTCTATCTTCATGGAAAGATTTTCAAACATATTTTGATGTCTAAAATTTATTCTGTCACTTACCGACACTGCAAAACCAGTTTAAAGTACAGTTCCTATTCATTTCCTTTTGACAGAGGAAACCAATCTGTCTGTGTGCCTTAGAAAATGGCCAACAAGGATCCCTTGGACATTGTACTGAGCCCTGTACTTTTAAAAGACTGTTCCTGAGCCTTTTTTGAAAGTTGTCCTGAGGCTCTTAAATTACTAAGACTGCATCATTAGCACTAAGCCTGCAACACGATCTGTGCTGCTTCACTTCTGTTTGAAATGGGCATGATTTGACGTGGTCTGCTCTCACGAGGGGAAGGAGTGTGCTCCTGCACCGCTCTGGGCACAGTCCCTGCTGCGACGGTGGGCCACCTGCCTCTGCGGTGGGGCTGCTCTGGGAGGGTCCCTGCACGGCCAGCCACTCCGCACACCTGCTTAGCATGCACAGCACCTTTTAAAACTTCAAAACTAATAAATCTGCACTCAAAATAGGTGCTCTACTTCCTATCCATAAATATAATATATGCTTCTGCCTAAAGACATGGGGAAGTATATTTTTTTTAATGTGACGCACAATATGTGTTAGCGAAACGGTTTCGCAGGACGTGGTAGAAAAAAGAACAAGAAATAGCATATGATGGCATGATGAAATTATAGCAAATATTTTCAGCTTTGCAGATCTAGGGATTTTTTTAATTCTGAGATAATTTTGGTATTCTGGAAATTTTGGTATTCTAAGAAAAAAAAAAAAAGTCTTAGGGCTGCCCTGCTCTGTGAATTACCTAGATTTCACTAATGCAACAGTTGATTTTTAATCAGGATCTGTTAGATGTTCAATGAGAGAGAGATACTAAAAAAAAAAAAGTGGCATAAGATACATACAACAACTGTAAAAATAGCAATAATAATATACTACTCTTCACCTCTGCATTTATTTTCAGCAATAACTTTCTTAATTTTAAGCTGGCTAAGTACAACTCTTTGTGCCTCATACAGATGGCAAAATGTGATGAAAATTTTCTCTTGATAAAAAATTCTGGCAGTACTATATGATGATAAATCTCTAAATCAATGCTCTTTGTTGAACAAAACAGATCAAATAGTAATTGTAATTTGTAAAATACACAAAGATGAAATCAATACGAATTTAGGCTCCTCCTATGGTTATCTATAAACCTGTTCTCTTTATAGATGTGCTAAAGAGCAATATTATCCTAACAACGTGATATGACTATAAAAAGAGGTAATAAGATTTTCTTTTCCTTTTGCTTGTTTGTGTCACAGATGAAGCAGGAAGTAATCACAGATGATGAAGAAAGACTCGAATTGTGTATGGGAAATGGCTGCTGACACAGCTCCTATGCCATCATTTTCCCTGGTTTGGAGGCTGGCGAGCACAGAAGAGCATTGCTCAAGGAGAGGTGACCACCAGGTCCAGGGATGCCCTTCCTTTGGGTAGACTGTTGGGGCTACCAAGTGGCTGAGTATGACAGTGTTTTCTTTTTGTAGGGCATTTAATTAAGACAATTATTCACAGAAATCACAACATATTTAATTCTGTTTATCTTCAGATATGGTGAGACACTTCTGAGTCTCACTCAGACACATGCCGTAGGTGTTTTCACAGACGTGTAGCACTACTGTTTCTTACAACTTTAACCCAAAGGGCTATTATAAGGTGAACATGAAAGTAGGTTAGTGCATCTTTAAAAGGAAGAGTGGTCAAGTCTGGGATGACACCCCTGAACTGGCTTAGGCATAAATTTATGTTGATTATTCTAGACTGTTACAGAGCAGACTCATGCACATGCCTTATCTGTTTTTTTAATATAAAAAAGCTGGATTTCTTTAACTATAACTGTCATTTTTATTTATCCCATTTAATTATTCAGTTTCACAATAGGATGTGGATAACATAAAGTTTTTCTTTTTTATCACTCAAAAAACCCCGAGTTGAGTTTTTCAACTCAACTCTCGATGTTTTGGGGGGGGTACATTTTTTTTTTTACTTTACTTTCATTTATTTATTACTTTCCTTTTTGCTTCTTTGGAGAGTTTCATTTTTTAAAAGATACTGAGAGTCCATTACAGATGATGGTAGGAAGGAAAAGCTGAGGGAAAGAAGCCGGAAGCAAAGGGTGAGTAGGACAGGCCTGGACCTGTTTGGGCTGGCACATAGACTTGGAACTACAGGAGAGAACCATGAAAACATACCCTAATATTGCTGTTTGATGTAGTTCCTCAGACTTAGTCTTGCATGAAATTCTCCTTTATAAGAAGTAAAAACACTTAAAGAAATAAACCTTTTTTTTCCCCCTGTAGCATTACCTTCTGGATTAAAGGAAGTATGTTTCTCCATAAGTTCCCAATCAATCTGTCTTTCCAAAATCAATGCATTCTGAAAGAGCTAGCTAGTCACAGACTTTCCTAAACTGTTTTCTGGGAACCAGGAACATAAATTTAAATAATTTTATCACTGATTTACTGAGACCTCCATAGAAAGTCAAAGAAAAGTTTTCCTAACAGCAAAGGTATGCCCGACATAAGGCCAGTGAGAAATACCTTTAGCTCTCGCAAAGCAGCATACAAGGAAGTCAGCATCATTATCCCTATTTTAATATAAGGAACCCAAGGCACAGGGAGCTGAAGCAACTTGTCTGAAATAATTCAGTAAACCGGGAGCAGGATTTTCTCTTACTTGCTGGATTTTAAGGCATGTGACAAATGGCATATGCCAGGGTACTTGTCTCTGATATATCTTATTTTACATGTTTGGAGTTGGAGCTCTTGGGAATTGCTTGACAGGCAAGACATACAGACATACTTTGCAATGCTTATGATATACAGTGGTTCATTGTATATGTTTTGATATGGTTTGAGAATCTCATTAGTATGTCAGCAGGATCACTGTGATTGTTGATAAAATTTTTCTAGAACGCAGATTTATTCAGGTTTATTTCACAGAATTATTTCAGGTTGCTAAACATCATTTCAGTCCAAAAGAAGTTCTCTCTAACAAAAATTCACTTAGGATAAGGAAATCTCTGATCATACCAGCCTGATTAACAACATCATGCATTAAATTATTGATTTATTCATATCTATATGCATCTGCTTACATATGAAATTGGATGTTAAAATCTGAATTAGGCAGGATCATGTCAGAGGCTATTTTTGAACTTCAGAATAGAAGATGTTTGCAGCCTATTTCATTTCAGTTTACTGATATTCTTAATAACCATTGAAAACATTAATCAAATGTGATTTTTGAGTTTTTGAATATTTACAGAGCAGATCTAAGGATATAATATACAAGATAACCTTGCACTAAAAACTGAAAAATTAAGCATGACACAGGGAGTAGGAGGTGAAGAAGAATAACGAGGTGTGTAGAAATGAGAATAGTTAGAGCAATACAGAGCCAGGATTATTCGCTCTATGTTGATCCTGTCAAACCTTTGAAGTGAAAAGCCATGCAAAAGCGGCCAGATTCACAGGCATCCCAGCAAACAGAGACCTGCTACTTTTGCAACTGGTTAGCGTCTCCTGGTGCTTTCTTATTTTCCCTCTGAGATACAATTTTCCTTTTATCTATAATATACAACTTCCCAATGTTATCTCCTGGTGAAGCCATATTCACCGACCATAGACAGTTCAGTGGGTCTAGGTTTAAAGGCAAGTTATACAACTAGCATGAGTTCCCCGCATGACTCCAAATGATGAGTCCTGCTATTGAAGTTAGTGGTAATGCTCTTGCTGTGTCTACTGTAATGAACATCTCAGTACATCTCATTTCCTGGGCCCAGCTGTATACCCTAGACACGGTCAGAGCTCCATGTGCAACCGTGCCTCTCCTTCCTTTTTTCTGTGTCAGGCAGTCTCCAGGTCTGAAGGCTCAAAGGGCATATTTCTGGCATGAGACAGAAAATTCACTGGAAATTCCCAATGGTGGGAGCAGATAAGAAGTGAGATCATAAAGCATACCAGGCACTGGCCAATATAATTTTTCAGACTTATTCAAGTAACATTGTATATGATCAAGAAAGTCTTAGAAGCAAATAGAAGCAAATAGACTCTATTCCTCTCTCTCTCTTAGATCCAAAAGTTATCTCCTATTATCTCCTGAGGAAGCATTAATTTAAGACGCAGAATTAATCCATCCCTCAGAGCCCAAAGAGAATGTTGTTGGTCAATGTGGGTAAGCTTGGAAGACCTATGGAGAGTTTACACACACTATCTGTGGATATGAATTTAGACTTGCCTACTACTGAACCATCAAAAGCTTCCTCATTTTCTGCCATTGTACCTCTTGAGGAATAGGATAAATGGACTATTTTATCTCACTGTTTACTTATATTGTCTTTGGTGTCTAAAGAAGACTGAAAATGTTGTCATAAATATCAAATGAGTTATAGAAAGATAACTGCAGTAAGCCAGGAGCAGGAAAGATCATAAATCTTTGCTAGGGTGGCAAAGTTAGTATGCATTAGCATATTAAGGTCATCCCTCTAAAGATGGAGGTGACTGCTGCCCTTATTTCCTTTTCTGGGTTTTGCTGCCAATTGATACTTTTCTTGACAGATATTCAGAAAGCTCCCAGTGCAGTGTCTTCCACTTCCTCCTTGGCCTTGTGCAAACTTCAGTCTTTACTGCAGAGTTGCAGCTGCATAGAAGAAATTTGTGAGACTGTTCACGTTAGATTTTGTTTTTGTTTCTGGTTCAAGAGTGTTTGCAGNGCATTAGCATATTAAGGTCATCCCTCTAAAGATGGAGGTGACTGCTGCCCTTATTTCCTTTTCTGGGTTTTGCTGCCAATTGATACTTTTCTTGACAGATATTCAGAAAGCTCCCAGTGCAGTGTCTTCCACTTCCTCCTTGGCCTTGTGCAAACTTCAGTCTCCAAACTTCAGTTGCAGCTGCATAGAAGAAATTTGTGAGACTGTTCACGTTAGATTTTTTTTTGTTTCTGGTTCAAGAGTATTTGTTTGCAGGGTTTCTTGCTCCTATCTTGCTTCCACCAGAGACGGTGACCAAAAGGCCGTACTTCTGATCAGGGATCAGGAGTATTAGAACTGGTAATGAGACTGGTAGTGTCCTCCTGACAGGAGAATATTTCTGAATGTATCTATCCTGAACCAAAGCTTAGCCTAACTTTTACCTTAGAACTAAAGAAAAGCAGACAGATGCTCACAAATTTCAACATAGGTTTTATTTAAGTGTCCTAGAAAGTAATAAGGTTGGTGACTTATGTTTCAAATTAATGAAAGGTGGGTATCTTGAATTTCAGGTGGGATTCAGCAAAGGCCTATGAATCTTTACTAGCTTCACAGTGTGACACTGATTTTGGAGATGCTGCTTAGAAGACGTATGAAATCTGTATGAAATACGTGCAAGTATGATGTATGAAGACAAGCAGCCTGGTTACAGGAGCACTGAGTGCAACAGATTGGCATTATCAGTTGATGAGTGGAGCAAGAGAGAGGTCTTAGTAAAAGGAGGCTGAATTGGTCAATAGAACACATCCTGTGTCTGTTTCACCATGTGTTGTTATTATAGAAGCTGCTGCATGGGAAGAACAAAGTTGCCTGTACAGTGGCCTGTTTTTGTTTAATTTTACTATATAAATAAAACTAACTGATAAAAGAGTTCTGATGTTCTGATAAAAAAGGAGAAAGAAGACCTGTTCAATTCAGACAGTTTTCAAAAGTTATGAGAGTGCAAGATGAGTGCTTTGTATTCTTGTACTTTAATATTCATGACTATAAACAAAATCTGCCCTAATTAATTTGTTTTCTAATATAATATACTGGCTTAACTGTTTTAACTGACGACTGCTCAATTTATAAATCTGTTTCAGCTGATAACTTGTCTGTCTTGCCTTGGGCATGAGTGAAGGTGATGTACTTTCCTGCGCTATGGTAATGACTCATCAGCAGCTCAAAGTTTATGTACATAATCCAGCCCAAGTTTCTACACTGATAAAGAATTGGAGGCAAAAGCAAACAACACCGATGAATGGATTCAGAAGTAAAGGAGACACCCAAGTGCTTGATTTCTGAAGCACTGGAGCTTACCTTAAAATATCCAGAAGAGTAAAAAGGAGACTATTTTTTAAATATATGAAGTAGCATAGGAAAAAGAGATGCTTTTGAAATTATCTTAGAAAATATTGCTTTACCAAAATCTATCAGGAAGTCTTTGGAGTACCTGTAGCATAAGTTTAGGCAAATAGATACTTTTTGGGGGTGAGATTTAAAGGGACTGTAATGTTAGACGAAATACCAATAAAAAGTAATGGAATGTGCCTTTTATTAAATTACAGTGCTACACTGAGTATCAAAATCAAATCTGATATAACAGATTTGTATGACATCAGTTTGATTTTGATACTCAGTGTAGCAGTTACAAATCACAGTTTTAGAAAGGAGTTTTCAATCTAAAGTCAATATTTTAAACCAATTGAAGCTCCATAAAAGACCATCATTTCTAATCCTGTTTTCCTTTCTGTTCTCTGAATTGTAGATGCACTTAAAATTATTTATAAGGGTCACTATGATACTATAGTTTCTGAATAAAGTAATTACTCAGCTACATGGGTGCTGTAAATCATGTCTAATTATTTAAGCACTGTTATGTCCCATGGACATAAGAAGTAAGTATGTTCTTATGTACATAAGAAGTAAGCAAGAAATAGTGCTGGCATTTCAGGACTATAGTCCTTTTGTTTTCTTCTCTGTTATCAGAGGCCATGAAGTGTTTTCCAATGGTTTAAAAAGGCATTGGTCTTAGCTCTAAAATTAAGTTTGTATACACATTTGGTTTCAGACACCTTGCAGCCATTCATCTCATTAAATGAAAAAAAATATTTAAAAAGGAAGAAATCCACTATTTATATTATATCAAAAATGTTTTTAAATTTATTAGTTCTGCAGTTATTTGTTTCAGGTGTATTCAGGTGTTTCATTGGTGTATTGTGCTAGAATTTAAATAATGTCAAAGGCTTACAGTATATGCACAGAAGCTAAAAAAGAGGGATATGTGTGCAATGGAAGTTAAAATTATGTTTGGGGAATAGTAGGGCTGTTTAAGTCAATATAGATAAACAAAATTCAATACTATTTTTTAAAATATGTCCTACACTTTACACTTTATATCAGGCCTTTCACTGCTTAAGAGTGAAACATTTAGAAAATCTGTTCTTACCCTATGTTTTAGTTGATGAGTCTCGTGAGTTATTCAGCTTACAGTTAAGGAGAACATCCATGCTTGGGCAAAAAACAACTATAATCATATACTTAAGAGAAAGAAAGAAAAAAAAAGCCAAAACTCTCCAGAAGTTTCAGCAGCAAACTGGAGCTACCAAAGACTGATTTTGTAACAAGAGAAGCTTCAATTTAGACCAATATTTCTAAGATCCTTTGCCAAATGCTTGTACAGTAAAACCATATCCAACCATCCAGGTAAGCAACATTACTTTCAAGCATATCAAGGTATACCAGACAGTGTTGTTAAAAATCAGGCCTGCTAAATAGAAAAATGAGTTGTTTAAGAGCACTTCTTCAAAAGATTAGGATGATTTTAAGAGCCTAGCTTTAGCAGCCACTTAAAAAAAAAACAGAACTAAACCAAAAAACTTGGTTTGGCAAGTTAAAGCATGATCCCTCACATTTACACGACTTTACATACTTCATACGCTACAAAGTTAAGTGTCAGTTTCAACAGCTTTGACTTCATATAAGGCATATGAATTCCTATTTTACTCAAACTAACTGAGCTGTTTTCTGGATGGCAATGTGACCTCAAACACCTCGTTTAAGTTCTGTTTTCACAGATGGAGAGCGTGCAAGGACACATATCTTTAAAGAATTAGTGAAGTAAACAGCAAAGCTAAGGTCTGTGAATAAGCTTGGAAAACTGAACAATGAGAGGATAGTTTGGGTTTTATGCAAACATACACATATATGTAATATGTATAAATATGCATGAACGCATATACATATGCATATGTATATATACATATATTCTCAAGCCCATGACCAGTCTCGTATGGAATGTATGTTTGAACTAACACAAGCAACCTTACTATCTTAATCTAAGTACATACATTGTACTAAAACATCCATACTGTCTAAACACTGAGCTGGGTTATATTGCTATCCAGTCTTGCTGCTTTTAAGGGCAGATAAACTACTAAAGCATAGTGTTGCCATTCTAGTTTTACACTTAACTCTTTTTTTTTTGACAGAGAGAGAAATGTGATTTAAAGTAACATTTCCATTTTGACCCAAGCAAAGTTTTACATTTTTTGATGACTATGCTATCTCACACACTCTGTAGGACTTTTGCATTTGGATCCTTCCCCCCAAGATCTGCTGCTCAGGGTGGGTTGAAAATAGGGTGCTGATGAACTGCAGGAACTGATGAAACCAATGAATTTGAAGAGAGCTCTCTAGTAGGAGTGGCACTAAAGGCAGACACCTGCAATAGCACTGCCATGCTTTGCCCCACAGGGCAGTTAACACTGGATAACACCTTAGAGGAGACATCTCAAGGATTTCCACTTGTGGGTTTTTAAAAAGCATGGCATTCTGACTAGCTTGTTCTGTTCTAATATATCTACTGCCTGACATCAGATGTATCTTAGAAGAGATTATTTGTTAAACTTAGCACAGCATGCACACTGACCCAGTTATGATTTTGGTTAGCAATGAAACTCCTAGTTAGGCAATCTGGAACAACGATTCCCTTGTCCTTCCTCTCTTTTTAGCATCATTTGAGAATATCTTCTCCTTCCAGCCTCTCCACCAGTTTGACCATCTGTCTCCAGAAGTCAGCTAGATGTGCATGGAGAGAGAGGCTCTATCCTGACAGCTCCCATCACAGTGGAACTGAAGGAGAGAGAGCAGGAAGTTTCATTAGGTGTATGCTCCTCATAATGCCTTCATACATCGTGGGAGGAAAGCTAATCCGTCTGCTTGGGAAGGAGAAAGGAAGGGTGGATGAGAGAAAGGAAACCAGTATGTTTCCTTCTAGCCATCAGAGCTACTCTAATTAATGGAGTGCAATGTGCAGCTGATGGATGTGACTATGCAAATCTTAATACAGGTTCAGGGTATCAGTGACTAGCCGAGTCCCGCACTTCTGTCACAACAACCCCATGCAGCACTACAGGCTTGGAGCAGAGTGGCTCTNAGCACTACAGGCTTGGGGCAGAGTGGCTCGAGTGCTGTGTGGCAGAAAAAGATCTGAGAGTGCTGGTCGACAACTGGCTGAACATGGGCCAGCAGTGTGCCCAGGTGGCCAAGAAGGCCAGTGGCAGGAACAGTGTAGTCAGTAGGACCAGGGAAGTGCTCGTCCCTCTGTACTTGGCACTGGTGAGGCACACCTCAAACACTGTGTGCAGTTCTGGGCCCCTCCCTACAAGAAAGACTTTGAGGTGCTGGAGAGTGTCCAAAGAAGGCCAATGAAGCTGATAAAGGGGCTGGAGCACAGACCTTACAAGAGCCCCTGAGGGAGATGGGGTTATTTAGTCTGGAGAAGAGAAGGCTCAGAGGAGACTTTATCGCTCTCTACAGCTACCTGATAGGAGGTTATAGTGAGGTGGGGGTTGATCTCTTCTCCAGAATAACTACCAATAGCTCAAGTTGCGCCAAGGGAGGTTCAGGTTAGACATTAGGAAGAATTTCTACACAGAAACAGTAGTAAAGCATTGGAGTCACCATCCCTGGCAGTGTTCAAGAAACAGGTAGATGAGGCGCTTCGGGACATGGTTTAATAGGTCTGGTATTGAGGGGTTAACTCTTAGAGTTGATAATCTTGAATGGCTTTTCCAACCATAATAATTCTGTGATTCTATCACAGAATCAGAGAATGCTTAAGGTTGAAAGAGAACTCTAGAGATCATCTAGTCTAATGCCCCTGCTCCACCTAGAGTATGTGGCACAAGGTGGTATTCAGGCGGGTTTGAAAAATCTCCGGAGAAGGAGCCTCCACAACCTCTCTGGGCAGCCTGTTCCAGGGCTCTGTCACCCTCACAGGAAAGAAGTTCTTCCTCATATGGAGGTTAAACTTTCTATGTTTCAACTTACACGCGTTACCCCTCATCCTGTCACTGGCCACCACCGAGAAAAGCCTGGCCCCATCGTCCCTACAATCACCCCTCAGGTACTTGAACATCTTAATCAAATCTCCCCTCAGCCTTCTCTTCTCCAGACTGAACAGGCCCAGCTCGCTTAGTCTTTCCTCATATGACAAATGCTCCAGTCCCTTAATCATCTTCATGGCCCTACGCTGGACCCTCTCTAGAAGCTGAATGTCCTTCTTGTACTGGGGGAGCCCAGAACTGCACCCAATACTGCAGGTGCAGCCTCACCAGAGCTGAGTAGAGGGGCAGGATCACCTCCCTCCACCTGCTGGCAACGCTCTTCCTGAAGCAGGCCAGAATCCCATGGGCCTTTCTGGCCACGAGGGCACATTGCTGATTTGTGGTTAACCTGTTGTCAACCAGGACTCCCAAATATCTCTCTGCGGAGCTGCTTTCCAGCAGGTCAACCCTTAATCTGTACTGGTGTCTGGGTTGTTCCTCCCCAGGTGCAGGACCCTGCACTTGTCCTCGCTGAACCTCATAAGGTTCCTCTCTGCCCAACTCACCATCCTGTCCAGGTCTCTCTGAATGGCAGCACAGCCCTCGGGAGTGTCAGCCACTCCTCCCAGTTTGGTGTCATCTGCAAACTTGCTGAGGGTGCACTCCATGCCTTTGTGCAAGTCATTGATGAACAAGTTGAAGAGCACTGGGCCCAGTACTGACCCCTGTGGGACACCACTGGCCACAGGCCTCCAACCAGATTCAGCCCCATTTATCACCACCTTCTGAGCTCTGCATCCAGCCAGTCTCAATCGACTTCACAGTCCACTCATCCAGTCCACACTTCCTGAGCTTTCCTGTGAGGAGGATGATCCTGTAATGCTAGGATTTCTATAGACTGCTGCAGGGGATGGTCAGTGGTCCCTATCTTTTGCTGAGTCTCAAGTAGCATTTGCACTTTCATATCACTAACAAATTAAGCTGTTATGGTACTACTGGGAACATGATTCCTTCTTTTGATTTGATTGTGCAGAGCAGGCATGCGAGCAACTAGCAAAACATGCTAGTTTTTCTAGTCTATTCTTGTCTAATTCGCTGCTCAGCCACTGATCATTGCGTGAATTGTATGACTAATGGTACAAAGGTATTCTAAATCTAGCCATATTCAAGTATGAGCTGGGTCCTTGTAGCTGTGGCTGTTTGCTCTTTTCTTTTTTTTCTGTTTTAGTCATTATTCCAGTGAGAATGACTTGAGGCCCTGCTCCTTCAAATCCTTTAGGCACAAATAGATACCCATTAATTTTTTTCTAAGTAGGTCTTCATGGTTTAGTTTGCATCTAAATGTTGAGGTAGTGTGGAAATGTAAGTAAGCATCAAAATATACCATTGGCAACAGTAAATAGTAAAGTTAAAATTATCTAATACAATTCTTATTTTAAAATTTGTAATTATATGCTGAAGTGACTGAGATAAGACTATTTTTTTTCTCTTTTGAAGAGGAGGTAACAGTAGTGTTTCAATAATCTATGACAAATGGTAAACACTGAATTTCTAGGTACGGATCCCCATCCTCTCCATTTCAATAACTAGCTTTCGTGAAATTATCATGATTTTCCATGTCATCCATCATCCACCAGAAAGTATTTAAAGACATTGGCTATTTTTTAGTTAATCAATTGGGAAAAACAAAAAAAAACAAAAAAAAAACCCAAGCCCAGGCTTGTCCATACATATATATATATATATGTATCTATCTATATATATATAAAACAGCGTTTTCCATAATATAATATATTTTATATTTTATTTAGATAATGTATTGCGTATCATCATCTTAATGCAGTGCCATCATTATTTTCTATTTTTTTTATATAAGCATTAGTAATGTAGACATGTGAAGTGTTCTTATATCTCAGACAAGGCCTCTTAAAGCCTCTGTTCAAATGTCTTGGCATATCCTATGCTTCTACACTAAATTTGTGGGAAGACATCTTAATAAAAATACTAAGTGAAAATAATGACATAAGAATATCACAGCTCTTTCCACAGACATCAGACCAAAGTTTCCCCTAGTCTAACTAATAGCCTGTCTTTGAGAGAGGCCAAGAGCAGCTGCTTAGTTTAACAAAGTCTAGAAGGAGCTCCCCAAAAAGGGTCACTAGTGGTTAGGAACTTTGTAAGCTGGAAGTTGCATGAACATTGCTATGCCGAATCTTATTCGATCAGCCTTTCTTCCANAACTAATAGCCTGTTTTTGAGAGAGGCCAAGAGCAGCTGTTTAGTTTAACAAAGTCTAGAAAGGAGCTCCCCAAAAAGGGTTAGGAACTTTGTAAGCTGGAAGTTGCATGCACATTGCTATGCCTAATCTTATTTGATCAGCCTTTCTTCCATTAATTTGTTTTAACATTTTCTTACTACCAAAACATCCTCTGGCAATGAGTTTGACAGATTTAGTTATGTGCAATGTGAAAAAAACTCTTCCTTCTGTTGTTTTAAACATGAAGACTGGTTATATCACTGAATGCACTCTGTTATAAGAAACACCAGGTAATCATTCATTAGTCACCTTCTCCAGGTTGTTCACTGGCACTCTACTGAATGACGGGGACTTGCACAACAAAATAAAGTGCATACCTTCTAAGAATGACTACTAAATACCTCTTTTAATCAAGATTCATCTTCTTGGTAAATGATAATGCCATTATGCGCTATTAAGGATAAATATGGTGAGTTGCTGGAAATAAAGACTGTCTGTTTTTATCTCCCTACTCATTCTGGGTTCTGTCTTTCATCTCTGCAAACACAGAGCATATGTTCTGCAGACATAGAGCATATTGCACTCACAGAAAAATATTATTTGAGTTAGCTGAACTTTGGAACAAGTTTCATGAGAGGAAATCTGCTTCTGTAAGTGAAATAGATTTCCCTAATATATCTAATGAAAGACAGCAAGAATGGCATCTACAGGAGCCCTGAATACAGATCCATGAAGACCAAGTCACAAATCATGTGAATCATGTTTTTGATTTATTTTCCTTGGTAGTCTCATGTGCACTTGAACAGTGTAGCAGGCGGCCAGAAATAGTCACCCATGCTAGGCCTTGCAAATACTCCGTTGAAGAAACAAATGGATATTTCTCACTGCCATAAATTCAAGAAATAAATCCCCACAGGGCCTGACCTGAATCACCACAGACCAAGTAATTTGGTTTGCCTGCCTGCTTTGGCCATGAGACGGTCTGTTTCCTGTAGTCCATCAGACCTACTCTGAGAACCAGCTTCCCATCCCTGAAAAGTCCACCTTTGTTGCGTTTGCTCAATTTTATCATCACATACATATATATTTTACTCAGTATAGTGTCAGCAGGTGAAGACAACTCAAAGCTGAGTCTCTAGGGATGGCTCTTTCTGACTCTTTAGAAGTTGATGAGACTGTGAGTCTAACTTATCCCTTATTTGGGTGGGTGCTTAGTTGGACAGGTGGGGTTAGTCTCGGCCCGAATTCCAAACTGAGCATGAACTGAAAACGCGGCAGGCCCCTGTGTGGGTCACTTAATTACGGCCAAGCTTACTGTGTGTTGCTCCATTGTTCCTGTGTCAGCTTCTGTTGCAATACGGCCCATAGACATCTAAGAGAAGTTGCTGAAGAACAGCTAGACTGGGTTGGGTACCTATTACAAGTCTAATTAGAAGGAAGCAATTGCTCGGATTACATGTACAAGTGTGATTCCATGCAAGCAAGTAGCCACTTTGGTATTTATTGAGGCTTCCCTTTTAAAATACTTCTTACATACACATTTGCCTATTAATTTCCATTAACTGCATACATAGTGCAGAAATTTAAGTTTGCCATAAGTTTCTGTGATATATCTGGGTATTTCTTGCATTTCAAAATTCATATCCTTTTTATTTCTTCATACTTGAAGCTCAAGTGTAATAATTTTCTAATTTTGGTTGCCATAAGTCACCAAAGTTTCTGTTGTTACTGATCTACAGTTTAATTAATGCATCTTTTACTACACCTCTTAAAAAATCATCATTTTTTGTTATATATTATCAGTTTTCCCAAATACCACGAATTGCAGCAGCCACGTGCCTCCAGTGCTCTCAGTGACAGTAAGTTGCACATGAGATATTTTTCTCACTTCATTTCCTTTGCTCATAAGAATTACTTGCCAACCCTGTAGTGCAGAGGTTTTGTCGTCATGGTTGGTCCTTTCCTAGAACACACACTGGGAGATTTTCACACCTCAAATATCCACCACTTCTGGACTCCTCTCTGATGACAGCTCCCTCACAGCTATAGAAGATACAGTTATTTTCAGCCGCTAGTCCCAATCATTTTGTATTCCCAATGCATGCATGAAATATAAGAGAATATCTGAATGTACATTAATGAATTAGTGAATACAACTCATATGCTTAAACACCTGATCTATGCCCTCTCTGTTTAACTTCAAACAATATTAAATTGTCTACAATTTGACTGAACTCACATGAAGTTATTTCTTTGCTGAATGTGCACATATATCCCTCATATAGGGATGCACTGGACTTGGCCCTTGAGAGAAACTACCTTTCTTAGGCAAATAAAAAAATCATCACTGACCCACAGATTTCCATCCCTCTTTACAAAATAGAAAAACTAAGTAGTTTAAAAGCATTTTAGAGGTTCAAAGACAAAAAAGTAAAAATGAGAAGCTGATGAGAGAAAGAACAGTTATTAAAACCAAGGACAATATTTCAAGTATTATGTTCCAAATTAACAATTCGTTCTGAAAAAAAAAATATTATTGACAGTTTATGGATTTGTGACTCTAAAGATTAAGGGCTGTTGTCAGAAGATTAAAAACGCAAATGTCTTCATAAGTAACGTTGATGCAAACAAACAACGACAACGACAAAAAAGTTGTCATGGAACTGGTAAGCTCTCACCTTGGTTTCTCAAGAATATGATGGTGCAAATATAACTGCACAGAGAATAAGAGTGGTGAGAACGGAGAGGTGTGGCTTTACGGCGCGCCGAGCATAGGCACACACTTAAGAAAACAACCAGTCACCAAGAAACCGATAAAGTCTCTGTACCTTACATCCAAGGTGATAAAGCAGAACTCCAAGCTAAACGCAATATTTCTTCTACTCTTTCAGATGTGCACCTGAGAAATGCAAATCTGCCAAACTCACTTTAGAGAGATAAACCATAAGTAAAGTTGAGTGAGGCATTGCTTTCAAGTCAAAGGGAAGAGTGCAGCTCCAGGAAGGCGCACTGCATATCCCTCATACAAGGCAATGGCACTTTGTTAACATATTTCCTTTGCCCTCTCTCCTTTGGACTTTGGTTTGAGTTTAATTGTGCTTATATTTTTGTTAATTAATAGTTAGCCTCCTGGGAAAGCAAATTTGGTCTTAGTCAAGTTTATAAAAATTACAGTGCTATATAAATGTTTTGTATTACTAGTAATGGTATTAGTAATAACACCAGTGAAAACAATGGAACTTCTGTAAAGATGAGCCACAGGGACCTCATGAGAATGTAAATCTTTCATTTTTTCCCTCTTAGTGATTGCTCTGTCATTTCAAACTTGACAGGAACAACAAATAAAATGAGAAATCTAAAAAAAGTGTATAAGCAATAAAAAAGAAATAATATTTTAAAATAAAGGGGTCTGAAGATTATGGATCGTGGGTTTAGGTATCTCGATTAACCTTACAGGATTGTTGTGGATGTGATTAATTTTATTAGTTCTTTGGTTGCAAAATACACGGATCTTTTAAAATAAGCTAGTATACTTTTTATTAACAGCCATCAAAATAAAAAGCTGAAGTAAGGATAATAAATCAATCTTAGTCTACTAGTACAGCTGGGTATAAGAAAATGCTGAGAATGACAATGACACACATTGCTAAGAAAGCAAAAAGCAGGCAGCCACTCTCTGCACTGAACATAGTTCTTTCAGTTTATAGTACATTCATAGGTCAGGAGCTGAAATAATTGAATAGTGAATAATATGATTATGAATATTTTAAGAAGCCTGTTAAAATTCAGTCATAATTTCTCATGAATAAAACGTCAGTCTTAAAAAAAAAAAAAAAACTCCAGCCTTCACAATGGGCATTATTTTTGATCTACTTAATTGCTGATCACTAGAAATGACTGGAAAACAATATGTGATGCATTCATACCTGTTGGCATAACGTTGAGATTTCTGATTTGCTGGAAAGAAATACTGACATTTTAAAACATTAAAATTGAAACTGGAATGGTTGGATGAAAAATCATGAAAGTCTTCACATTCTTCTGATTTGTTTTAAATTTTATTATTTACCTCAGAAGGTTATGCATTGCAGGTTCCACCTGTTTTCGTATAGCAGGAGACTGTCTGGAAAGGTTCTAGTAATCTGCAAATAAGTAATTTGTGGTGGCTGTGGTGAGCTCAGTTTGCACCTGCAAGCTTCTTTTTTTCATCTGGTTTTTTTTTTGGACTCTGCAAGAATGGTTGTACAGGGGCATATGGCTCTATACAGACATATCAAAAAGAACAAAGAATTGGATCATCCGCATCAGTGGCAGAGCATCCCTAAGAACTGGGTTTCATCATCAGCTGTTGGTGCCTAGATGCTTCTTGTCCTCCGGCCACTGTGGTGCTAGTAGAGAGGGCAGCATAGTTGAATTCTTTGCTTGTGTTGGTCACTGCTGCCTTTCATTAACCTAGTGCACCAATTTCCTCTCAAGCACCTTTCCTTTGGGGTGTGGTTTTATGTACAGTAGTGCCAGATGGTGCAATAAAATCCTTCTCCTCTCAGCCTGCTGTGCAAGAGCAAGTGATTCATAGATTTTAAGGCTAGAGGGGACCATTATAATAATTATATTTGCCATCCATTAAAAAGTACAGAGTACATAATTCAGAAACTTATTTTGCTTTGTTTTGTTTTTTTAAATCCTTTAAGTGTTGGAGTTCATATCACAACACCTAATGATTTGTTTAGCATTCATTTACTTCCTCATGAAAAATTTGCACGGTATTTACAACTTGTGTTCCTCTAGATTACAATTCCCAGATGCTGAGTCTTGTTATGCCTTTGTTTACCGAAGTTAAGCTGAAGTTAAAGAGCCTTATACATAAGAATCTTACTCTGTATACATAATTATAGCACATGTAAAATATCTATGGATCTCCCTGTTCCCTATCCCTGTGGTAACACCAGCAGCTCCTCATCAGTTATAGCTGTATTTTTCTTCTGGAAGAAGATGTCCCCAATTGCAAGAGCATTTCTTCTCTACCCTCCACACTTCCTCATACGTACTAATTCAATTTTCCTCATGAAATCTTTAGCCAGGAGAAAGAAAAACATTTAGAAGTTCTGGGATTTGATGCAGTTCATAAGAATAATAATAACAGTAAAAAAACCTTATTTATATGAGAAAAGAATACTATCCCTGTGCTATATCTGCCTTTCTCGTATTCAGGAGGGAATACAAATATTTTAAAGACAAATGTTACACAACTTTCCAGGACAAAAGACAAAAAGAAAAAAAATATATATGCTAGAAGTCTTGTGGCTAATCTGAAAGGATCTTTAGTTCATGTTACTTTAGGCACACAGCTCATGTAAATAAAATAGGAGTACAGGCTCCCTAGTCAATAGCGAGGAATCGACCGCCAGCAGATGAATCAAAGATTCCAAGATCTGAACTGCTCCCTGGAGAGCAAATGATCCTTTTATGTCTTCTCAAGGGGAAGACAGGATGACAACTCTTATTAATTTGGACCATCAGCCCTGAATTTAGTTGATTTAGTTGGCTTTCTATCCTATGTGACTTTTCCTATTCTCTTATTGTTCTCTGTCTTTTTTTTTCCATTGTTCTCCTTAGCTATAGAACCTAACTATAAACATTATTCCACAGAGTCTAACTATAGAAATAATGCTAAACAGTGCAGCTTAGGCAACCTGCACATCAGGTCCAGCTCTAAATTTTGTCTTTAGGTTGCTTAAATAAATTCTTCATTTTAAGTGACATATAGACATACATACACAGAGATAAATAAATATACCACGCTATGATTTTGGACAGCTTGAAAACAAACAGATATCTCTGAACTCTTAAAAACTTTGTGAAAAAAGCCATTTCCACAGAGTAATAGCCGCAAATTGGTCATTCCTATTCTACATTCCCATCTTCTCTACGCAGACACTTAATATGAAACTAAATCAGACTCCTAAAAAGGGAAAAAAATGAAGCTATGGTTAGGTTGTACATGTGACTCAGTGCTTTCCTGACATACACCCTCTGTGACACAGGGCCAGTCATCTAATCAAATTCCTACTTCAGTGCTCAACCTGTTCACTAAAGGGAAAATGCTATCCTTTCCTACAGTGATTATTTTAAACAATTCTGGAGCCAAACACCATCAGGATGCAGTCTGGAAATGAACAAGGAAAATTGTTTGTCCCTGAAAGGAGGTTCAATGAAAGACCAAAGTTCTGCTTGGTGAACTCAAGAATCCAAACAGCTTGCAGTACTGCAAAGTCTCTTACTGCTGTTCAGTTTCTTTTATCTCTTCACAGGAGTCTAGGACCACATTTTGTAACACTGATTTGTTGAGAAGCACATGTAAACTTCCAGATAAAGGAATGCCACACATTCCACCAGATTTATGCTCTTCAATCTTTTCAATGTCTTAAATATATGATAGTTTTAAAGCTTTACCAGATGGCTGGAAAATAAACCTCAAGGCTTATGTTATATTTGAATATGTTACCAGTCCATTTCTGCATAGCTTGTAAAACAAGATGTAGTGTCTATGCTGCAAGTGAGTTGATGAGAAATTCCACAGAGGTATGAGAAGACAAAAGAAAACATATCCTATCATTTACAGATTATAAATTCAGCCAACAAAGAAGCATTCATGCCTCTTAAACTTGAAAAAATTATCATACAATCCACAGGGTATTATTTGAACATTTTTTAGTCTAGAAAATATATGTGAGTTAAAATATGCTGACTTTGAGCATGCTTGGAAACATGGGCATGAGGAGGAGTCATCTCTGAGAGCTGGCATAATTTAGACCGCACTAGCCAGCGTTGGCAGTAGTCACAGTGCCAGAGGGACAACTGAGCTCCTGAGAGAGCAGTCGGAATCACTAGGCTGCACAGCAGTTTGCAGTGGTAAGCAAGGCAGAGTTAGTTTTTGAGAGATGTGCCTGCAATTCCACATGTCCTGCTGCCACAGCTACACCTCTTATAAAGTTATGCAATTTGTCTGCAAAAACCCTTACATATGAGAGACTGAGGGTACCATCAAAGAACAAAATCTTTGCTAGCAAAGATACACCGGAGCACAGAACTCCAGTGCAGTGTACTGTAGGCACCTGCATAACAGACTTTCTCTGGACTACATTCTAGTTTAATATAGCAAGGATTAAGCAAGATTCCCTCTGGAAAACCCAATGTTGATATCTTCCTCATATGCGCAGTATTCCTATGTTAGACGAACTAGCTGGCCTTGCAGGCTACGCAGGTGTCTTGCTCTGGGCTAAACTCCACCATGGAGAGTGTTGATGGTAGCACCAGAGCAAGTGATAAACTTTAGTGAAACTAGTTGAATTATTGGAATGTTTCATTGCTCTTGCAGAGGCAAGATGTTTGCTCAGATTTTTTTCCTGAATTTTGAAATTTCGAGAGGATTTTCCTAGTATGTCAGGAAAGAACAAAATAAAATATGTGATCATTACTATAATAATTTGGTCATTTTTGGCTTCTGAAGCCAAATGTGTCCCCAAAGATAAGCATTTTTGACCAGGTTATAAAACTTATAAAACTAAGAAATAGCTTTAAATAATCCTGAAATTTTCTATTCAAAAGTCTAAGGAAGCTTACTAGATATGTGGTCTATGTGCAAGTGAAAAGGCATATACATGTGTGAGAGAGGCACATTCTTTTTTTATCTGAACAAAATAGAAAATAACCTCCAACAGAGTCACCCGATGAGTCAAAAGTGTATGCTGTGAACATTGTGATTTTGCTTATTTTCCCTAAAGCAAAGGTTATTAATATAATTAATATATAGTTAATTAATAATTATTAATAATTAATAACATAATTTTTGAAATAAACACTTGAAAAAATGTTTGGCAGAGAAATATATATTAACAATCATTTTGGCTGAAAAGAACAGAGAAAACTTGAGAAGAAACAAGAATTCAAGTAGAAACTTAGTTTCAATAAGATCAAGTTTTGCCCTGCCATATTTTGAAACTATCTGGAAAAGCCTGTTGCCTTCCACAAAGAACAAATACAGCTAAAATTACTAACGCAGTGACTCTACTCAACAAACAACTTAATACCTGCAGACTTTCTAACCGGGCGTGGAGCTGTAATTTGCTCTTTTGGATTTTTCTGCTTGAACAGAGGCCAAAGTAAACTCCCAAGACAAGTCACTCTGATTTAAAAATCATTTTCTGAAGTCCGTGGTTCCCATGAAATCCCAATATCTGTTTGTTGATCTGAGATTGAGATACAATTGAAATGCACTATTTAGATGATTTCTCTGAGGGAAATCCATAAAAACAGAAACACCAACATGTTGCAGAACATACTAAGCCCTACAGAACACACATTGGTCTTTTTATGATAATAAAATTAAATATTTACAAATTGAAATTATCTGTTTACATGCAACATCAAGTACAGACATGTTGTAGATGAAAGAGATCTTCAGCATGTTGCTATGCACTATACTTCCAATGTCTTTGCTCATCAGGTGTTGTTTATAATTTTGATTGGAGAAAATCCCTATGATGAATTCCAGGCACTGTCATGCTATCAGAACTATACTGTGAATATTTTCTGGAAGTACGGCAACCAGCTCTAATGGTAAAACTTTTTATTCTTAACTACTTAAGTAAAAGATCTTGCAAATTTCTGGCTAAATTTTTATCTAATACTCTTGGATCTCTTTAACTTCTAAGGCTCTCAGCATGTAATTACACTGGCTTTTTTTTTTCAATTACAGATTCATTTCCACTCAACAAAATATGTGTTATGCATTCATCTGACATATAAAAAAGGCAAAACTCTAGATTACTTTTAAAATATTAGGTTTGAAATCAGTCATCAAAGAAAACTTAGTGCAAGAGTAAGTGAGATGCCCCTTTCTTGTCATTCATTTATGCCTGAATGTTCTGCAAAATAATTTGGGTTACACAGTCAGAGCCTGACTTTTAATGAGAGATAGGAACTGGGCAAAAAGATTTCTGAAAGTCTTATGCTTTAGAGAAAAAGGAGTGGAAGCAGGAATGATGAGCTGGGATTCTGTCTGATAGTCACTGGAGATGAGTGGACACATAGATAGGAAAGACATGTAAAGGCAAACTACCCTTGTAAGAAGGATGTACAGGAAGAATATCCCTTAAGAGAAATGTCTCTATGCGAGCTTGCCTTGCATGGACATGATTCTGTTTGTACAGCCTTTTACACTCAGGACTCTTCTAAAAGACTAAGTTTATTTCAGAAATAACAGAGAGTCACGGGTCTCATTTCCATTCACAAACTTCCATCCTTTGTTACATATTTATTTTTTAATCTTGCTGTAATTATCATTTATTTATTCTCTCAGTCTCAGTCTACAAACAGGTTTGCAGTGCAAGTGGCCTGGGTAAAAAGGAAGTCACAGTTACAGTATTGCCTGGAGTGCAACCACACCAATGACGAGCTAATTCTGCCTTGGGCAGTGGGGTCAGAGTAGACTTCTGACATGTGCATTTTTGTCAGAGCCGACTGATAAAAACAGTTTTGGAGTGAAATCCTAAAAAAAAAAAATTATCACAAATTCATGCCCCCCAAAACAAAACAAAACAAAATAAAACAACAACAAAAACACACTGTGAGCATTAGCGTCTCTTTATCTTTGCTATCTTTTACAGATATTGTAGGAGCGCAAAATCTTCAAAAACAACTGTCCCAACTTCATTGAGGCTATCTACACATTTTTACAGAGTTGTTATCTAAAGTCTTCCTCGCTTATCAGGTAAACCAAGGAATGCTTGCTGTAGGAACTAAAAACAATGAGGGTAAACCCTAATACTAAAATTAAACAGAAAAAAATCCTTTTGAAGTATTGCCCCGTGGAACTAGCTTAGACAGGTTTGGACAGGTTTAGGAAGCTGTAGAAGACAGAGGATTTGAAAATGCAGGGAATCTTAGTTCTCACATGAGAGAAAAGGCATTTTACCTGCCTGACCACTGGCAGATGTAAAACTGAGCAAGACAGAGCAAAACTTCTAAAGCATTCCAATGCAGAAAACATGTGTCAAGCACGTAAGCTAAGTATCATGAATACTATTCCAACATTTTAAAATACATTCTCTTTTTTTTATTTTTATTTTTTATTAAATAGTATGTGCTTTATGGAGCTGGCCACTTGTGAGGTACCCCTGAGAAAGCACAATGCAGGGAGAGGTGCAGGGAAGCTGTTCTGAGAGCTGAACAAGTCCAAGGTATAAAATACTGGTGTGGAGGTTTTTGTTCCAGGAACCTGCAACCAGAGGCCTGCCCTACAGCAGGGAAAGAGTCCTGTTGAACTGGAAAATGCGCTATGCCTCCTTGATGACAGGCAGGCAGAGAACTGGTTTGCAACGTTTAGGTGTAACCATTACTAAGGAATGATGTAAATTCCCTGTTCCAGGAGGAAGCACGGAGGAATGTGCCTACATACTGCCTTTACCTTTCTGCAGCTCTGCCACCCTATATGGTGTTTCGCCCTGCTCACCCTTGCCCAAACGTGAGAGGCTGTGCTTACCCTCTCTGAGAAGCTTGCTTTCTTCAAGGAGATAGGGGAGGAGAAAGGTGACATTCCTCCGGGCTCAGAGGGAGATTCTTCCTAGGTGTCGCAGAGACTTTGCAGGAGTGACCTGCAAAACAGGTCACTTCAGAACTGCTTTGCTTTCTCTATTCTCAGTCTAGGTAAAATAAAGGTTTATCCCATAATTATTAAGCTTAATGAAACTTTTTTCCCCTCCCCTCTGTGTTTCAGTATTGTAGAAATATGTGTATGTAGAAATAGTATATGTAGAAATAACAGATTTTAGAAAGTTTTCTCAGGGTGATTTATGCCTAAATTGGCATCCCTTTATAGGTTATGGACAGGTGAAACTAAGCAGCTTTTATCTCCCTATTTCTGTGATCAGCTTACATAGACACAGCTAGCTACTATGAAGAATACAATAAGATAAATAACACTTGTAAACAAACAAGGACTGCTTGTGCTTTGGGACATGAAGAATGAAATGTCCCTAACATTGTTCAACTAACACTCTAAAGTGGATGAATTCAATTTCTGATGTGATTAATTGAATAATGCCTATGTGGCACTGATTAACATTTTAAATAGCATGATTATGTTTGGGTTTTGCTTTTTCTTTGTTCTTACATGTATTGAAGGCTATATATATAGATTTGCTTATGATACTGCCACCTTCAGGAATTAAATTTTATGTAAATTTAAAATAACTACACTTATGAGATGAAATAGCTTTAGACATAATTTAAGTTTATCTAATTCCTTTAGATAAACACTTTTAAACCACCTTAGATGCACACTAGATTCCCTGTTCATCTAATACATCATCTCTGAATTTGGCTTTAATGGACTGAGGCTAAGAAATTCTAAGGCCATTTAAGGCTGGTTCAGTTAATGTACCAAGGGACTAGATAAGGGTGTGCAATGTTAAGCAGATAGCAAAAAGTTTTATGAAAGTGTAAATTAAAGTAGGTTGACGCCCCTTTTAAACTACACCTGCTCTCTGTTTCTATTCTATGAGATGGATCAAAAGGGTTAGGTGTTCAAATGTGCCTTAGAGGCAGGACCTATAGCAAAATAAAGAAAGAAAAAAAAACATAAATGAATAAGAGATGCTTTTCATCGCTTTAAAGTATTCTCAATAAACCCTGTAGTGCACTTGAATGAAAAGGAGATCTTCCAAAGGTTTAAACAATATTCACATCAGAAGAGTGAATAGCTCCATAGTTAACAAACTTTGATAGATTGTAAAATATCCCAGCTTCAGTCCTTTCTCTGAATAATTAAGAACAAAGATTTGTCACAAAGTGTCTCATATTTCAGGAAAGTAATCTAATCAGTTTATTATTTTAGACTACGCTTTGTTCAAGCTGCTTTATTAGATTTGATTAACATATGAATAAGACTTACATAAAACTCTTTTAACAGTATCAAAAGGGCCAGAATTAATTTAACTTTTGGTGTCTGTGATACAGATGTCTATATATAACCTAGGTGTTATGTAGTTATCATTTATTGTTAGTCGCAATAAAAATAACAATCAATGCCATACAGGGCACAGTTCATCTGCTCACATGTAGCATCTAGCTTAGGATGAGAAATATCCATCAACTATTGGCTAGACCTGTACTGACTATATAAAACAAAACAAAACAAAACAAAGCATACATACACAGAAAAAAAAATAGGTTCACATGTTTGTGCCTGTATTGTAAACACATATTTAGTTAGTTTAATCTCACACAATTCGCTGTATTAAATAGGCCCATGGGTTGGTTATGAATGTGAATGTTTGGGAGCAAAACATGTTTTCTTTTGTAGTTTTCTAATAGATCTGATACATGTTATAAAAAATGATTAAATGCTTTCTGGTCAGCCAGCCTGACGCTATGATCTGATTTTTTTGGGCTCTGCTTTAATTTGGGTCCTGCTAAAGGCCCTGATCTAACAGGCTAACGGGTTAAAAGCTGTTCTGCAAACCTTATTTTAATGAGAAACTCCCTGCTGATGAATGATATTCTGAAGGAAGAAAAAAAAATTAGCATTTAGATTTCAGTTCCAGACCACACCAGAGCTTCAGCTGACACATCAGCCTTGTTTGCCAGCAAGCCTTTATCAAAAAGTTCTTGGCCAGCTTTAATGGGAAACCATGTTTCCCAAGAAGTGTAATAGTAAATGCCTATTATTCCAACTATATAGGAGATAAAGCCTATATTCTTGATAGAGTATAGAGAGCCTAGAGACACACTCAATCAGTGAGTCCAACATTTACATCCCTTCACTTCCCAGGATCTTTGCATTCCTTCAATACTGTCTCTCAAGACAGAAGACCTCTTCTTCTAAACTTTCAGGGGCTACCTGTTACCCTTTCACGGATGGTTCATAAAGATACCTAGGTTTGCGTACGAGACACCTTTCATCACCTACATATTCAGAGGAGCGATGTTCAAAAGTTGTTACTAAATGTTTCTATCTTGCTGAAAATGTAAGGATGTGCTTAACTCTAAGGGCGAAAGTGTTAAGAAGTAGGTTAAGATTGTATTTAAATTCTCTTTTAAAGCACAGACTTTTTTTTACATTTTGCCTATTATCTTTATCTGTTGACTGGTGAATAAAACTTCCTTCAATGTGTCATAAAGGACCTCACTTAAAAAACGAATGTGGAATATGCAATATTTAAAAAAAGAATACTTTCTTATAATAAAGTTCTTATAATAAATTTATTATATAAAGTTACCATAAAGGAAAGATTTTATAAAATAACATGAAAGCAGTATATTCTATGTTAGACAATCTCCAGGTTATACATCCTATATTCCAGATAATACACCAGATAATACATTTAAAAAGTGACTTATATGATTGGAAAAAAAATACTTCGTAAGATTCTTGTGTAGCCGACAGATTTTATCCACTTATGATTTATGGCGATCTCAGTTTATAATTATATACAGGTAGCTAAAATATGACTTTACTTTGAACTATCCGAAATGCATCATAAAATAATTGCTTACAAGGATGAAGTATTAACTTGACTTGCTATAATATTGAAAGATAGAATACAGATAAATTAATTATGGGACCAAGGGCTTGTGTCTCACCCAAGGCTATGCCACAAAACCAAGAGAGCCCAATTTAACTTCTTGCTCAAGTCAAAGTGCTTTTTTCTTTCCTAACAACTTCAGTAGGTATTGGACTAGATCCACAAAAGCAAGAGAGGATGCAATCAGGCATCAACCACTTTGCCTTGATAAGAAAATGAGACAGGTACCTGTTTGGAAAGTTAGTTTCAACAGCAAGTAAAAGTCTTGCTGAAGTAATACATGAATGCAGCCTTACCATTAAATATGTGTCCTTTCGAATCTGAAGCAAAAGAGTTGCAGTATAAGTTTTCAAATATTGCCCTTTCCTTTATCATTTGACCTCAATTGCTGTTTCCGCAGTGCTACAGTTCAGATGATATGATAATACTTTTTCTTTCTTTTGCATGCAAAAAGTGAACAGGGGTGGAAATGGCAGAGAAATTCAAATCAAATTCATCTAGGGCATGCTGAATAATAACAATTTTCATTTCAGTCTCTTCTAAAAGGATGAAATGTTTTTTTACAACTGGTCAATGTTTTTGCCTTCACCAAAACCAAAAGAAAATTTTGACTGATTGGACTTTTCTGAGTGATTGTATTTTATATTATAACTCACAGGAAAACTATGATAATGACAAAAGCAACAAGGCAATTCCAAAAAATTCCAAAACCAAAAGTTATATGCATTTTATAAATAAGAATCTTTTTTTATATCTATTAGGAATTTGAAAGTTATGCTAATAAACTTGAATATGAGCTACCTCATTGAATAAGGCACTCCAGTTTCACAGTTACATGAAACAGTAGTAATTTTACTGTGGGAAGCGCTAATTTCTGTGTCCAGCATAAAGTAAAGGATCCATACAAGGTACTCTCCAAATCAGAACACAGGCAAAATATCAGTTTTAAAATATTTTCCTCTAAAAATATGATATTTTGATCTTACTACTCAAGTATCTTTGAATAGAAAGATATCGATGCTAAATAAAAAAAAAAAAGTGAAACTCATGCATTCCCTAAGTTAGAAATAACTTATTTTTGTTTCTATTACCAATACCACCTGCACAGATAAAAAATAATTCTCTGCAGAAATAAATTTAAAGGAAATTCATAAAATGAGAGTATCCTGACAAAATGATACAAAAAGAAAGCAGAAAAAAAGCAGAATTTAAGCCAGTGTTTCTTTGCATCTTGTTAATAAATTTGAAATGAAATCAGACTCTATGACTAATAATCACAGAATGGTTAAGGTTGGAAGAGAGCCCTAGAGATCATCTAGTCCAAACCCCCTGCTCCAGCAGGGGCACCTAGAGCACGTGGCACAGGGTGGCATCCAGGTGGGTTTGGAAGATCTCCAGAGAAGGAGCCTCTCTGGGCAGCCTGTTCCAGGGCTCTGTCACCCTCACAGGAAAGAAGTTCTTCCTCACATGGAGGTGGAACTTCCTGTGTTTCAACTTACATCCATTACCCCTTGTCCTGTCACTGACCACCACAGTGAAGAGTTTGGCCCCTACCTCCCTACATTCTCCCCTCAACTATTTGAACATATTGATCAAATCTCTGCTCAGTCTTCTCTTCTCCACGTTAAACAGGCCCAGCTCACATAGTCTTTCCTCATAAGATAGATGCTCCAGTCCCTTAATCACCTTCACTGCACTACTCTGGACCCTCTCGAGAAGCATAATGTCCTTCTTGTATTGTGGGGCCCAGAACTGGACACAGCACTCCAGGTGCGGTCTCACCAGAGCTGAGTAGAGGGGCAGGATCACCTCCCTCCACCTGCTGGCAGTGCTCGTCCTGATGCACACCAGGATCCCATGGGCCTTCTTGGCCACAAGGGCACATTGCTGACTCATGACCTCNGGCCACAAGGGCACATTGCTGACTTATGACCTCTTGTCAACCAGGACTCACAAATCTCTCTCTGCAGAGCTGCTTTCCAGCAGGTCAACCCCTAATCTGTACTGGTGCCTGGGGTTATTCCTCCCCAGGTGCAGGATGCTGCACTTGTCCTTAATTAATACGCCACAAGGGCACATTGCTGACTTATGACCTCTTGTCAACCAGGACTCACAAATCTCTCTCTGCGGAGCTGCTTTTCAGCAGGTCAACCCCTAATCTGTACTGGTGCCTGGGGTTATTCCTCCCCAGGTGCAGAATGCTGCACTTGTCCTTAATTAATATGCATTAAGTAACTGTGAAGGCCATTGGACATCCAATATCTGTCTTGTCCTAGAGAGTACAGTCTATTACTGGAACAACATAATTTTGCAGTCCACATATGCAATATCTCATGCATCAAGTGATCCCTGATGCAATGCTTTATCCAGTTCATCTTTGGGATATGCATATATATTCTCTTTTAGTTCCTTCTCTTTCACTGTTCAAGTACAGAAGCAATCTTTTTCACTGTAGATAAGAATATTAGAATGAGAAATAAAGAATATTGCTAGAGGAGGTTTCTTTTGGCATGGCACTTCTAGTTTAGGCACTTAGTTATTTGGAGTCATAACTGAAATGAGTGTTACATTTAAAATGTAATACTCATTCTTTCATCCACCAAAAAAAATGCATAGTATTTCTATTAGAAATCTAATAAAATGTATTTAAATTACAAACTGAAAAATTCAGTCAAATACTTTAGTTTAGGAAGCAGGCCTTACTAGTTAAGACAATGTCAAATAATATGATAGGATGATGCATTAACTTTATGAATTTTAGAGTGTGTGTGGCTGAACTGCAGTTCAATAAGCATCTGATTATTCAAAAAAAAGACAGATAATAAAAAATAGACAGAACTCAGTGGAAACAATTCATGATGAAATCAGTCCAAAGATAGAGTACTTTAAATAAATCTCTTTTAAATATGAATTTCCGATCTGCTTTCAGATTTATAAAAGTGTAAAACTATGAAATAAAAAAAAAAAGACATATTTTATATGAATTTCCTGTCATTTGCTCAGAGGCCACAACTGAAGACCAAGATCCAGGAGTACCAATGATTAATTTCCTTCATTGGCATCAAATACTTCTGTGATCAAGTACTTCTATGAGTGTGGGAAGACATATCATTCACAGTACTTTTTTTTCCTTCCAAAAATGAACTGACTATATAACTTTATTCAAAAAGCTGCTGTGAGTGCTGAAGTAAGTTAACATTTCTGTAATACTTTAGACTTCCCCATAAAACATATTTGCAAGTTACAGTCTCCTATGGGTAAAAAAGAACATTTTTTTCATAGCCATGAAGCCATTGAGGGCTTCCACAGAGCACTAGTGCAGAGATTTTTGGAAATACATGCAAAATGCAGCACTATAGTGGTGGCTGCACTGGGTGCAGGAGCAGGGACAGAGAAAGGGGCTGTCTGTGGGGAAAACCACCATGGTTTTCCCTGGGGCAGAGGGCCAAGCACAGTGAGAGGCCCTACAAGGAGTCAGAGCACTTTCCAAGAGATCTGCTTCTCCGGGAGTAAAGTGATGGGAGAGGTGGTCCAGGATGGTGAAAAAAGATAGGCAAGCATACTGCGCTCTTTGATAGGTCATGGGATGTTCTTAAATGGCATGGAAAAGATCTTCCTCTGTTCAACCTAGGGGCATCTTATCTTTCATACTGCCATCTTCCTAAAGATCCTTTCATTTACCTTAAACTATCTTCCCCCCTATACCTCTTCTGTTTTCTTACAGCAGCTTTGAATACAGTAATGGAGTCTTCTCTGCTTCCTAAGCTTTAGGATAAGTGATACTAACTTTCCAAAGCCTTTGACCATTTTTGTAGCTCTCCTGTAGACATTGTACAAATGACATAGAATGAAGTCTCATCAGAGATTAGGATGTCAGAAAACTGGACTGTAGTCTTAACAGACAGAGTTTCTGTCAGGATTATCAGCACAATGATATTTTTTGTTGTTCCTATTGGATATTTTGTTGTTCTTATTGGTTATTTTACTGCAGTAGTTGGCAACATTGGTTGCAAATCAGTTCATGCTCCTCAAGACTTATTAGACCCTATTGACAGATTTGACACTGAGTCAGACATTCTTCATCTTGCTCCTTTAAATTATAAATTCTGTGCATATTACCAGCAAGTAGTTAGTTCGACCTACCGTTGCTAGACTCAGTAGATTTTTTTTTCTCTACCCAGAGCTACAAGTTTTCTAGAAATAAAAAATAATGTGTATTTTGTGTTTGCATGTATTAATGTGGGTAGATTACTTGACTGTGTGGAAACCATGCTGATAAATCACTATCAACATTTGTATGTCACGATGCATGTCACAGCTTGGGTTTCATACCATGCCAGTAACAGGCATCAGCATATTCCTCATTCTTTCAAGTAACTATTAGCCTTGTTTAAGAGAACAACACACTTATATGCCTCTAAAAATGAAGAAGAAAGAATGAAAAGATAAACTGAACTGGTAAGAAAGCTCTTACTTTGTGCAGTTCTCTGCAAATGAAATATATTTCCTGTTTAATGTGATTCTTTTACAGAATATCATTTTCATTTAACTTTTCACAAAAATACAGACAAGAGTGGTCAAAACTGTCTGAAGATAGTTTTGGTTTGCTAAATCATCCTTCTGGATTTCAGCATACCCCACAAAGGACATCAATGCATTTCAGATCTGAGTCTCATTTCACATGAACTTTGAGAGACTGGTTACCAGAAAGCTGATAAACATACCAGGAAAATATAATAATTGCAAAAGGGCAAGTTGTCTTCTTCAGGTTTGATGTGGTTTTAAAAGTGTAAATATGGTAAAATATGGAGATATGAATCAGTGAGTCCTAGAGAACTTCAGAGGCTGTATATATCCATGTGGCCTACAGTCTTTTAACAGAGAACAGGATACTGCCTGTTCCTCAGATCTGAGTGAATAAAGCAGTCCAAGAAAATACCAGAAAATAGTCCTGACAAGTTACTTTCTATTTAAGTGGAATGCAACCCAGTATATGTCATCATGCATATTAATATTTTTGTGGAATAGTAGGTAGAGTTCTTTCTCAATTCACCTCATTGAAATCAATGCTGTCATGGTCTGTTTCAATAAAATCAGCAGTTTTATGCACATGTAAAAAGGTGCAATGATTAGGAAATAAGTCCACTATGTCCACAGTTTCTTACAGATGGTGTCAATAAGTAGTAATTCTCTGCTACATCTTGCCTTGCACAGTCGTTTATCAAGTGCTGTGACAGTTGGAGAATAATGTTTTGTTTATAAGTATGATTGAAACTAAAAGAGATACTATCCTGAGTATCAAAACTATTCTATGCGACCGCCCTGAGAAACAGCTGTACTGAAAGACAGATAGAAAAATAAACAAATAGATAAGCACTAAATAATGTTGAGTGGTAACGAGACAAATACTAACGTAAGATTTAGACAAACACACCTTATATTTTAAAGATCTGCCAGGAATAAAATATTAGACTTAAAGAGTCTGAAAGTGTTTCCACAGTAAATATAGGCTCAGTTCAGTATTTTAGAGGTTTTGTAGAGATAGGTTGATCACTGAATCTCTTACACAACAGGAAAAAGTGGATCTGAAAAGGTACTACAAATAAAAAAATGAGATAGGTAGTCTAAATGATCAAAGATTACAATTATTATACCTTAAAACAGTGAAAAAAATCTATGCAAAACACCGCAATTGTGAACTTGTTTTTGCTTGTTATTATCTTTTTTTTCGACTTTTTTTATTATTATAGCAAATTGAAGTCATATTCTGTTTATCATGGAAGATGAAAAGGCAAGACAATGTGATGGTCACATTAAATCTATCAAGGTAGTCTTGTAAATGACCTACCTGATGTAAAACTCCACAGAGTCACAGTACTATCAGCTTTGATTTGTAACAACACATTTCATATGCTGCCTAAATGACTATCATTATATTCCTATACAAAATACCTAGTCTGCAAAAACAGTTAACTGCTTTATTATTCCTGAGAACTGTAAATTTTACTGAGTGATTTGTTTTGACTTTTTTCTAGCTGTTACTCTAGAATACCTATCCCAGAGTTTTAGTTGTTGTAGGATTAATAAAAACATTAGGTCACAGAGCAGTTAAAACTCTCTGAACCTTGCTGTCTGCTCCTCCGTTGGGTTTGGACAAGTCCAGTGTTGCCAGAAGCCAGATGTAAATGCCACGTATGTCCTTACTGAAAACACGAAGATCGTGTCTACACTGGATAATGGTATGGGAGGAGCATTAATAGGTATCCTGCTTACATTATCAGCTATGTTAAAATAATATTAACAGCAAAGATCTTTACCTAACACAGAAATACTTCCAGAAGAATTGATTCTTGCTCAGTAATAAAAGCAATGTTTTTCTGAGGGCCACATGATTACCAGTGCAATACTCCTTAAGATTACAATAATTATTTTTATTGTCATTATATTTATACAAACATATTTTGCATAGAAAATAAAATATTAAAAGATGCATTTTCAAACAAGTCAAAAGGTATTTCTTATTTCAGCTAGCACAGATGAACAGTGCAGGCTGTTGTCTGAAGATTACATCACATAGGGAAAGAAAACATTGCATGAACTTAAAATCTTTCATCCTGGGCATGCTTGATCTGCTTTTAATATCACACAGGGGTAGTTTGAGTGAATGGTAATAAGCCTGCATCTTGAAGCTTGGAAATCATCTGTGTGTACCTGCTTAAAAAATGATCTTAACATTGAGCAAAAGAAAAGTAAAGAACTGTGAAGTTCTCTGGTTAACCACAGCATATTATGAGCAATCACAATTTTCTAAAGTGAATCTTATTTCAAGTGCTATGGACAGACAAACCAGCTGGGACAAAGAGACAGTTTAACTAGCTCTATTTGGAATGAAAAGTAAAGCTTACATTGAAGTGTGAAAGCTTATGTTTTCCTGTTTTTTTTTTTTTTCCTCAATCTTCGTGTGCTTTCTAATGTTTGTTGTTTTTATAATTACATGAATCTAATGCTAAAATAAATGACAAGACATTTTAGAAAGATAGCATTAGAGAGGTCTGCCACACCTTTTTGCTAGCAGTTGCCTCCACACAGCCAGGCCACATGAGGGAATGGTAACCAGTTTCTCAACCCAGCATATTAACTTAAACCCAAATTGTTGTTGGTTTAAGTTAATGCACTCAGCTGTGAATTGCAGCATCTGAATGCTGGCCCAAATGTGCTGACTCTATGGGAAATCTGAGCAGGAAGAATTTTTTATGTGGTCTATTGACTTGTTCCTGTATTCAGTTTAGAGAAGTTTCTTATCTTTTCCCATTTTTTTTCTTTTTCTTTTTTTTTTTTTCTGGCAGCCATCCTCATTCTCAGACCAATAAATAACTTTTAGTTGTGTTTTGTTCAGAGTTTGTATTAGAGTGCCTTGTCATCCTAAAGCATCACTTAACAGGCTGGAGGTTTAATAGAGCAGGGCAAAAGAGGAACAGAGAAAAAAGTTGTGATTCATGAGCATACAAGTGAAAATTAATCAAAAACCCACAGGTTTTAAAAAACATAGCTGACATACAGGAAAGGCCACTGTATCTATGTACCCACGAAATGATGAAAAGAATTAAAAAAAGAAATTGCAATTTGAGTGGAATTTAGGAAACTAAATAGCACAATAGCTCTAAGCTCTAAGCTATGTATATAGCTATGTATATATATGTATATATGACATATTAGTCAGGTCTCCAATTCTGTTGGCACCAACTCAGTTGTTAGAAAAATTTTAGAGTGCTTGAATACATCAGTCCCAAAGTAAAAGGCTAGTTGAAGTGGATTTCAGCACTTTATAAGTTTAGCAAAAGTATTTGTGTAGGTTTTAAAAGGAAACCATATAGTGAGCTTGTTATTTGTTATCTCATCATGAAAGACAGCATGTAGCCAGACACAAACCACATTTCCCTACTTTTCAAGATTCCTAAGAGATCTGTTGCCCATTAAGCTTTTATTTTTTCAGTCTTCAGCGGATACCACAGGACAAAAGTGTCATTCAGGTGTGAGAAGACTTTCTTGGACAACCAGCTGTTAGTTTGATCATAAAAAAACCTCACAAGTCCTGGTAATGAGGGACTAGAAGTACCAGAGTGCTGGACCCATAATACTGCACAGCTCAAGTCTGTCTCATGGGGTGCTGTTGTTTCTCTCATACTTTGATTTTCCGCCTGCTAGAAAAGATGAATAAAAAATTAGACTATATCTCACTGGGCAACATCGTGACCTGAAACTGCTCTGATCTGACCTTGAGGACTTCAACATTTAGCAGGATGCAAAGGGAAGTGATAGATTTCTCAGCAGCAGCATATAGGGCATCTGTGATTAACTACGGGCTAAAAAGGAGTCAGTTTGGCCTTCAGGGGAGGGCCTTCAGAGGCCTTCAGAGGGAGTGTCTTTGCTTCAGGAGGGCTGCAATGAGAAAAAATCATAACTTTTTGTGTTTTGAAAATAGAGAAAGCCTTGAAGTTCAGGAGCTGTCTGCATTCATGAGATCAGAAGATGAGTTTCATCTGTAGAATTTGTTTTCTTTTTCTGAGATACGTATAGCCAAATTTAAAATGATCTATTAAATAATGGTGAAATTTAACAAGCTAAAGGACCATTATCTCTTGATTCCTTTCTAGACAGTTACCCCGCACCTAAAATAGAATTTCCTAGAGCTGATCTTAGAGAATAACCCAAGCTGTGTTTCTGATATGGTTTCATGAAGCTTAAGTGAAGATACACACATAAATAGAGCATATTTAACTATTAACTTAACTATTTAATTATCCTTGTTTGGAGTTTTTTTATTGAATGCATTTTAATATGGTTATTATCAAATTCTCTTTAAGTGTAGCTAAAAAGCTTTTCTATCTGCTTATAAAGCATTTATTTGGCTAAAGCTTCTGAATAATAAACAAGGATGGCAGTATTTTCTATGCCAAATTATTCTAACTCTTATACATTTATTTTTCAAATAATGAATAACAACTTTATTTCACAAATGTGCCAGAATGTGTAAAAAGTCTTGTTCTTTGAATATGCCAATATTAAAAGCAAATTGAGATAGATGTGTTTTCCTCTTGAATTTCTTTTTAGGTATGCAAGTAAATTTGACCCTTCAACACCGAAGAAGATATGGAAGAATTGCAGTTCACAGACATCTGGCTACTGTTTAACCACTAATGACATGGTGACATTGATATCAACTACATCAATTTAGTAAATCTGAATGTTCATTTGAGATATATGATTGAAGCAGGTTCAACTAGCCACAAGAAACTGCTTCATGTGACATTGATGTTACTGAATAACTGTGGACAGTAAAACTTTACCACTAGACATGGTGTTTTCACATAAATGGCCATATTTTGTTAGCTGAATGCACAAGAGTCTGGTGAACCAGATTTTTTTATCGATCTAGAGTTTTAATAGACAGCATGTAATTATTCTTATTTTTGAATTTTAAAAAGTAACTTGCTAAGCAGACTGGAGGATAGAAAGTCTTTTATTCGTGACATTTTTCCTAACAATGTGTAAATCCAGAATATATTTGCAGAACTTAAAGAGATCTACTGCAATATTAAATGTGATGGTGGAAATAAGTTATGTGTAACTGGGTTTGATTTTCCATAAATTACACAGCCAGAAATTTATTCAATTGAGGTATTGCACTGGTGTAAGCAAGAGAAGAATCAAGCTAATAATCTTCAAAATGACAAATACATAAATAACTAGTTCTGTATTATTATAATTCTTCTTGTACGTATAGGGTAGACAGAGAAGTTTGGGGATTTGCCCAAGGTCATAGGTAGAGGTGGAAATGCATCAAGAATTAAAACACAGGAGAAACTGATTATCATTCAGTTCACGCTTTCTGTAGACTGTCCAGAGAAGACCATATGTGGCTGCATTAAAAACATAAGATCTTTATTCACTTATTTAGTAAGACCTACCTAAAAAAGGTATGATGTGCAATAATCAAAATAATATACAAATATTGTAAACAGTGAATCAACCTCTGTTGCATTTTACAGTCTTTGGTAAAACTGTACGTACTAACTAGGTCAGACTAGTTTGGTTAAAGACTTTGCATTGTCAGCACACTTATTATTGTACATATTGTTCTTATAACTGATGCTATCAAGAAAGAATGTGTCACTGAGTTTCATCTTTTAGAAGGATCATGGAAAAAATAACAAATCAAACAAGTGATTAAACCACACTAAAATCAACAATGAGGAAACGTTACATTTTCAACATAATTAAATAGTGAACTTTAACAAACACTGTGAACATATATCTATATTATACACACACACACATATATTTGCTGCAGTATGTATGCAATAGTAGTGATTTTATCATCTGCAACATCAGGATAACACATAAAGTCTATAACGTGGTTCAAGCAGTAAAAAGACAGATCAAAGATTCAAGCCAGGTGTGGCTCTGGAGTTTCATTGCTCAAGGCTAATTATTCACAAAAAAGTCCCCACCTTAGAAAGTTGTCTAACAGGTTTACCTTTTGGCTTGTAGACATTTTACAGAAGCTCAGCTATTTTGTATGACACGCTACAGCATCCAAAACAATTTCACAGATTTTATGAGACATTTGACCAACTGCAGATTGCACATGAATGTAGTTTTCTTTCACAGAAGCAGATAGATAGATGTTTCCATGAACTTGAACTCACACTGAACTCTTAATAAAACTAATTTTTGTGAATAGAGAAAAAAAAGACTAAAACCCATTATTTTATGTTTTACCAAGAGAAACATTACACTGCACACAACAATAAAAATAGAAGTCCTCTAAGAATGCAACAGCTCTTGTTATAGATTAAAGCTCTCGTTATAGTTTAAAAGGGATCTTTTAGATACCATTTTAAAGGAGAGGCTATATCTTTATTTGATTATGGCTCATCAGCTGTGATCAAGACACTCCAGTGTGTCTCATTAAATAAATAAATAAGTAAATAATAAAAAAGAGAATTTATTGCCATCATCTATCTTTGCTGTAGCTCAAAGAAGGATTAGCAAGGAAAACAATGATACGTTTATAGAGACAAAACCTCTGTGTCATGGGCATAAAAAGGCTAAAGAAGTATAAAGGACAATCCTGTTTCCCATTGTAGTGCTCTGAATATGCTCAGTGTTTTGTTCCAGATTTTATACTTGGACCATTCAGGAGCTTTGCTCAATTATTTGAGCAAAAATTCTCTATATATGACACTATCCTCATTTTTCGTCAGTAGTAACATCCATTTATTAAAGTAGTTTCCACTAGTTTATTTAAATAGATTTTTTTTCCTAGCAGTAGTGGTTGTGGAAATATTGCTTTTGCCCACCTCTGCTCATGCGAAACACAGAGTTTTGACTCCTCACTGCACAGGTCCTTCTATATCTAGCTTTTAGAAAAGTCTTGATAATGTTAAAAAGCACTAGCATCTGTCATGTAGAGTTTTAAAGAGATGAATTAAGAGACGGTTTGTATGGATATTTGAATTTAACAGTTAGAGATGAGATTCCTACTCAGTAAATATTCTCCTGGAAGATAATATAGTTTCCATCTGACTCAGAAATGAGTAGCAATTTCACACAAGAGGACATCTGAAGAACTTTTCATCTTCAAATAAAATTACAAACTTCAATTAATTAAATACCCTTGTGGGAAAGGTGTCATTATGCTTGTTTCAGGATGCAGATACTTTATTAGAGGAAAGAGAAGTATATATGAGCATTTATATGAACTCTTACCTGTACCAGGAAGGTTAGGGTTTTAATACTGTCTTCAATCCACTAAGTACACCTGCCATAATATTGCATATTGATTTATTAAGGGCTACCCTTCATGGAGACAGACTGACTGGGTCACTGGACAGGATGTTCTTGCATGGCCACAGGCCAGTAAAGCCTGTCTGCCTCTCTAAGGCAGGTAGGCAAGTATCTCTCCTCCTTTACAAAACCAGTATTTTAGTCACTTAACTTTATTAGGTGGTTATAACACCTCTGAATAGGAAAACAGAAACCATTTCTGTATTATATGGCTTCAGAGAAATCAGCCTTTTGAGAAGACAGAACCTGTGTTCAAATATCAATGCATTCAAGACTTCTGACATTGATAAAGCTGTGTATGATTTTTCATAGAGTAAAAATAATGTCATAAAGTTAATTTTTTTAGGGCATTCAGATTTGGGCTTTGATTTTCTGTCTTTCAGACCACAATGATCCCTTCCTACCTACTGTTGAATTCATTTCTTCTCAAGTTACCAAAGCTAGATATCTGCTCATTGTACAATTGCAAAAATATCATGTTACTTTGGACAGTGTTTCTGAGAAGGCCAATGTATCTTTATTTATTTATTTATTCTTGATTTCAATTATATCATATAGAAGGATTCTTAATCTTCCTCCTATTTTTACACGTATACTTATGTGCACACTCACTTCACCTGGCTGCAGGTAGGTTTTTGGCAAGAGTCCTGATTTTGTTGAATTCCTCTGGAAAACATGATTTTGTCAATTTTTTTTTTAATTAATTTTTATTTTAGTGACAGCAACTTGGACAAAGAAGTCAATGAAGTTGCCTGAGATTTTAAGAAAAGGTACATGAGACTAACTTGGTTCATCAGATCAGGTTTCCTCCTATCAAATACAGTCTATGGTTAAATAAATAATATTATTTTAAACAATAATTTTGAATACATGATTGTGATATCATTAACTTGTTTTTAACCATTTGGTTAAATGAGTGAGTGAGTGAGGTGAGACTTGTGCATGGTGGATGCTCAAGACATATAATCACTGCTGTCAGAAGATCTCACGGCAATAATGTAGGTTGTTACTATGCACTTTGATGAACCTCTGCAATCCTCAGTGATTAAAATATAAAGTATTGTGAAGAAGTCATACGAATGGTGATGTGAAATTTGTTTACAGATTAATAATTATTTTATATTAATAATAGTTTTTAATTCAGTAAAAGCTACTCACTTAAAAGCTGTATAGAAGGTGTTGCTGTCACTTGATATCATATCATCAGTGAAGGCTTTATTGTCATTATTAAGTAGCATAAAACTTGACTAATTTGTAGTGCATGTAAGGAAGTAGGGAAATTGCATAGAAACTACCCGACCTTGGGCTTACATATATGTGGAATATTCTAAATTGCCTCCTGGTAACTTGACTGAAATGGCTGAGGATTAATTAAACACTAAATAAATGCTGTTTGTAATAGTGCGTACGTTATTTAGTGTAAATAACTCTAAATAAATGACATGTAAAACAGCATAGCAGTATGACACATTTTGCTACTGGTGTTGTGCACACCACATATATCACTTTTTCCTCTAGGAGAAGGGAAAGGAGGCAGAGAAAGAGGCAACAGAGAGGCAACTCTCTTCCTGAGAGTACCTTCATGTGAGCTGCATCTCACTGGCCAGACATGGCTCAGTGATCTGACCTGAAATGTTTGTCAAACTAGTATGGAAATGCTAACAAGGAGCCACTGATGTAATGTGTAAACACGTTAGCATGTATAGCTCACTGGTGCATACATGACATTAGAGACAGAAAAACAAACTGGGAGGGATTTTGATCACTGAAGTCTTCAAAGATGATTTCTGATTTTCTTTGAAGTATTTGGTAGGGGATAGAAGATAAAAAATAGTGCAGAAAAAGGAACTGTGGGATATTCAAATACAAACTTAAGATTTTCAGGAACTTTGCAAGTATTTAAGAAGTTAGACCTGGTAAATAAGAACCCAAATGTTAATTTTGCATGAGCTTCTGCAAATGACACACCTCATTTTACCTGATTATTATACAAATCATGAACTATGAAGATAATTGCTTTCCTGGCCAAATGACAAAGGAATTCTTATTTCCAGTATATGCCTTGTTGAATGCCGAAGGCATTGTACATGCTAAGGCTAATGCTTTGTTGTATAATAGACACCTACTGATTAGTAGTTCTCAAGGTTAATTTGGTTATGGTATGATAAATTAGGGAGTGTCTTTCTTAATAAAACTGACATAATGCTTTTTTTTCACTCAAACTAAAATAAAACTCCAAAACAGAACCTGCAAAAAATTGAATTAGATTAAAATTAAATATCTGCTTGTATTCCATATGCTTGACATTTTAAAACAGTTCTGATCTTCTCTTATTTCAACGGTGTACCCATCTGACTGTCTTACAAAGTTATGTTAAGCAATATGGCTACCAGGCTCACGTGTGGCTCTTTTGTCTATACTTTTCCTGAGGCAAAATTATATATTTTTCTTTACATTCTGCTAATGTTTTTATTTGCCCTTAATGATTTGCCTTCTCTGTGGCATACAGAACTTTATTTAGCTTGAACCCTAGCAATGGGGAAGAAACTAAACTGTGGATTTCCTTGAGGGAGGTTTCTCAGAAACCTGAGACAGGAGAGTCATTATAAAGGGGGTGGATGGTGGTTGTATTGATGGTGTCTCACTGGCATCTGAGAATGAGAGAGAGCACAATTTCTGTTGTTGAAATGAGGCAGGACTCTGTGTTTTGGGAGACAAGTCATAACAGCGGGAGAAGAAAGAACTTTACCTCACCCTGGACCCCAGCCCAGCGGCTGCACAGCAATTAAGAGAGGCACGTGTAGGTGGCTGTTGTTTTGTCCGGATATGTCTATTGGTCTTATGCTTGATAAAATATAGATAGATGAGTTCTTAATCTTTATTAAAATTGTACTTGTTTTCTCCAAATCAAGCACTCCCTTTCAAAGGGGAGCTATAAAGCCTTAAAGTCTTCAAGATTAAGGGTCTGAGAACAAGCAAGTATTTGGGAATTGGTTCCAGATTAACCTGGCTGGGCTAGGTACCCATATCCATGAATCTGTGCCAGTCAGGAGTCTGTACCAGATAGGCAATTACAATAAGGTCCTGAGATCTACTCAGTCAAGTGGATGCTGAGGAACCTTGTGGACTCCATGGCCACACACAGTGACAGGGTGTAAAAAGTTTTGAGATTAGTTGTTTGCTACGTTAATGTCTCTATCAGTCACCCCTGGACAGGGCTAAATAATCTGATATGCAATAATCTGTCTAGTGGACAATGGACAACATTTTTAACTGATATGTGCAGATAGTGTACTCAGTTGTTGCCTGGCAGCTCTGTTTTAGTGGATTAAGCCGCATAGAACACCACAGCTTCATGGTTGGAGTTGTGATCTCCTGCCTCGCTTTTGTGTCACTGCAGTAAGGAAAAACAACAACAACAATATCAGTTTTCACTTCATATCATGATGGAAGCTATTTCTCAACCTTGTCCATCTTGTGCTATCCACTTATCCAGTTGCACGTCATACAGAGTCTGCAGTCCCTGTTTGGAAAAGCATCTGGAGCAAAAAGCTATTTATTTCCTTTTCCTTGTGCTGGTGTGCTGGACAGGACCAAATTAAGCTCTGTATATTCTCAATAAAGTATAATTAATGAAGTACAGAAGCAAAATTGCTACAGAATATATGCAAAACACATTCCAGAACAAATGCCTGCAACATGCAAAAAATACTTTTGCAGGCAAATAAGAGGTTTTATAGGCATCAAAGCACTAGGAAGGAGAAACTTTACACCACTCTTTGGGACATGTTTGCACTGTGAGGTTTATGTGGGATTAGTTACAGAGATCAAAGGTCACATTTCCAAAGGGGAAAAGGATGATATATTTATACACAGCCTTATTATTCCCACTTACCTAAAAGATAAACATAACTGTTATTTATGTTTTATGGATTAGGTCTTTATACTTGTGGGTCCCTCATTCTAAACCCGCAGGTATTACATAACAGTCTCCACCTTAAATTTAATATGTTATGAGGAAAGTAAGACTTTACTAGTGGAGAGAAGGTAGAAGCTTTTATAATGGAGAATTATTAGGTTCTCCTACCATTGCTGACCTAATATAATAGAAATAGTTAAATAAAATTGAATCAAGTTTTAAAGTGGTGATATTCCTGCACTGGAGGTTGTAGATCATGCCATACTGTGCACATAAGTCTACATACATGGCTGGTTTGTATAAAAAAGACAAGCATTTCATTAGGGAAGATAATGAAAGAATTATTTGAACTACTTTTTAGTTATTAATACGTGAGTTATTCTAATATCTAACACTACATATATGAAAAGCAGAGTCCTTCTCTAGTCTTATCCTAGTTAAATTTACCAAGAAAAGATTACTTTCTCCTGTACTTCATCTGTTCAAACTTTGATTCAAATTTCTTGCAAAACTAGAGGTGGATATTAGGAAGAATGCATCATCTACCCTCTCCAAGAACAAATCAAATATTTTATGTCATTCTTGCCGAATGAAGCTGCAATGAGGAAGGTAAGGAAAGATTTGCACTTTCAAACAAAGAGCTTGTATATAAGAAAAAAACCCAAAACAACAACAACAAAAACAAACAAACAAACAAACAAAAACCCCGCACATATAATACCTGGACAGCAAAGAGCTCCAAGTATTAAACAACTGAGAAGAACTTGCAGCATAATCTGAGATTGTTAGATTCATCTTTTTTGACAAATTCAGCAAGAAAACAACTCCAAACCTGGATGCATTCCATATTTACACAGACATCAAAAAGCGTTTACTATTTCATTATCAGTACTGTTTTCTTCATAACCCACAAAATGATTGAACAGTTCTTCTATAAGAACTAATTCTCACTTCTCTGCATTCTTCTTAAGTATGGGAGATAGAACATCAAAAATGCCCATCATCTGCTCTCAGAAGAAATTACTGATGTTCATTTAAAATGTACCTAAGATAAAGAATACTGAATCAAATCTGATGGAAGTGAATATTTGATACTTTGTTTTGTGTATCAGAATGTTGCCTTAAGTCTATTCACCACAATATTTTGTAGTTTTGTTTAAAAATTAGAAAATTTACCTGCTGGCGCATATATATGATGCAATGCAGTATGTGTAGTGATACCTGAGCTAGTACATGTGTTCATGTGCACATGGCAGCGCCTAGATAAAGTTTTGAAACCACATAGCTGTTTTTCAGCTAATAAATCTGAATGACATGCTGCTGATACAATTATCAGTGCTGGCTGAGTCATTACTAGTCCAAATTTCTGTTCTCTTACATAGTGTAAGATCTCTCTTAAATGATATGCACCAAAATTATTTAGGTACTTTTACAACTTTTCTCGTTCCATATAAAGTCACATACAAAATCAAGCATATTCACACTCAGTAAATGTGAAAATAGCCTTTGAATATGTGCAGAGTAAGTAAAGTATAGATATGAGGCTTTGTCTAAGGAAGGTTGCTTGTAGAGACCAAGTTTTCAGATTGAGGTTATAATCCCAGGGCTGTACCAAGAGAATTTCTTGAACCCCTTCTTTGCGCCCTATTCCAGGCCCTCTATTGCATGGAGGGCTGGAAGATTGAAAGAATAAAAGAAAATAAATCTCCCATAATCTTTGTTAGTTTGAGTATTGTCAGGCTCTGCATGTTCTCTTGTGACATGAACCAGGACCCCTGATGTCAAATATTTCTTACTGTTTGGTGATGTTCTTCTTAGATACCACTCTGAATCACTCTCTATGGCTCTCCACCCACTTGTTGGAAAAAAAAAAGTTTAATGATGACTGAGATGTAAACTATACTCAAATTTGGTTTGAATTTATCTGTATATAATATTTTAAGAAAGATGAGGACCGAAGCCTGGAGTAGCATCCAGCTGACTTGACTCTTTTCCTGGATCCTTCCAGTGTGGTCTGCCTCCTTGGAGAAGTCACTTCACAGCTTTGGCTTCTGTCCCTGTAGACCTGACTGCCTCTGTGAGATGGTTCAATGAAGGAGTTTCAGGAAAAGGATGCTATGTAACAAACAGCAAGACACAAGACAGTAAGTAACTCTACAGCAAGTTTATTACAGATGTCCATCAATCAGTAGTCACAGCTATCAGTGTGATTATATGAGGAAGACCCAGCAATGATTATCATTATGACAGCTTTCATTCACATTTTAAGAAGATTCATTAACTTGTTATTCTTAATTTTTGTTGTTGTTGTTGTTGTTCAGAACAATTGACCTCTTCTTTTTCTCTGCCTGGATGTAAAAGTGAGAAAAACAAATAAAAATAAAGTACTAATAGTTGGGAACAATAAAAATAAGAAAACAAGCAGTGTTTCTTGATGGTTATCACCACCCGGTCCACTGCTTCTTTTCCAGAATAACCAGCTGTGCTATGCATGTATCTCACCGTACCTGCTCATCTCTTCACTTGCTTATCTACGTCTTCCCTTCCTGTGTATATGTTATTATATAAATAGCTATAACTTTTCTGTGATCTGCCCATATGCTTTAAAAGTAACCTGTTCAAATCCAAAAGTAACTAACTGATATTAAAAACAACGAAACTCTCCCAAAATATGAAATCACAAACATTTACAGAGTGGTTTCTGGAAGCATCTTAAGCATTGGAGTGTGTTGAGAGTTTACATTTCTTCAGAAAGGAACTCATACTTCAGAGACATGTGATCTCTTATAAAATTGCTGGGAAAAGTTAGCAAATTTATATGGCTAAATAATCATGGAGAGACTACAAAGAATTACATGAAAATAGATATTTTACAGGAAATGATGCTGTATTATCAGTAGTTATTAACCATAAAGACATCAGCAGAATAATCAGCAATCTATATAAATAATCTGTAAAGAAACAGATGAAATAAACTTGCAGCAATGAACACATGGTAACTTTTCATAATAATTTTGCAAGGAATGTAGCAACAGTAAATGAAACAGAAAATATGCAATGAGATTAATTGCTATTGTTCTATTTAAAGATTATATTGAGAAACACACATTATTTTCTCATAAATGCATTCACAGGAATACGTAGTTTTGACTACTAAGTAGACTGGCCCAAGGATAGCTAACTGTAAAAGGGACTGTTATCTGAAATTCAGTGATACATTTTTTTTTATCTTAACTATTCATTTTAACTTAGTTTATTGTAATAATTTATTTGAATTTCTCATTTTTATATTTGAAGATACTTATTGTAACATATGTAGTGAAATAACGCAACAGATTTTTAAGTAGTACTTTATCCTACTATAAAAGACAATGCTCCCTTTTGGAAAAAAGGCAAATACAAGCTCATTTTCTAATAACACAATAGTTCTTACACGTATTTCTGATATTAATATCTAAATTATACTTGCTTTTTCCACTTTCCTGCTTGCAGTGTGAATTTCTTGAAGGGCATCATTGTAAAGTTTTCCACAACTCTGCTCAATTAGAAGTCCTCTATGAGTTAGAATTCATTCACTACTGAGGAAATGCTGAAAAATCAGTTTATTTTGTAGTATATGTTCCAAACATTTTATATGAAGAGAACATATATTCAGAAATAGTTATTTTCCTTAGAAAAGTTACTCAATAATGACAAAATAATGACTTTTGGAAACCAACCAACCAAACAAAAACCCAAGGTAGTATTAGTCAAGATTAATTTTTGAAAATGACCCATTTGTTGCTTATTCTATAAAAAGATGTTTTTATTTGTTTAGGGCAATATTTTTAGGGCTTGCTTTTTTTAGAGCACAAAAAAGAAAATGGTAGTTACAAATATATGTAACTACTTGAAATGTGTAGAAACTTATTTTGTTCTTCATTATATGTAGAACATGCTAAATGAAAATGAACAGCATATAATATATAAATAAGATATACCATTTGGTAATAAGATTGTGGAGCCTGACTTTCCTTGTTTTAAAATCTGTGAGAAATTAAAAACAAAGCTGTTTTTGGCAGCATATTATCTTCTTTGCTCTATAAAATGACATACTGCTTGCTTTCCAACTTATCTCCCCACAAACCTACTTCTATGACAGTCACATACTATTCAACAAAATGAAAGCTCTTAGATCTCTGTACTATTTCTATCTTCCCTCTGCATGACCATGGACTTGAAATACACACAAGCAAAGACTGCTTTTACTACCTTTATCTTATCCTCAAGGCACTGTTAGTTGTCCCTTATATATTAACAAATATTTCTATCTATCGATCTCCTCCATCTTCTCTACCAGCTCTGTGCTTTCCAGACTCTTGACTTCCTGTTTGCCTAATAACATAAAAATTACTCTGACCAATTAGGATACACAGAATGAAAGTACTTCCCTAGCTTTCACATGCATATTCTTCGTCCTATGAATTACTTCTAGACTTTCTTCTGCAGTTCTTATTATCATTCCTTTAAAGGTCTTCTGCTCATGAACCATATCTTTCATAAATATCACATAATCTCCTGACTTATTCTTAATTGCTACTTTACTGATCTTACGACTGACTCTTAGTTAGTAAAATTTTTCTATATTTCTCATAGACTGGTGACTAGTATATTTTGATGCAGTTTTCATGATGACTTCATTTCTCTCTTACCAACAGAGAAGCTAGAAAAGGATCCTGGAATGAGGGCCAGATACTCAATGGCTGCTAGGGAAGACGCAGACAACTTCTCTCTTTTTGAGCTATCCTTTAGCTAGAGCAGCAACACAAGGTGCTCCGAGTAAAAACAGGGATCAACTGCTTGAGGCTTTTCAGCTGCTGGAAGAGTCAATCTCCTTACTCTGGAGTCTGCACAAAGTAGTTGCTGGCAGCAATGTGCCTCCCAGCACTGTGATTACTTAGCAGACGATTGACCTAGACAGTTTCCTTTTTTGCCTAAGCCTAAAGCCATCCCTGGATCCAAATTCCCAGTTTGGCAGATGATTGAAGGAAAAGGTATGACAAAGTCATAGAGAGGCTTACATACAGACTTTTTGGTATCTGAGAGACTTTCTTCACTGGTAATAATGACAGAGGAATGTAGTTACCAACAGCACATGCAGCAAGTGAGGGAAAGCTGGAGCATTCTGCGTATGTACATGCACCATAAATTATTTCCTACATCCTTCTGTGGCTGTTATTGTAAGCAATTTGTCAGTGTAACTGAAACACAACTTTCTTAATCTGAAATAACTTAGGCCCAATGAACAGATCCCAGATTTATCTGCATGAAAGCCAACCTTAAAAACATAGCAAATAGCACTAAATATTTATAAGTATTTACAATTATTGATAAATAATCGATTGACAGACAGGAGGAGCAGAAAATAAATTCAACAAAACAAAACCAAAAACATTAGTCTCTTCCTTCTCACCCTGTTAACGATCTAGTTTGAGTTTAGAAGCACCAACGAATTTGAGACTGTTGTTAAGTCAGCTTCCTTGATCACTTGTAACCTGTAGGGCTCACGAAAATCATTTCAATCATGCACCTAAAACATCTGCCATCCACAGTTCTTCTCATTCTTTCCAAGTCTTCCTCTTCCCTTCTACATATGCACTTACTTCTGCTTCTATCTTCTATGAAGAGTAAAGCTGAGAAGAAGAAATGAGACTGCTAAGGGATGAGCTATAGTTAAAGAAAGGTAGGTTCATGCTACTGGGTGCTTCAAAATTAACTCCAAGTTTCAATGTAAATAAACCTTCTTGCAACATCCATTACATAGGGATAAAAGATTAAACAAACAATGTTCTTCCATACTTCCTATTTATATGAATTTCTTAAATTGTACCTGAGTTTTCCTGACACTATGAAGAGATATATTTGCAGAATCTTCTCTCCAGAGAAAGGTCTCTAGAGTTCAGACAGTAATTTAAGACAGTGTTGCAGCTGATATATATGTGTTTCATATGAACTGTAATCAATGCAGGCTTTTTATCTAGGGGCAGACTTACATGTCCATCAAGACAAAACTTAAAAAAAAAAATAGAGATTGTTTATAACTAATGGGCCATATTAAACTGTGATAGTTACCCAAACAACAATAAGAACATACTTCTGTTATCATACTTCCCCTTCTTTCAGTTCTTTCATTCAATTCAAAACAAATGATCTCACTCAGACAGCAGGAACAATGTTTCTGCAATATCATTTTCTTTCACCTGACCTATTTAGCTGTACCCCACTTCAGTTTACACACCACGTGCTCCTGCTGAGGGGCTATGTTTATTCAGACACTTGTGCATCTGCAATCCAAGAGTCTTGATATGCACAAGTGGACTTGAATTAACTTAGTAAAATAAATCATCAAATATAGATCAACATTTTTGTCTGAAGCATTCAATCTACTGTGCTGCAAATCTAACAATACCTATGATGAAAAGTTATTAGCACCCCCATCATTATGACAGGGGATTGATGAAAGCTAGTAGATGTGGAAAGACAAATTATTAGGGCAAGATCCAACCCCAAGAAAACTTTGAGTCTGATCTGTAAGATCCTAATTGAAGGCTCCATAAGAGGTTTCTTGGCAGAGATTTGGAGGAGGAATGGGTAGTCTCCATTTAAAAGTAAACATTTAAATCTTTTATGTTGTATTCATTGGAACAGGGATTCAAATTTCAGTCTCCCAACTCCCAGCCTGGTGGGCAAAACAACAGCCTCTCTCAGCAAATAGTTAATAATAACACTGTGTAGAAAGAAGCTAGAAGAAGGATTTAAATGAATACTCCCCTCAACTAGAGTAGGTACCACAGCCAGTAAACGTCCCAAACACATGAATTTTGTGACAAAGGACCGGTTCAGGCATCAGACTCCAACAGGAGATTCAAGTAGCAAATGGATGGCTTTTTAATTCTCTTTAGAGTAATAGACGAAAGCATCCCTCCTAAATGTTGCTGAGCAGATTTTTTAGGCAGCCCCCTAGTTCCAGTGCTGTTTTTTCAGGATTTCACTTAAGTTCTAGTGCTTCCATGAATGCTATGGGAAGTTTAGGCATTGAATTAAAGGACTATGTATTCTATTGCTGATAAAAAAACTTAAAATGAAGACCACCACCTTTTATGTAATTTGTGTTACATGAGTATATTCTTAATATTTCTGGAGCTTAGGAACTGTTGCTAAATTTGCTAAGTCCATGGCAGGTCAAAAGCTGACTTCACTGGTGCCAAGTCAAGTCCCAGAGCCACTTTTGCCTGACTTTTCCACTGAAGTATGTCCTGAGATGCAAGAACTTCCACGGAGATTGTGAATAAATGAACCCAACAGACTGCTCAGTGCCTACAGAGTCTATAGGGATTAGCTCACACAAATCATAAAGAAAAGGCAAGTGAATCTTATTCATCAAGTGTTCCTTTGTAGTGAGACAGCTAGTCAGGTCTCATTTGACTAAAAGCTTTATTACAGATTGTGTGCTATATCTGCGTAGACCAGAAGGTAGGAAAGGTCTTCTATTTAGTTTTCTGTAATTGCTAACTATATAAATCTTTGCTGTTACCTAGAATAATTACTTCTTGATGATGTAATAGCAGAGGAGGACCTGGTAATCAAAGTTAGCTATAGTGTAATAATTAGATAAAAACAACAAAAAAGAATGATAATGTAAAATTAAACACTTTATGGAGACACACTTTAACTTTGTGATTGTAAAACATCATTTAGTCATATAAAAAATCCGTTTCCCACAGGTCAGCCCCGTGAGGCAGAACAGTTCAGAGACCTGAACACCTCTGGCTTAAATCTAGCAGCCATAGTACTATTGTCACTCAGTCTGTGACACAGAGCAGCAATCAGTAAAACCTGGGTGATCTACTGTAAACTCCCCACTGGAGAAGCATTTATTTCCCACATTAGTGGATCTCTTCTGTTTCTGTCATCATATTGGCACTCATATACCTGCTATCGGCTGAACATAACTGGACTGTGAGAAACAAAACTGTGGCATTGGACCCTACGTATAAATCATTGGTCATGTTACTGCTGTGCATATCCATTTGTTTGTAGATATCTTTGTGGCACTCATACTGTACAAGTCTGAATAACTTCAAGAGATGATCTCTAGTTATTCAGTAGGTAAAACTGCAGTGAGTTTAGCCCTTTCTTGAGCCACACTGTTGTGAGGTAATTATAAGAAAAAGATGTATGATTACAGTGTGATACCTACAGTTCGTTTCTCAGCAAGGAAGTTTCAGGTGATTTCACGTATAGCCTGTCCAGACCTGTCAAGTCACGCATGCTGAGTAAAGGCTCACTCACCTGTTTGGTTCCCACCTCAACCTGTCCCTGTGTGGAGACTGCCTCTGATTTTGGAGCACACCTACTGCATCATGTGGCCAACAAGAGTTATCAGCAATTCCCCCAGGGAACAGCCCACTCTGCAGGTCCTGCTTTATCACAAGCTTTTCCAGCATGATTCCAGCATCTTGCAAAATCCTGTTGCAACAGATTCAATAGCTACTCTTGCTGCAGTGTTACTTGCCTTTCTCTAAATAGACACAACTTGCACATGAGTTGGGAAGTAAATGCAATGCTGACTCCATTTAGTCAACTTTATGTCTGTCTTGGAAGGCCATTCATACCTGAGAGGAGTGTAATGTGGTTATTAAACTCCATAAAATATTGACTCTGTCCATCACATGGGGAAATTCTGTAGCTTTTTTACTGACTCAAAGCAGATTTTTTTAAATTGTTCTGTGTCTATCTGCCTGCAAAGCAAACTTGTCTTAAATGACATATCCTTACTAAATCATCTGTAGCTTGTATTTTCAACATTTTTTTTCATTGCTAATCTTTCATATACACATGGGTGGAGTACTCACGGCAGCTCAAACCTGTTTAACAAGAAAGTGTCTACTACATAAAAGAAGTATATGTCTCCTTTACCACATTTAAAAACTATAAATGATAAGATATTCTGTAGATTGATTTCAATAACTTTTCAAAAAGTTTTCATTAAGATCTCTTATTTAGAGAAAACTTGTTCTTTGACACTGGGTGTTTCAGAAGTGTGTTAATTTACTAAAATCCTGTCAGGACAGGATATAGTCTCTTATACTGAGATTGGCGTGTCCGATTAATTTACTGATCCAAATAAGGAATTTTAACCTTTTCTTGTATTGTTTAGTTAATTTCTTCCCTGCTAAATATATGAGTAAGAAGAAATAGTGGAGTTGTTTCACACATAGCAATGTGCTAAATAGAAATTCATATGATAAGAATTGCAAACTTAAACTTCTCTGCTTTGTATTGTTCAGATTTTCAGAATTTGCATTGTTCAGATATTAAACTGAGAGATTTTTTTCTCGTTGTTTTCAATTCCCAAATAATGCATAGAAATTAATGAACACTGATTGAAATATATATTCCTTGTTGATGACTTGAGTGAATTTTTAGACTTGCTTGGACTACAACTAAGGAAAAATAGTAAAAAATACAAGACATAAATTTAATATTATGGAACAATCCATCAGTAAACCAAACAAAACCAGAACAATGTCTGAATTTACACACTTCCAAAATGTATGGAGCATTTGGTTTTATTCAAGTAGGATGTGCAAATCTTTGTTGGAAATTCTCTTTATGCTTGAGAAAGTCATGTGATATTATGATCAGGCCCAACTAAACTAACTAAAGCACTAATGGTTAGGACAAGAATATGAAATATTCAATTTAAAAAGAGTTCTGGGGAAAAATCTCTGTTCCTTGACTAAAAATTGAAATAAAATTATCTTATAATTATAGGATAAAACTGTGATAAACTCCTCTTATTATAATTCTAACAGAATTATAGGAAACTTAAAAATAAAAGGAGGGAAATTCTCTCATCATTAATGATGAGATAGTTAAAGACAATTTGTCCCCTAAAGACATTCACAACTGATTTGTCATATCTTGGCTGAAACTCCACTATTAAGTTTTTGAATAACTGCCTGACAATATGTTGAAGGGGCATTTAGCTTTTTTCTGGGTGTGTTCTCTTGTTGCACACCTTGCTCTCACACTTTGCTTGCCCATGCAGCCAAGTGGCCCATCTGAGCCATCCCTGGAGCATAGTCTGCTTTAGCATGACACAACTCACTCACACTGCTTCTTGCAGTTGGACTACTCTGGTCTGTTAAGATCTATGACTCATTTGTGTCTATGTCCCTGTTTAATATATTTTATAATAAATTCTCTAGTGAGCTGGAGATGAACTGTTCTAGACAGCCTATATGAGCGTGACTCATTATTATCTAAACATTCAAAGGTAGCAATGTTGTCTGGTTTCAGCATAGTCAAACTATATGTGCAAACATAAGTTTGCCTTGAGGTGTATATCACTTAAAACTAAACTTGACTTTGCTATGCCAAAGCAGTATTCACTGGTCAGTCCTGAATTTCAAATCTTACCTCATAATAGGAAATAGGAAATTACTAAAAGTTCTATTAAATTTAAACTCTAAACTTGTTGGAAAAAATATCTATTCTGATTGCTGGAGTTCTGCTTTGTCCCTGTGTAATTAATACTCTATGCAGTTCTGTTCCTCCCACATCTCAAAAGGGATGTAGTAGAGCTGTAACAGATTCACAGCAGAGCAATGAAGATGATCAAAGCTATGGAACAGCTTCCAGGGGAGAAGCAATTACATGGGCTAGGAATCTTCAAGTTGGAAAACAGACAATTGAGGGGGTATATGATAAAGCCATAAAGAAATGGGGAGTGGCATGGAAAGGGTGAATAGGCATCAGTTGTTCATCCTTTTATCCAATAGAAGAAGGAATGACATCAGAAAAATTTTTAGGCGGCTAGCTCAAAACAAACAAAATGAAGCGCTTCTTCATGCAGCATGTATTAGAGTTAAACACCACTTTCCAAAGTTGGTGGGTTTTTTTTTTTTTTTTGTAAAAGGTAAAGGCTTACACAGGTTGAGGAACAAACTGGAAAAGCTCATTGAAGAAAAAATCCGCAGAGTCACAGAATACACACTGCTTATGGAGTATGGAGGTGCATAATGAATGAGCTGGAAGACAATTATGGGTTGAAGAATCTTACCTATAACAGAGGTAGATTGTTAATTTTTATATGGATCTCAATAACAAATTCTATGAGGAAATACTTGGTGGGTCTGCTTTAACTAGATTGCAAAACTGTTAGTAGTTTTAAACTCTTAGTTAATTTCATTTCTGTGGTGAGATAATTTCATATTTTTTGAAAATTTAGGAAAAAAAAAGAGAATATATGGACATTTTCTGGGTAATGTAAGTGGATTATTGGTGTGGGCTCACTACAACGCTGAATAAGACTGAGATTATAGAAAGAAGTATGAATCAAAACATTCAGATATCGAAGGTGAGATTTTGAGGGTCTTCCATAAATAAAAGAGCTTATGACTTTCTCACAGACTACTTTCTTTGAGAAAGTGGGAAATATTGTCCCAGTAACAATAACTAAAACTCAACAGCAGCAAACAGATACAGATTTATACAAACAAATTCATTCAATGCAAATATAGTCCTTGAAACAGGATGTTGGTTATGCTTTTTCTGTACTTTGCTGTGCAGTGAAAGGAGGTTTCTTTCCTGTCATTTATTATACCACTGAGCCACAGAGCATTTGGCTCCAGGTGATGCACTCTGAAGTAGCAAAGAAGCCTGACTGCACTAATCAGAGACTCCCGATTGTTCCAGTAAGTGGGAAGGACAGTGAATCAGACATTCAGGGAGGAGCTGGGAAAAATAGGAGCTCACAGAGAAACTGCAGTTTAGTTGGAGTCACTTCCCCATCATACCTTTTATTTTCTAGTAGCTTGCTTATAACAGTAAAGTTTTAAGCAACTTTACTGCAACAGTAAAGGAAGCACTAGTCAAAATGCAGCTTACTATGGAATAAAATAAATTAACGTGAAAGGGAATCCAAAAGACATAGCTAAGTGCTGAGCACCTCTCTTCTGAAGATACTATGATGCAGGTTGCAAGTTCAAATTGTATGTAGGCTTGCACATCTAAAATTACCATAATAAAATAAGAAAACACAGTAATGAATTTCTGAAGTACAGGCAGTTTAGTAAATTAGTGCACAGTTCTACTTGATGAGCATATATCACTCTCTATGGAAAAAAAATTAATTAACATTTTCTAGTAAAATTATTTTTACTATGATGTGACTTCACCATTTTCGGTAGGCTTTAATCACGTCAAAGTTCAAGGAAATGAAACCGTTGACCATCCTCATTTTGGCCAGTAGAATACACTGCTGTCATTAAATAACCCATCAACAGATGGATGACATCTGCTATTTTGTCTTCAGTCATCTCTCTACTGCCTCCCCACTGTCCCTCCCCCTCCAAAAAAAATCTAAAAAATCTCCACAAGTGTTAGAACAGTGAAACTTTTTTTTGTTTGTTTGTTCTTCAAACAGGAAATAAGTTTTGTTTTTCTAAGAAACTCACAAGATAGACCAGTGAAAGTAGTAAATGAGGAACTAGTGACTTCTGAGGAAGGGGGAAAAGAAGGTGAAAGAGGAGGCCAAAGGCTTCCAAAGGGATGTTTTGTGGAGGAGAAAGGAGAGCATTTCAAGCAGGCAACAAGAGGAGATGAAGGGATCAATTAAGAGAGAAGTAATTAAAGTGAAGGGGAGTAAGTGTATGAAGAAGGAGATGGCATCAGGCATGCAAATGAGTGATTAAGTTATGTGGACACTGGAGAAAACTGAAGTTTAATACAGTGTGGAAAGTGAACTATAGGAAGGTTTCAAGAGAACGGAAAACAGCAAGGAGGATTCAGGAAGAGGAAAGATGGGAAGTAGGTGATAGATCTGCCTAGAAGTCTGAAACAAGAAAAAACATGACCGAGTCCATAAAAAATACTGAAACAGAGACCCCCTGCTCCCTTCAATTTGAGCTAGAATTGAATATGTAGAAAATGAAGGGGAAAATACAAAACAAAGTGATATTGAATGGGAGACCAGCCAGAATTTCTATTTTAGACAGACCTCCTGCAAGAACATTAGATCATGTTAGATGAAATGAGGAAGTAAGAAGTGAGGCTTTTGACCCCTTCTGATCACTTTGAGGCACCTCACAGTTGTCATACTTAATGCCCTAACTATCATATTGTAGAAGATTGCAAGTCTGCTACTCCAAGACAGTTATGTCCTGGGGATATAATACACCTATCTATCTAATCAGTCTAATTGAAAACAGAACTGACATTTCTTTCCCTCAGGAGTCTCAAATTTCTTAAAATCGATCTAATATCTGTCTTAGCACTCAGAAAACATGTAGTTTTAGAGAAAAAAAAAAAATGGATGAGAAAAGAGTGTTTATGTATCCTACCTCTTTTTTTTCCCTGATATGGACAATAGCGTACTAAAGTTCTTAAGGATTGGTGTGTTTATATATATGACAGAGATTCTCTGAGCAACTCCTTCCTCACACCTGAAAGATCAGTCACCCTTTAGATCTATGTAAGTACTATATATCTTTTGTTTTGTTTGTTGTTAGATTTTTCTCATAAAAACCTGTTTTTCTTTACAAAGACCTATTACAATAAACCAGAATCCTATTCCAGTAATTGTGGATAACATGTTGTAGTCACAAATCATAATTGAAATCTTACAGTCTTGTAACTTATAAGTACAATAACGAAAAGAGAGGAACATGTGCAGGTCCACCCAGATGTGTGCTACCTTTCAATGAGTTAAAGCAATGCAAACAAAGAAAGGATCAGTTTTCTGCAATGTGGCTGAGGTTATAATTAAAGGACAGTGAGCGACATATAATTACAAGAAGATGTGAACTTGATGACTTTGTGGAAGGGTATCTCTGATGTTTTTGCTTACAGCAATAAGAGGCCGGACTTAGTGACCCTATCAAGGTCTTTTATATCCTTATATTATGAAAGTCAATCCTGAACTGAACATTTTATTGATGGTTAGTCAGACTGGAGAGAATGAGGACAGCGATTTGTTTGAATGTATCACTCTCTTGTATGTCAAGTAGATACTGAGTGCTTATTAAATCCGGAGTACTCTTCTACTCTTTCAAAAATATTTCAATAGTTTTGCTGGGTTATTTAATAGTAAGTTCTAAAAATATATATAGCTAGCTATAAGATAACCTAGCTTAGGTTATCTTAACTCCATTGTGACTTGCACTCCTCCGTGTTATTGTTCATCTTCAGGACTACTAATATCTTTTCAAAACAAAAATAAGAAGTCAAGATTGTATGGTCTTAAAACCACATTTAATACACATGGAAATAATAATAGTAAAAAAATCCCTCCTTCCTAGTGAGCTAATAATCTATAGCTCCTGTAGGGTGGTTTGCACTGAGACTTTTTTTTTTAATGTTTCATAAAGGAAAAAATGAAGCATAATGCAATATAAGTAATATAATAATGTATTCTGGATACATCCCTGAGATAGCATTAATTACAAAATCTTGTAAACTCATAAAATGTTCAAATCAGTGCAGCTATAGGCAACAAATCAAACAGTGGATTGATGTTGGTCAGCAAATATGCCTTTCATGGAGTGAGGACATCCCAAAAGTTGGGAAAGAGCAAAGTGCTATATGAAGGGTTAAAGTAGGCTTCTAAAACCAAATTTAAGACCCATGGATCTGAAATAATCAGGTAAATTACACACTTTCCAGGAACAGGGATCAACAGGAGAATAAGTATAACTTCAGTGATATACTGGGGACAGCACCATTCATCTCAGAGACTCATGTTGGTAGATGCCAGTTGAAGAACTAGTATTTGACGTGGCACTTGCCTTCCCTAGTTTGCAGGCAAATAGAATCAATGGATAGATTTCAAATTCACAATTTCAGAATTTCATCTTAAACATGGATAGAATTATAGGAATTATATATGGTATCAAAGGGAGTCCACTTCACTATAGCAGGTACTTTTTTATTTCTATTTGTCTACTGATCAGTCAGTCTCTGATAACTGTCAGTGAATTTTTCTTGCTGCAATTAGCGCTCTGTTTCTCTGAATTAATTACATTATTTTCAAATGGCAAGTACAACAAAACTTCTAAGTAGAATTTGCAAAATGAAAATGACATTTAAACAGAAGAGCAATCATTTCCCTCCAAAACAACAGGATTTTAAGGCTGCGTCCAATGGACCTTTTGCCTGTCGCATAGTTTGATTTACAAGATACAACCTTTGGAGGGAAAAGAAATCCTGCAAAAGTAATAAAATTACTGACTGGAATATCTTTTAGAATAAGTCTGCTAATATTTGATTCCCATTAGCATTATTCTTTATTTATTTGTATTACAGAGAGCCAATAATGCGTGAAATGCTATAAAACCAAAAATACCATCCCTCTGCTGAAAAGTTCTCGAGTGTTGTGCTAAACAAGAGAAAGTTAGTGAGATGGTCAGAGAATATGGTTTGGGGAGTTCCTTCAGGATATGTCGTACTTTCTTTATCAAGTAGGAAATTAAGCCCTTAGTGAGGCCACACCTGCAGTACTGTGTCCAGTTCTGTGCTTCGCAGCACAAGAGGGACATGGAGCTACTGGAGAGAGACAGCCTAAACTACAAAGATAAACAGAGGACTGGAGCATCTCTCCTACAAGGAGAGGCTGAGAAAGCTCGATCTGTTTGGCCTGCAGAAAAAAAAGATGTGGGGGTATCTTATCAGTGTGTACAAATGCCTTAATGAAGAGGATGGGGCCAGACTCTTTCCATTGGTGTCCAGTGAAACACTGAATATCTCCCTCTCTCAGAATCTCTATCTCATGTGCCATATGCTCTAGGTGACCCTACTTGTGCAGGTAGGTTGGACTAGATGATCTCCAAAGGTCTCTTCTAAACTCAATCGTTCTATGATGTTTGATTAGGTAATTTATATTATTTATAATTTATAATATTCAAGTCTAAGTAAAAGAATGTGAATGACAATGGCAGAAAGTGTAGGAACATATCTACATATCTACATATCTAGGGGACGGAGGCCTTCCCATGGGAAGTGGCTGCAGGGAGCTGATGCAGGGAGCTGAGCTTAAAGAAGATAGCGGATACTCCCTGAGTTAAAGGAATGTGAACAGTAGTCCTTGAGCAGCAGGCATGAGAAAGTTGGGCGAGATAGAACCTTGATTAAGCTTGTCAGTAAGAAAGAAGGACTGGTGTGCAGACCTATGGTGTGAATACACGCCGTTATCCACGACCAACTGAATGCGGTAGAAATGCATGGATAGTAGCCTGTGACCAATCGTAGCTGTACGTGTGTAGAGAGCTTGCTTCTGCTTGTGTATTTAAGTACGCTATTCAGGCTAAATAAAGGATTCACGGATCAGGATCTAATTCACATGGAGTCTGCGTCTGTGATCCCCGCCCGATTCCTTGGGCCGGCAAGAAGTTTCCAACAAGAAAGTGTGTGAAAAAATGTAGATCTCAAAGGATTTCTGGATTTTACAATTAGTTGCTTTGAAAACATGTAAATGCATCAAGTTTCAGCTTGTATGAAAGATAAGGCCCTAAAACCTATCACAAGGAGTAGGAGGTGTTGACAAGTGATATCTATACTGGTGCCACTGGGAGAACTAGTATCCCTAATTGATATGGACAGTGATAGGGAAATATAATTTTCCTCATTATTATTCAAACTGATTTGGAATATTAGTACAGACCAAAAGTAATTGATGCAATTGTTTTGAACAATCGAGCTGTGGGTTCTGATTATCCAAAGGCAGTTTTTATTATTACTTGGGGAAGTCAAGGAGGTAATCCAGTATATCACAGTATATCGTATGCTAATGTGCAAATGCAGAAGCCAAATATCAGACACAATATGTGTAAATGGCAAACATCTAATTTGTATTCACAGTTATCACAGTTATTTGCACAAATTGAAGAATGACACATGCATATGCATAAGTAGATATATTCAATAACCAATTTGCTTCCACATTGACATGCATATTTTCCACATAGAACTTTACATCTCAGCTATTTATTATTTTCCAGATAATTTATGTTTCTGACCTCCAACATAAGCATTTAATTGTTCAAAAGAAACCCTAAGATATACATTTCCAAATAGCTGCTGTTTTGTTGTTCGCACATTACCTTGTACATTAGAAAAGAAGTCAGCTTTGCAGTGCCTTTTATCTTGTCTTTTAATATAAATGTTTAATTAATATACTTAGAACATTTTAAATCTTTTCTTGTGCCCTACAGTCCTCAAAATTCCAAGTATATATGATTTTCCTCTTACAGTGAAAACAATATGCAATTAGGCTATGCTCAAAGTAATTATTTTAAAGAATTTAAACTGAGGACAAGTTTATTTATTTATTTATTTATTTATTTTTATTTTTTGAAACCATCACATACAGTAAGGCATAAGCCAAAGTAAGGAAGTACTACAGAGGACATGAAAGAAACCATAGTAAACAAAGATGAGGTAGTGGATGAAGATGCAACAATTCACCAGATAGAAGTCCTGCTCCTGTCTTGCGGTGGTGCTTTGGCCCTAGCCCATGATCCTGGAGGAGGGCAGAGCAGAGCGGGTCCTTCAGATGATTTCTGGCCAGTTCCTGGCGAGTCACAGCGTCTTTCTCAAAGCAGGTGTGACATCTCCTTCAAAGTCAGAGTTTACCACACCCTACCTCAAAGCAACTCTCTGCCCAAGCTAGGAGTATCTAAGTTAGCTTCTAAACTCAGTACCAAGCCCATTTTTAATTGGCAAGTTAATCGTGTGAAAATGCTGACTGAACGTCATTCATCATTCGTAAGCGCTGGCCTTTTAGTTAAGCACACTTGTAGGTGGGGCATGTATAAGCACAAAATCCCCTTAGGACAAGATGAAAACGAAGCTCTGGTAGTCATATTGTCACCAGATTACAGTTTATAGTAGATGCTCACCAAAGTTACGTCAAGTATGCCAAGCTCTGTATAAGGCAGTAAATCCCATAAAATCAAGATTTTCCAGCACTGGAGCAATGTGGCTTTCCTTCTGTGTATGCATATTGTATCCACTTTTTTTTTTTAATCAGACTTTGTATGTCTTTACAGAATTTTAATTATGTTCCATTAAAGCTTGGATTGAGAGCAGGAATAAGAAGCTAAAATCTGAGTAACTTGTTAAAATCTCATGAAGTTAATAAATCAGTTTCCTTTATCTTTACAGTTAGATCCTAAATTAATTAGATTTTACATATGTCTTTGATGTCAAAAGAGCTACAATGCTCTAGTACAGTCTTATTGGTCCAATTTTATTTTAAGATCCATTTTCATAATATTCCATTCATTTGAGTAAAGTGCAAAATGTGAGACTAAAATAATAATTGAATGAACTTTGCTCAAAAAAGCTAAGTAAGATGGAAAGAGTACCTCCAGGCTTTTGTGTGTGAAACAAGTCTTCTTGCAAAAATATCAGGAATGATTACTAAATGTTGTTGCATTAGCTTAATTTTACTTGCTTGGTCTTCATTTTACAGGATGAACTGAAATAATCCACAGACACCTAGGGCTGTAAAAGCAATGGTACCTAATCAGACCACGAGTCTAGCTAGCCCAGTTCCATGTCTCTGATAGTGGCCAGTGATGCAGATGCGAACGTGAACGAGGCAGGTAGGCAGTGGCGTTTCCCTAGCGAAATCTTGCAGCCTGCAGCAATCTCTGGGGCAGGGATTTCTTGAGGAAAAACATGACATGTTTCTTTCTTAGCATAGAGTGCAGGTCAAAAGTAATTGCAGTGAATTTTGTCGAATTATATTTTTTTAAAAAGCACAAGAGTAGCTACATATATATATGCACATACATATATACATATATATATATATACATATATATACTGTGCATGTGTATAGTATATATTTATAGGCCCAAACCAAAGTAATTGAGTTTAACATTTTCCATTCCTTCAGAAGTTTGAAGTACAGTTTGAAAATATAACTTATTTTTATGACAATACCTCTTTACTTCAGGCCAACATTAACACAATTAACAAATAATCAGTTCTCCAAAACAAACTACAATGATTTTTACTTGCAGTTATTAAATTTGGATTCCAGTTTTTGCTGATAAAAGAAATAACATTTATTTTCCTTTAATATCAGTAATGTTCATATTTTGACCTTGAGCCTCAAAGGTTGTTTTTTTTTGTTTTGTTTTGATTTTTTTCTTAAATGAATACACTGGAAAAGAATTTTAGACATATCTGGTATTCACCAAGAAGATACCTGATCATTTACTACCCAGACAGCACCCCAGCTGCTGGGTGTGTGGATGGTGCTTTAAAAATACAAATTTAGACAAGGTTCCCACCCAGAGAAATTTGTAACATATTTTGAACAATAGCAACACTAGCAATTTAAGGATTAAAAAGAATAGGAGTAAAGAGGCAGAAGAGGTCAGAAAGACCAGTTGAAAAAGTGGTATTTACTAGGAGACTTTTAGGTCTGCTTCACAAGCAGAGCATTGTTCCAAACAGAAATAGTAACAACTAAAGTTTCTTCAAAATCTTCCTCTGAAAGAACCTTGAATTCTTAACATTTGGAAGTAGCAAGGGAGACAGGGATTAGAGGACTGATATACATAACAGTTGTTCATATCTAAATGACCATTTTCTATGCCCTAAATTCCCTTTGGCATTTTTGTTTGCAATTGGTCAGGCAAATTAATTTCTAAGTGTGTAGCTTTTTCCCATAGTAGGGAAAAAAAAAAAAAAAGAAGAATTATATGATCAGGGTTCTAATTTGTTCTAATTTAAACACTTAGATTTATCACCTGCAGGTCAAATGGTGATGATTGCAGAGAAACCACACTTTAATATCCCTTTCCCTCAAAATTGAAAGACAAAAATCTCAACGCAATTCTAAACCAGTTTCTTCATCAACAAATGTGCAATGGGATTGACACGGTCCATATGCCTAATGAGGGAATTCTTTTGTAGGTCAGTCATTCCTGGTTCTTGCACAGAGGAGAGAAAACTTGCATGAAGGCTGTGTCTTGTGGCTGGCACTGTATATGGAAGAGCGTACAGAGCACCCACAGTCCCTGTGGGCCACGGGACGTTTCAAGTGTCACTGGATTTTGTTACAGAGGGTCCACTGAGCAGCTCTGACATGGTGTTCAGGCCAGCACTGTAAAGGTACCTGTGCTACCATGGCAGATGCAGGGGCGATATACGCAGCCACGAGTTGTCTGCAGCACCAGCTAGAGTTTCTTGCCTAAATGTTTAGAGAACTGTTAGCTAACACAGCATCTGTAAACCACTTTCTCACCTCGAGATATAACGCTAACCCATTTCCTATTTTTCTGTATATCTGGATGCAGTGTCACAACACTTACTACCTTAAAGCATTCTTTTATGTTTTTTTCTGTTTATTTATTCTTTTAACCCACTATAATATATCCATAAATCTATCCCCGTGATTTTTTTTTCCTGTTATAATCTCCTAAATATTCAGAATGAGTAATTGATTTTGATTATCTCTTTAGATCACTTGCAAGATACCTGCAGTGGCAGTATCTAGCATGTCAGGTGAGTCAGTGCCAAAAAAGGTTGTGTAACATCAAAAAGAAAATTCATAGCTTGCTAGTTTGACAGTATAATCTCACTTTTTACCTTTGTGTTACGAAACACTAATTTACATGGGGAATCTAAACATTTAGTTTGATTTTAAGGGTATAGACATATGTCAAGAAAGAAAATCCCCTAGTTAAGAGACACAGAACTGTGGTTGCTTGGCAACTTATGAGAGAAGAAAAAATGCCCTGAGAAGCACAGATCTCTTGTGTTAATAAGAGTCATGTCTATAATTTAAGCGAAGGTATGTGGTACAGTCGTGTAGATTACGAGATCCACTCAAAATATTTCCTTTCAATTTTCAGTATTTGATTATTTTCCTTTGAACTAAGTCATTATGAAATAGCATAACTGCAGATCATAACTGGCCATCAATAGAAAGCTTAATCCATTCAAAGAATGGTCATGACTGACAGGAAGCAAGTGGAAACCTGTTAAATTGAAGATTTGAATGTAGTTTCAAAAAGCCACAGATGAAAAGGAAACAAAAAAAAAATAGTTTGTGAAAATAGAAGAAGAAAAAGGTATAAACTACAAAGAAGCTTTTCATACTGTACTTCTCTGGTGCCACTCTGACCATGGTTGGGAAGCTGATATTTCAGGTAATAATTATAGAGGTTTATTCTTTGTTATAGTTTGGTATTCATGTGAAAAACAAAACAACAAAGAAATAATCTGGAATGACCAACAACACATCACTCAGTGTGCATACTTCAGAGGATACACAAAAACACACAGGAACTATGTCCTGTTTATTGCATGCTGTAGTCAACGAAAGGAAGGGAACCCTACCCAGGAACCATCTGCATTTCCCATACTTTACTGTATCTATGTAAAAATAAACAAATAAAGGAGTAAAATCTATTAAATATTTTGCAGCTTTATAAAGGAAGTGAAGAAAAAAATCCCAAAAACCCCAGTTCAATTGTATTGAAGACAAGTCTCAATTAATGGGTCTGGAAACTAGGAAGGCAAACAGTATCCATACTGCCAAGTGACAAGCCCAGTTTCTTCTGAGCAAAATGAAACAAGTCAAGACAGCTCCAGAGCCTAATCCGGTGAAGCTATGGACCTGGCAGAGAAGGTGTTTTGCATGGTATGAAGGAGGAGTGAGCACAGCTGCAGCATATACCCCAGTTTTGACAAGTAGCCTCAAATATCATTACTGCTAGCTGATTGAGCCTGGGTCTGTCGCTTAAGGACCAAAGTTGTTTCTGCAAGTCTGTAGTAGAAAAGCAACTGCAACAGGCTAATAAATCACTCTGTCATTTACAAGGTAAACATAAAAGCAAATTCTCAAGCAGCATGTATAGTTCAGCCACACAAACTGCTTTTAAAATGGAGTCAAACAGGCTCAAACCTATTGCATGTTTATGCAATTAATAAAAATAAAACCAGTAATGGAAGCGGCAGTGGCTGCTCTGAGCTCAGCTCTCATGACAAGTAGTATAACACTCACTTGCACATTTGGTTTCTCCCAGGCACATCCTAACTCAGTTTGAATCCTGATTTCATACTTATATATAAATAATATGCTACATGTGACCCTGTAAATTCCCTGTCTTAGTAAATGAAGGCTGCAACCGTGGCTGCTTCCTTGATGTTAGGTCTCCAGCATCAGGGTTTCCAGCATCAGGGTCTATTCCTCTGGGGCTGAAGAAACCCTGCAACTCCAACCTCCCTCTGGCAAAGCAGAAAACTTCACCATGGCCAGGCGGGGGTCTCTTTTTTCCTACACTTTTTTTTTTTTTTTTTAATGTATCCAATAAGCAGAGATACACAATTTGCACCCAAGGCACCAGAGGAACTGCAATATTAGTTTTATGAGAAAGTCAGAAGACAACATCACTTGCTGGCACCTCTTTTCTGGCTCACTAGAGGGGAGTCTGATTCCAGGCAAAGTAGTGATCTCAGGGTGGACTTGCCATGTGAACTGGGGGCAAGGGAATAGAGAGGGAGTCCTCCACAGAAATGTGAGAAGATGAACAGGAATACCTGCAAACTAGGAGAAAGGAGAGAGAGACAGTGTCAGCAGCCTATAGTCAGTGTTACACAAAAAAGTCAAGATTTCTGATTTGTTTTATTTATTTGCATGTTTGTTTCCCTGTGGATCTTCCAGGGATGACTTAGGAAAGTTGGTTTTAGATCTGTTTTTTATTTTTATTTTTTTTTATTTGTATGTGTGTCAATGCAAAATTGGAGAAGTCACCTATGTCTGCAATATTATGACAATGCTACAATTTATAATGGAGACATTTTTTAAGATGAGTTGTGCAAGTATGTTTCTTAGCAGTACACATGAAATACAGCAATTTGTATCTATGTCCAAGGCTAACTTTGACACTTCCTCACAGATCAAAGAAATGAATGCCAGATATCTGTAAAAGTATGATTGTAACCACCAATATTGAAAATAGTTGGAGATAAAATGTTTAGAAGATATTCCTTCCCTCTCACTTTGTCTTGAAAATGGCTGCCCATGTAGAAGAAAACACCTCTTACAATACAGTTATTGTATTTCAAGTATTCTTGACTTCAGGATGCATTAAGGGTCTTGAGTAAGAAAATACCTAATCAAAATGCATAAAAAGGATTCCTGTCTCAAAAAAAAAAAAAAAAAAAAAAAAAAAGACCATTATGAGAAGGTATCCAGATACTCTGGTTGAGTGGTTGTTTATCCAAACTATCAAACTATTCCCCAGGTTGCTTACTTCTTCTGATTCCTGTCTAGTGACCTCACAGTTAGCCACTGGAAAATTAGATTGTTATTTATATTGAAATTTCATGATAATTTTTCATGGATCTCCTTTGAGCTCATGTATACACTGTAAAAAAGTTTGTAGTCAGTCCATAATGGCATATTAAACAGGAAAATATATGAAATCTGCAGTTCTATTTATTTATGTCTAGGAAGACCTTACTCATACAAAATTTGAGAGAAATTGAGAGTGAGAATTACTAACCTTGCTTTGTCTTTTATTCCTTTCAGTAGACCTACGTAAGAGTTTTCTCATTTAATACTTGAAACCATAGAGGGTCTTACTTTTGATGAACCTAGATATGAAATAAAATGAAAGATCAAAAGTTTTAGAATATTAAATGCAATTTGCAAGCACTACAACAGATGAAATTTCCTCATGAATCTGAAATATCTGATAAAAATTTTTCTGACATGTGTATACTACTCTTACCGTTTCAATACCTGGTCTTGCAGAAGTAAGAGGCAAAGCAAGCTTCTGTATGGTGACTACACCTATGATGAATAATCCAGTTGCAAGAACACATGAGTCATGTTAAGATTTTATTTGCTTGCCTGTTCCTTAGGTCAGGGGCTTTAGGAAGTGCCCTGCTAACCAGGGAAAGTTGTGGTTTCTGCCTTCATTTTTCTCAGAATGAAATATTCATGTGATTTAATTCATGTGCCCCTAGACCTCTGGAACAAATTGTCTTTTGGGTAATGCCACTGAATTTTGTTTTGAAATATCATTTTTTGATCAATTTTGGATTTATAATTATATATGGGAAGATTATTCTGAACTGCAAAATAGAGTTGAGGATAGAAAATCTGCAGAAGTGGTATTTGAATTTTCCAGGAAAATAAAAAAATCACATCTATCATATGAAAGGAGCACATGGATACTCCAAGTGGCCAGAGTCTGTGACTCACCAGCTCTCCTCAGCCAAGACAAGACTGGCTCCCTGCCAGCCACTGAGAACACAGTGCCAGTCTCCTGGACAGAAAGTTAGGCAACTGATGGACTCTGGAATGTAAAAAGTGATTAGTTCCCACAATTTAGAGTCAAAAAGCATTTGCCAAAATAATTTGAGCTTAAAAATGTCTTCTTATTGCATCTACTTTCCATTAATGTCTGATTTAATTTATTAAAAATGATAATGGCTATGGGTCAACAGCTTACAAACTTGCATCTCCAAGGGAATAGATCTCAGATCATTCATGTCATCAGGGATGGCATGAAATAAGAAGTGGAGAAATGAGCAATAAGAGAAAATTAGGGGAAGGAAGACAAGGAATTGCACACTTTCAAGTGGAATAGAATATATATATATATATATGTATTTAAATCTAGAATTTTAATAGTATGACTGAAAGAATGCACTACTCTTTCTAAATTTAATATCACAATCCCATTTACTTTGAAAAATTCCATATCTAGAGAGCAGATTTGTACACTTAACTGCAGCTGATAGTATGATTATGAACATATATGTGGAAACTTGTCACTAACAAAAAGGATAAGTCTTGAAATATTAATTTATCTCTTAGACAAAGTTCTTACAGAATATCCACCAGACTTGCCTCATAGAACATAAATGAACAATATGTGTATCTATTATTCTTAAGATTCAAAATTCAAAAGATTATTTCTCTGATGATCTGAGGAAATCGATATCCATTTTTTTAAAAGCACTGTGCACTTCTCATAATGATTCATGGTTTATTAAACTAGCATATACATGCATACATTATAATATTTTATTAAAAATGAACATTTAGAAATCCTTGTGAAATGTGTCGCAAAATGCATCTCTGTTTTCGAAAGTCCTAGTATAAATGTTGATGTGTATTATGAGGGGAATACCTTCACAAAGCAACTTTTAGCCATTCAGTTCTTTATGTGTAATTTTCTGTGCATGTGGTATGCTTCTGTACATATGTGAGTGTTGTCAATGGACTAGTACAAAGTACTGTTATAAATTGGAGATTTTTTTTTCTTAAGATAAATGTTTGCAGGGAGAATATGAAAATACATATATTTCTTTTTCATCACAGATAGAGCTTTCCATTATCTTGAAGGATAACATTTTCAAATGATGTCTCAATGATGAGATGAACAATTCATCTGACCCTGAACTACAAATGGTGGCATCCATTATAAGTATTGATATGTAATAAATGTATAAGCATGATATGTATAAGCATATACATATTGATATGTATAAGCATTTGATATGTGACACTAATAAAAAGTGGAAATAAATTTTTCAACCTTGGTCCATAGATAGAATACAGAGTACAAGGTAGTTGTTCCTGAGTGGCTTTATCTTGTGGCCAAGAGTGATATCCCAAAAGCTTTAAGTATGAATTGTCCCCCAATTTTAGTACTGTACAGTATATTTCTTCCTTCACGTAGTGACAGAATATCCCAAAGGACATTCTTAATTGCTATCATGCAGAGATGAGGGAGCATTTGAGGGACCTTTTGTTTAACAGTATATAATTGTTTTTGAAAAGGGTCCAAGTTAAAATATACTAATGACTGTTTACTGTTTTACAACAAACTATGTAAACAAACAAACCAAAAAACATTTTTAAGCACGCACATAGAATAAACATTAATCTAACTTTAGTCTCTGAACTTCAGTGCTTCAACAATATACCTTACCAGTGTGGGTGGGCAGCGTAGAAAGAGCCATATTGAAATTAAGAGAAGCTGCTACACTAGTTGATATTATTTTTTTTTTCTAACAAGGAAACACTGTAAGAAAATTCTTGCTTATCTAATAATAGATCTAGATTATTAATTAAGTATTCACCTATGTGTAACCACTGGCTTATTTTTAAAATAAAAGATTACTACCACTTCTTTCCTATACTCCAATTTACAGATGACCATAGCATGGCAGATATTCATATACTTCTCCACATGTTCAAAGTCCTATAATATTAAAAAACAATTCTAAAGAAAGAAACAGAGCCTAGATCTGTGTCTGTTTTTAACATATCAGTAATACTTTACAAAATTACTAATTTCTTAAATTTGTCTCCAAGCATGAAATGAAATTATTTTCAAAATTCTTAAGAACCTCTGCACTTTACAGATACTTTGATTCTATGTTCCAAAATCTTTTTTTTTTTCCAATCAGTACTCTATTTTTGACTCAGGATGTGATGAGAAATTTCTGCATGAATTCTCTGTTGCTAGATTCAGAAGCTATACTACTATCTTATTCAGTTCTGTATGCTATGCAATTTAGGAATATTTGCTAAAGACATGTAAAAAATCTTTTTGAATTTCCTAACCAAAAAACTGTCCTATTTTGAAAACATTTAATGATGTGCGTAACTTAGCTACCAATAATCTCACTGACTTAGAGTTCAGCATGCGAAAAAATGCTTAGTTAGAGGAAGAAAGTGCATTTGAATTTAAATTACATTAATATTCATGGCTTATATACATAAAAAATATAAACTATGCCCTGAACTATGTATCAGCTTGCATGTGTGCAGGCTTGAAGAATATGTGAAACATCAATAAAAAATGTATTTCCACAACACCAGGTAGGTTCTTTTCAAAGAAACCGCTCCTATCTGCTATGATTCTTCTAACTCTACACTTAACTCTGGAATAAACGTTCTAAACAAGGAGGTAACATGAACAAAAAATAATTGTAGAATTTAGTTCCTTCTTAGCCAATAAAAAAAGTATTTTTTCACATTAAGTATTTAACCTAAAAACTCACTCTCTAATTCCCCCTGATCTATTAGCACACAGAATCAAAGACTGGGGAAATCTCGGTTCTCTAAAACTTTAATAAATCTCTTTTATTCTATATCAGAAAAAAAAAAAAAAAGATTTTCCTACCCTATGGAGTCTTTAAGGAAATAAATATTAACTAAAACTGTCTTGCAATGATAAATGGATTAAACTCAGCTTCTATGCACAATCTTTAAAGAAAAGGAATATATTAGAAATTAGGCTTTCATTTACAACAAGTGAAGTTTTTTTAAAGTGTCTTTTCAATTTCAGTGTATTTATATTGCATTTTTGAAGCCTGAAGAAGAGGAAAACAGCCTCAGTACTTCAGTCAAATGCTTTCCCAAAACATGGGCTGTTAGATTAATACTTGAATTGTTACACTAAATTTCCACCTCTTATAAAAGGACTTATCAGTTCAAAAATAGAATATGTCTTATTCAAAGGTATCAAAACATCACAGACTTTAAGGTCAGAAGAGACCATTATCATTAGATAAACAGGTCAAAGTCTATGTAATCTGCATCAAGCCCATAACTACTGTTTGAAATGTGATATAATTAATAATCCTTAAATTAAAAGCACTGGTCCTGGCTATGAGGACTAGGATACTGGGCACTCCGGGATGGAGTGCTTTCACCACTAAGCTCCTTCTTGATTCCTGTTCTCTGCCTATGCCCAAGCAGAGGCCCAGCCTCAATAGGAAAGGTGGCACCACCTCTATTAACTTGGTATTTAGGGCAATTGCAAAGGAAGGGTTTTTTTTTTAAAAAAAAGCGAGTTCCAATCTCCCAAGGTAGAGGAAGGCCCCAGTGTCTGGTTTTGGTAGTCACATGCCTGCGATCTTGCATACGTGCCCTTGTCTGCACTGGCAGTCCTGCCCAGCTCCTGCAAGAGCAGGCAATGCATCTGCTCTCAAGGCAGTGGGCTTGGGCCCCCTAGAAAAGGGCAAGTGCAGTGTTCCTCTACCAGTCTACAAGGATGTATTAATGTATGCTGTATTACAACATTAACGGTTTGAAAACATCATTAGCAAATTTTTGTAATTTCCTTAATGTAATTTACCTAGTCTGATAGAATGAGAAACTTTACCTTCAAAAATTAAAGCTGTAAATCACCTTTGAATATTACAGTGTGATTTCAGAAAGCATTCATACCCTTGAAACCTATATCCATAGTCAGCAATTTTGCCTGTAGTTCGTTATGAATGTTTTGAGATGGTGATGGAATCACAAAATCCATGGTCATGATTTTGTTTTTAACAATGCTGGATCTATATTTACATACCCAGATATATTGCTTGAGTTCTGTATGCACAGAAAGATTTCCAAAGGGTATGTGAAAGTAGTGAACTTAGTACCCATATAAACGATTTCAGACACACTAGTATTTTCAAAATATTAAAGGTAATTCACTTAAGGTACAGGCATAAAAACAAGCTGACAATGATCATATTGAATTACCTATCAATATAGCAAAAAAAAATCCAGAAGTTTGCATTAAATATTGAAACAAATATAGAGGAACCTATGCTCACCTCCTCCTTATTTATGAAGCACAACACTGAGATTTCTGTTTAGGTATAGAACTTAATATCATAACAGCAACAACAATAATAACTAATTTTCGAGGAAAAGACTAACCAAATATATAATCTTTTTTTTTCTGCTTTATTTCTAATTCCTTTAAATTTGAACTCATTCAAATGGCTAAATTTCCTTATAAATAGTTATACCTACATAAAGATACTTTGAGGGAAAAGCGGGTTTATTTATTCTTTCTGTTTGGAGAAGGAAACAACAGAAAGCTATGATAACTGACATTGTTCATGTTGGTGAAGCATTAAAATGAACATATAAACATATATAATGAACATATAAAATGAAAGTGTTGCACATTTTATAGGTATATGGTTTATTTAAAGTCTTAATGAATGTTTCTTATTACAAAAATATACTATTTTCAGACAAATATATGAGAATATTAATTGCTGAGAAAGAGAACAAGAAAGAAAGGATTGATGGGCATAATTTATACAAACAAGTGAAAGTTAAGACCTGTTCTGTAAATGTGGCAGGCTTCAAAAGCTGTTTAAAATTCTGTCTGTTTTTCCTAACTAGAGAAACACAAATCGCAATTGATTTTCTGTTCTTTTCCTTATTAGCATTACTTGATTTCTCTGGTGATACTGACCTGTAAACATCTGTTTTGTGTACATTCAGGATTGCCCTGGCAGAGTGCCACGTGTATTACTGGTGTTTGGGAATTTACCACAAGTATGCTTAATTCCAGCTCTAAGAAAGGACTTCACTGGTCATGGTAGATCATCACTGAATTGAAATCATTAATCATTGGAAATGCGGCAGCCCTGAAAGATCTGCTCTGTCATATTACTCCCTGTTTGCAAGAAGTTTTTTCCAAAAGTCACTTCCAAGTGCTGTAAACAAAAGCACTGGAAGATTCATCTTTTTTTTCTGCAGGAAAAGGTCACCAATAGACTACATCACAAAAGCATTATCATCCTCTTTAGAAATATGAGAGTTTTGCGGCTTTTCTTTCTTACTGTTTTTGCAGACAATTAGCTCTTAAAGCTCTTGGTTGTGTTGACTGTGTTGACATGCAAGCAGGATCTCTGCCAACACCTTCTGAAAGCAGCCAGTGCTGTTCTTGCAGCACACTCGAGCTTGCCTCCAACTGCACCAGCCCTGCTCACCCTCCTCCATATACCTGGCAGGCAGAGTGAAGCCACAAGCTGCAGTAGGAGACCAACCTTTGTTCCCTTTCCTGTACTCCTGCAAAGGCTGGATATGTTTCAGGTTCAAGAAAAATGACTTTCTTAGAAAAAAAAAACGAAAATAAAAAACAAAATATCTACGCTAACTTTATGTAGATTGTTTTTCACCAATACGAAGTATTTTGTTGCTTTAGCTATAATCATTGCTCGCATTCACACATAATTGCTAATGATGTTTGAGGTTCCAGTAAAAAAGCTCCCGCTGGGTGAGGTTCAGCTTTCTCACCAAACTGGCATGACTGAGCTTGCTGTGCTGAACTCATCAGAAATGGTATCACCTACTGCAACTCCCTCAAATTGGTACAAAACATCTCTGCACCAGTCAAACATATCTGTACATGGTGTTTCCTGCAGTTTTAAAATGCTATATTTTCAAATTATTTTAATAGTTGAAACCAGACACTTTTAGAATTTTGTGAGGGCATTAAATTACAAAATATTGAGATTTAGTATGCTACATTCAAAAAAAAAAAAAAGAATGTGAACCACCAGTAAGTACATTTTTGCCCAGTTCTGGTAAGTCTGAGACACCGGATTCTTTTTTTTTTTCTGCATACCTGAAGTACACTGGAGTATGACACTGTCGTAAGACAAAAAATATTCACATAAAATTTAAGCAGAAATATGAGAAAATCTATCTAGTACAAGTGGATTTCTTTTTCTAGACTAGCTGACTCCATAAATAAATCTTCACATTCCAGACCAGAGTGCAAACCAACAAGTCTCTCTCTCCTGATCTTTAGTTTCCTCAGGATCTAGTTGTTGGTTAGGTCTAAAAGAAGTGGATTGCTCAATAACACACAACCGTTGTGACACTCTAATCCTATGGTGCCCCCTTAGCCAACAGAGGAATTAAATTGCCTTGAAATTGGCAACCATGCAGAAAAAAAGCAACTACTGTCGCAATGCCAGTATTTTTTATATCAGTTTAAAGCAGCAGAGCTGAGGAGAGAAGGGGATCTCCTTACGGCAGTTATCCCCAAGCTCCAGGAGCCTCTATCCAGTTGACACCAGAGAAGAGCAGCAAGATGGTTTTGGGCCATATGACCAACGTATGTCTGGAGTTTTTCTGGATTTCTTTTGCTGGGAGTAGGAAAATGACACCAGCTGTGGTATGAAGGAGGCTGCCCTTGCTCCTTGCAGCCCACCTCCTAGACAAACAGTGAGGTCCTCCAGGAACAAAAATCCATCCAGGCCCTTCCCAGGTGAGTGAGCACAGCTTCCTAAGTGGTGAGAGGTGCTGTCTATTGGGTGCAGTGAGGCACTCCTATCTGCCCTGGAGCTGAGGCTCCACCAGCCAAACACGCCCTGCTCAGGGAGCAGCATCTCATAGCAGAAAAAAGGAGGTGAGAGCTAACACTGGAAAGACCTCAGCTGCTCCTCCTTTACCTTTTTTATTTTTTTACCTTTTTACCTTTTGCCTTTTTTTATTTTCCTGCTGAGGGAAGGGTATTTTTTGCATTGCATCTTTCCCTCCTTGTTTTCATATCACCCATTATGTGAGCCATGCCCCCTAGCTTATGCTGTAAGACATTTCTGAAAGCAGTATTTATTTCCTTTCCACTGCCAAAAATAAACCATTTTCTGTCACATTAACTTCTCAGTGTAGCTTTATTTTTTCTTGACTCTGAATTATTATTATTATTATTATTATTATTATTATTATTATTATTATTATTATTATTATTATTTTAATACTCCTCCTTTCTTTCTTTCTTTCTTTCTTTCTTTCTTTTTTTTTTTTTTTCTTTCTTTCTTTCTTTCTTTCTTTTTTTCTTTTTTTTTT
>VWPW01001140.1:130712-150684 GCA_013389825.1 Crypturellus undulatus | reverse complement strand
TTTCCTTCCTTTCTTCCTTCCTTCCTTCCTTCCTTCCTTCCTTCCTTCCTTCCTTCCTTCCTTCCTTCCTTCATGGTTTTATTTTTTCCAACACAAACATGTTTCTTTATTTTCTCTTCTTGTGTCTTTCTCCTCTCTCCCTTCAGAGTTTCTTTCCTCTCTTTTCACTCAGTTCTTCCCTCATTGTCCCCTTTTAACACCTACGTTCCTTGAATTCCCTCTTAAGTGTTTTCTGCATAACTTGCAAGCACTGTCCCGTATGGCTTGCTCAGCCTAGGGGATGGGAAGGGAGAGGACTGGGAGGGGAGAAAATGAGAAAGGAGGATTGCCTGACTGCACTGTTGTCCTACAGGAAAAAAAATGCTATCTTTGCAAAGTCTGTAAACAGAGTGCGACTGACTCACTGTATGCCATACTGAGTAATAACTTCTTTCCTTAGCTAATGAGAGCCTCGGAGGAATGGTGGTTCCCTGAGGAATGGAAACATGAAAGAGGACTTCCCCAAAGCCTTTGGGTGGAGCACAAAGGATGTGGAAAGACTGGAGGGTTGGAGAGTGGCAATGATGATAGATACAGGCGAGGAATTCAAGCATCATGAATATCAACAATTGAATAAGTTGACACTATAAATGTCTTGGCCTCAGCTGACCATCAGTTGGTGAAGCAGGTACAGACCATTGTTCTGTTTCAGTGAACCTGAATAAGTCAAACACTGTGAATTCTACAGTGAATTCAAGTTCCAAAGTATTTAATGATATTTAAAATTATTCAGGAATTAATTTAAATTAGTTAGCAAAAATACTTCTCTTTTTAAAGATATAGCTAGGCTTCAATTTCATCTACAGTACACATTTCTTGGAAGATTTTATGGAGCCTATCTTCACATAGAATTACTAAATCAGCATGAAATAACTAATCACAGAATCACAGGATGGGTTGGAAGGGACCTCCAGAGATCACCTAGTCCAACCCTCCTGCTCCATCAGGGATACCTAGAGCACATGACACAGGGTCACATCCAGGTGGGTTCTCCAGAGAAGGAGACTCCACAACCTCTCTGGGCAGCCTGTTCCAGTGCTCTGTCAATCTAAATCTAATCTAAATATACATTTAAATAATATATGCTATATATGTTAAAATAATAGTTCACCTAAACTTAATCAAAAAAGAACTTTTTTTTTTCCTTTCTTAAATGTGTAAGTTAGAAACATCTTTAATGCAGAATAAGCTGACTAATTACAGGTGGATAAGTGATGAAATGTATTTTGTATATGCTCTATAAAATATAGTAATAATTTTGTTAAGTCACTCCAGGACTTAACTTGCAGACTTGAAGTCTAGGTCCCCCTATAAGCTGTTAATGATTTTGTCATGAGAACCAAACATGCATGACAGGCATTCTTTGTCAATTGTTTTTGTGTTTTATTTATCCTTCAGAAAGTGGACACCAAAAGATAAAGATCAAATAATCTAATTTTCATTTATTTCCGCAGATTAAAATTACTCCAGAAAGTTCCAAGTAGCAGAATCAATCTCAAAAGTAGGACTGTTACAATGATATTTCTGGTTGTGAGTTATCCAAAATCGTTTTTTTTATGGCATAGATCTTTGCCAGGAAATATTGTCTTGTCATGAACCCCAAAAGCCTTTTTTGTTTTGTTTTGTTATTGTTTTGAGGGTTTTTTTGCTTGTTGAACTATCTTAATTCAGTTAAAGATGCTGGTGATTTTATAGGCACTATGGTATAATGTGAATTCAAGTCTGCTCAATCTGCACATAATTAGCTAAAGCTATGGTTTTTTTTCTGTGCTAGTGAACAATGCATACATAGCCAAGACAAAAGCTTCTTAAGGCCATTTGATTATAACAACACAATAGAGAGGGAAATTAAAAATGCTTAATTTTTTAAATAACATATTCAAGCTTTTGAATATCACACAAAAGTAGAGATCAAATGGGAGAAAAAGAAAAGATACATAAAGTTAAACTGATTACAAGAAAAGGTGTAAATTAATTAGACTGTAAAGTATCTTAGTTTTGCAACTATCTTCCTCTATAATCTCAAAAAAATCTAAATTAATAAATGTTAAACGTGTGCTGAAACTTACACGCTTGTATGAACTTGTCTATGCTTACAAACGGAATAATTTAAAAGATCATGGCAAGGGAATTAGAAAAATAAAGAAACAACCACACCTATCCTTGCAAAGCATGTAAAACTGAGTAACATGAAAAAACAGCAGCAGCAATGAGGGAAAGAAAATTGTATATGAGACTATAAGCTACTTAAGGCAGTGATATTAAACATGTGTATCACTAACAGGGAGGATGAAGTGGACTGATCAGCTTCCTCTTCCCATGACAAACCAAGATTTGATCCACATAGTGATTAAACAAATGTTTCATTCAATTTTTGTCAGAGCTTAAACATGTCTTGTGAATGTGCCCCACGAGGCAAGGATTCTATAGGAATTTTGCTATTACAGAATCATGGAATCACAGAGTGGTTAAGGTTGGAAGGGACCTCTAGGTGTCATCTAGTCCAACCCCCCTGCTCTAGGGACACCTAGGGCACGTAGCACAGGGTGGCATCCAGGCGGGTTTGAAGATCTCCAGAGAAGGAGACTCCACAAGGAGCCTCTCTGGGCAGCCTGTTGCAGGGCTCTGTCACCCTCACAGGAAAGAAGTTCTTCCTCATATAGAGATTAAACTTCCTATGTTTCAACTTACCCCCATTACTGCTTGTCCTGTCACCGGCCACCACGGAGAAGAGCCTGGCCGCATCCTCCTATAATCACCCCTCAGGTACTTGAACATGTTGATCTAATCTCCAGACTGAACAGGCCCAACTCACTTAGTCTATCCTCATAAGATAGATGGTCCAGTCCCTTAATCATCTTTGCTGCTCTATGTTGGACCCTCTCTAGAAGCTCAATGGCCTTCTTGTACTGGAGAGCCCAGAACTGCACACAATACTCCAGGTAAAACTCCTAAAAATTTGAAATTTTAATGTTGAATGCAATCAGAATTAAGGCATTCCAATATTTATTTCTGGTATTACAGATTTAACAAAAATGTAGTCTCTATGGTAGCCATCCCAGGGGTCTTTCATAATTTCTACAGCCATCATGACAGAATACCAAAAGGAAACTTTAAGGAACTTGAATTTGATTTCAACAGGAACAATGAGACATCTAGGATTGTTGATCCTGCAAACAAACAAACAAATAAATGAAACAAAACAAAACAAAAAAAACCCTACATGACTTAAGGTTTCAAATACCTAATTCTAAATCTATTTTATGTCCTAATAATGTCAAGAAATAGTTTCAAGCTTAAGCTTCAGATGTATTTGCAGACTGTTCTTGAGTATAGTAAAGTAAACAAAAACAAAATGAATGCATGTAAATGTATTAGTAAATCTGGAGGGAATAGATATATGCAAAGTAAAATACAGGACATTATTCAAAATCTCCTTTTACTCTGTATCAGCAAGTAAATTCTTAAACTGTAGTTTGAAAACAGTTTTTCATAGTATAGTTTTGCTCTTCAGAACATACTTACAACAATAACAGTGTGACAGATTGATAAAACCTTATTGAGACTTGGAAATGCTCCCAAGTCAAGGATAAAGTCCTGACCATGGCCTAATAGAAATCACAATGCAGCACAAGTCTTACCCTCCCTTTTCCCCCCATGCCCTGATTTTCACTGAAATGGAACTTTGGGTGGACAACCTTCTACATGGTAATATGCTGTATTTGGGATATAGGTTATTTCTTCTTTTGACCTCAGTAGACCCAGTAATTTGGGGTTGATTTTGACTCAATTTTAAGACCTGATTTGACTTTAAGCATCCTTTGTATCTACGGAAGTAATTATTCTGAAAAGCCTCTGGTCTTGATTGAAGATATTCAGGAGTTTTAGTGTTTAGTCTTCTTTTTTTTTAAAATATGCTGAACTTTTAACACCTCTCACAGTGCAGAGTGTTTATCACTTCTCAGAAAAAATATAGATTTTTGTCTGTTGATTTTAAAAGGCAATCATAAATATCAGATACTTTGTTCTAGTACTGCTCTCAGTGATATTGGCTACAGAAGTAAACATTGTTTTTTTCCCAATCTTTATGTATCTCATTGCAGTGGAAACTTGGATACACTTGATTCCCAACTTATAATTCCTATATCAGGAACTGGACAGGCTGAACTATTCAATATCTTATTGTCCTTGTCCTTTTTTGGTAAGATCTACCTCAAACAACTCTAGAACAATAAGCAAGCTAGTAGCAAGGAAGACATACCCTCAGTAAAGGGTCATCAGGTTAGGGCACATCCAAACAGACTGAACATGCTTAGGTTCGTGGGGCCTCGTGGGATGTACAAGTGCTGAGGAAGTTGGGTAATGTCACTGCGAAGCCACTCTCGATTATCTTTAAAAGGTTGTGGTGAGTGGAGCAGCTTCATTAGAAGTGGAAGGAAGCATATGTCACCCCTATGTCTAAAAAGGGCAATAAGGAGGATCTGGGAACTGCAAGCTGGTCAGGCTTACCTTGATTCCTGGGAAGGTGATGCAGGAATAACCCTGGAAACAGTTTCCAAACATCTTAAGTGGAAGAAGGTGACTGGGAGTAGTCAGCATGAATTTACAAAGGAAAAATCATGCCTGACAGATCTGAAAGCCTTCTACAATTAAACGACCAACTTCATGAGCAAGGGAGAGCAGTGAATGCTGTTTACTTTGATTTTAGCAACAATCTCAACTGTTTGCCATAACATCCTCATTGACAGACTTAAGAAGTATGGGCTAGATAAGTGGTCAGTGAGGTAGACTGAAAAGTTGATGAACTAATGAACTCAAAGGATAGTCATCAGTGGTACAAAGTCCAGCGGGAAGCCAGTCACTAATGGTGTTCCCCAGGGGTTAATGTGGGGACCAGTATGGTTAGATCTCTTCATTAAAGACCTGAATGATGGGGCAGAGAGTGTGCTCAGCAAGTTTAAGGTGATACAAAGCTGGGAGGAGTGGCGGATACACCAGATGCTTTTTTTATTGTTCAGAGGGATTTCAACAGGCTGTAGAATAGGTTGAAATGCAAGTCATACAGAAAAAGGCCTTGAGTTTGATCAAGGCACTGGAATGGATTCTCACACAAGGAGAGATTGAGAGAGCTGGGACTGTTCAGCCTGCAGAAGAGCTCAGGGGGATCTTATCAGTGCATATAAATACTCGAGGAGGGTGGATTAAAGAAGACTCTGCCCAATGGTGCCCAGTGACAGGGGGCAAAAGGCACAAACTGAAACACAGAAAATTACACTTAACCATAAAAAAACACTGTGAAAATGGTCTGAAATCTGTAATAAAAAACAAAAAGGTTGCCCAGAGAAGCTGTGGAGTCCCACAACTCCCACAACCGCTTGGAGATATTCAAGACCTGGTTGGACAGAGCCTTGAGCAACCTATTATTGCTGACCCTGCTTTGAGCCCCGTGTTGGACTAGACAGTCTGCAGAGCTTCTTTTGTAACCTCAACCATTCTGTGAATCTGTACATCTTCTTCAGAGTCACAGTTTGACAGCATATAGTCTTGCAGTATTAGGTATGGCCTCGGCTTGGTCTTTCAGTAGATGGGTATGTTTTATTTTCATGTAACTTGTTTTCTTCTTCAAATACAATTTTAGTGTGGGACAAGCTGAAGAAAATTTTAAAAGTCTCCAGGTGTGATCTAGTTAGCCATTACCAAATGAAAATTCCTTTCAGATATCACAACAGAAGAAAAAAATGTTTTTGACTAAATTTAACATGATATTTTAGACTTGTAGGAAATCGGAATGCTGTACAAATATAAGCATTATTTAGCATCAGGGTCAGAACAAATAATAGGTTAATGATAAAGATAAGCAGAAGCTTGGAAGAGCTTTATAGCTGGCTACACCTCACAGTCTACTCATCTTGCCTGCACTCCCCGAGCTCGCCTTTGAAGATGTTATGGGAGAAGGTGTCAAAAGCAGTTCTGAAGGCAACATCCACTCCTCTCTTCCTCATCTATCCAGCCAGTCATCCCATCATAGAAGGTTAAAAGATTGATTAAGCATGATTTCCCTTTGGTGAATCCACGCTGACTACTCTTGATTGCCTCCTTAGCCTTCACATGGTTACGGATGGCATCCAGGATGAGTCGATTCATCCCCTGACAAGGACCAAAGTTAGGTTGACTGGCCTGTAGTTCCCTGGGTCCTTCTTCTTGCTCTTCTTGAAGACTGAAGTGACATTTCCTTTCTTCCAGTCCTCAGACAACTCTCCTATTCTCCACAGCCTTTCACAAATGATTGAGAGTACCCCAGTAATGACACGCACAGGCTCCCTCTGCACGTGTGGGTGCATCCCATCAGGGCCCATGGAGTTGTGGATATCAAGTTTGCCTAAATACTCTCTCAACCAATCCTCCTTTCCTGAGGGAAAGTCTTTCTTTCTGCAAACATTCTCTCTGGACTCCAGGGTTTGGAATTCCTGAGGGCTAGTCTTAGCAGTAAAGCCTGAAGCAAAGAAAACATTATTTCTGCTTTCTCCCTATCCTAGAGGCCCCTGGGCTTTCAGTACTGGGCCCACATTTTTTCTAGTCTTCCTTTACTTACTGATTTATCATTTTTAGTTACTGCTTTATTTATACTGCTATATTTAAAGGGGCCCTTTAAGGCCCTGATGTCCTTGACATCCCAGAAGAATGGCTCTTGACCAGACTTTCAAACAAACACATACTGAAATTAAACTCTCCTCGTAATTTTGAAATGAGTTCTACGAATGCTGCTTTGAGAAAATGAATTATCTGAACTATGGCAGGAAAAAGTTCGAGTATTGACATGTTTCAGGGCACAGAAGGATCTCAGAACTAATCTCAGCTGTGGTTTGAAATATCTCAAGCAGACAGTTTATCCTCCACTGCAGTGTACTGCCATGTAAAGAGGCAGAGTTGCTTCCCCCAGGGAAAAGAGGAAAAGGTGAGGCTGCTTTGGAGGTCAGAGGCAGAACTGGGCTGCTGACCTTCAAGCAACACCTGAAAAATGAGAAGAGCAGGGTACTATAGTTTCAAATAAAAAACAGCTTCCACCCACTGGTTTGGACCAGTCCTTTGAAGGCAACTACAACAACAGTAAGCTTAGATACTTAATTTGGTAAGTAATGTCTGGAAAAGCAATGAAATCACACATAGGATTACATGTGCATCAGTTAGGACATTCTACAGTCTTCAGTGTAAGCTATGTAATGTTTTACAGTGAATCTTTGCACACATCACTGAAAATGTTTGCATTTTTCAAACTCCATTTAAATGATTCCAAATGTCTAAATGAGCATGGTTTTAGCTTATGAATTATTTCATATCCTAAAAATATTTTTTCAGAGATATGCACGAGAATAAAGAATTTCACACTGCAATATAATTCAACTAAGCAGCTTTATTTTCATCTTGATTTTCTTGATCACGGATGGTACATAGAACCTCATATTCTCAGACCTTGCCTTTTATAGGACTAGTGCTGATCATATTTAATAGCCTGTATTAAATGGCAAAAATCCTAATTCATAGTGCTGAAGACAACTAAAGCCTCAGGTAACCATACGGGAGAAATAATCTTATGCACTTGTACTAGTTCCATAACTGCAGAACTCACTGGTTATTCTCAGCCTCATACCCTTCAAATCAGGATCAAAGATATTTTATATGGCTCTTTTTCTTAAATCACCAATACAAACAGCTTTTATTGTTGGAAATGAATTCAGTTCTAAAAAATGTTAATTGCTTTTATTTTTTGCTGACCACAAAAATAACTCAGAGAAATCCAAATGTAAAAAATGCTAAATAAGATTTCTTTTAGAACCATTGTCTGATCAGATATATAGTTTTCACTTTATGCTGTAGATATAAGTCATAGGCAGTCTATGAATCCCAGTGAGATGACAAAGAATGGTGCTTCTCCTGAATTGTTCATTTCAGAACAAGAAATGAAATTTTAGTCTTTATGGATGCAAATTTCCTTTTTACTTCACAGAACCACAGAATGGTTACGGTTGGAAAGCAGAAATAATCTAGTCCAACCCCCCTGATCCAGCAGGGCCACTTAGAGCACGTGGCACAGGGTGGCATCCAGGCGGGTTTGGAAGATCTCCAGAGAAGGAGACTCCCCAAATAGCCTCTCTGGGCAGCCTGTCACCCTCACAGTAAAGAAGTTCCTCCTATAAGAAGTTCACACTATATTTTGTGATCAAAACAGCATCTATTTTGCAAACCTTTTTATATTTATTGTATTTTTGTATTTTGATATTCGTATTTTGATACTTATTGTAACAATTCCAAATGCAAATGGAAAATTAATAAATTAATAGTGAGAGAGTCAATGTATGGGCAATATTTCAAGGAGAGGAGAGGAGAGGAGAGGAGAGGAGAGGAGAGGGAGATTTTGGGGCAAACTGTGTTTCCCATTGAATTTCCAAATGGTTATTAGAAGATTTTAATCTAGGTATCATTTGTAATTGCTGACTTTTTTTATTTATCTTCTAAAACACTTCACCTTACAGGAAAGTAATTTTCCATCTGATGCTCTTAGGAAAGAAAAGTGGGGCACATGTCTATAGTTCAATGATATGTGCAGAGATAACAGCTATGTTTTCCATACAAACCAGTGTGAAAGATGATAGACTAACGTAGCAGGAACTTAGCCAAGTTCTTTTTTTACCAGAAAAATAATAACATGCAACTTTGAACTGCAGTCTCTAATTTGCCCGAACAAATTGTGTTTCATTCATTAGCTGTAGTTAAACAATAGTTGTTTTGGCAAGTTTTCAACATCAGACTGCCATTATAACTTTTTTGCTATGTTCCAGCAAGGTTCTTCCATTAGATTTTGTTACAGTCGTCTCATATATCCTAATCTTAACTCTGCATCATTACAATAAATATTTTGATTTAGGTACTTGATTTTAAATACTCTTAACCTTTGTTCTGCTCTGTCTTCATTATGCTGCTATTTTATTATCTGCCTCTTATCACGGTACTATATGATTTAGTACATTGTTATACACAGCATCAGCATCATTATAGTAGAAGTTTTTCAGTGAATCAAAGCTTCCTGCTAAAAATGATGCCTTAACATTTACTGTCATAGTTCAATTGGAAATTATTCTACTGCAATCCACATTCTAAAAACATGCTTAATGACACATTATTAATTACATATTCTATAATCAAATAATTGCCTGATATTTTCTAAGCTTAAAGGGATTTATATATATATAAAATATGCATATATATGTATTACATCCATACAGTTGTGTATATACAGCTTCACTCATAAAAAGGCACTCCTAATATTATTTTTGCAGAGCAGACAACCAAAGAAAGCTTATATCATATTCTTTTCTTGAATTTATAAGTTTTTAGCAGTACAAAAAAGTAAGTTATGAAATTACACCAGGTTGAATGTTATAAGAGTGAAGCCCTTTGTTTTTTTCTAAGAAATTTAATGAAGTTTTAAATTAAGTCCAGAATATAAAGATTCCCAAGTGCTGATTATAAAAGTGTCAGAAAATCACAGTTTACTAGTAGAGTGAGAGAATACACTGCCTGGTATGATGCCTTCAGCAAAAGAGCAAAAATATGATGGGAAATTGGAAGGAGTCAGAAAAAGAACAGGAGGAAAAGGTAGATTTTGTTAGCATGGAATAATCTGATAATGACAAATAAGAGTTTGATTTCACAGAACAGTATAACAATACTACTACATAACATACATCACAACAGCATTACATTCACAGTGTTCCAGTCCCCTATTTCAGTTATCTCATTGACCTTTGTGGATTTGAGAGCTAAGGTGGCTCTCCACTTGCTCCACTGTCTGTTATGAAATGCAAGCTCTAGTTATAATCCTGCAGTGAAATCCTGGGCTTTTGCCAGTGACTTCAGTGGGGCAGGTTTTCCTACCTGAAGCCATGCCGAATCCAACTATGAAGACCAGTACAGCTGGATTTCAAAGCGCAGCATGTCTAGAGAACAATCCCTTCTCTTTCTCCACAACCACGACCTTGGGGATATCTCACAACATGGCAGCAGTTCTCCAGGCAGCACCGTGCCTGCTGCAGCTTGTATTAGCTAGCTGGAAAGAAAAAAGTCAGAGTATCTCCAGTGGGGCGACAAGAGACATGGATCAGTAGGTCCCCCAAGAAGGGCAGAGAAGACTGTACTGCAGAAGAGAACTGGATCTCCCAGCTACTGCAGCCAGTCTTCCTGTTGGCCTTGCAGCGCAGTGCACCATCAAGTCTATGTGCTGCAGCCAGAGCAACTAAGGGCAAAAATGCAAAGGACTCCCAACCTAACATCATCATCAACATAATACAGGCTTCCTTCGGCATCAGTCAAGAGCATAGCATTTTGTAAACTTCTAAGACTCTCTTCACAAGACTAACAATCAAACCGTTTGTTAATAAGTATAAAAACAAAACAACATAATCTCATATATGTAAGACAGGTCTTTTTTTTTTCTGACATATATAATACACACATCAATTCAACATGGAAGTAATCAATATTATACTGAAATCTTTCTTTGATGCCCAAAGTAAATTGTGCATGCCTAAAAGTTATGTTCGTACACCTTTGAATGTTATTCACTTGTCTCTTCATGACCTAAAGAAGACTTTGGGCCCTCCATGACCTTGGCTGTATCAGAAAGGTGGCTTCTCTTACTATGATCGTTCTCGTATGTTCACAAATTTCAGTAACAGATACCAATAGGACTGACCTTTGCTGTTTCTTCTCTGACCAAGTATAATGAACTGTTGCTTGCCTGAATATGTTTGAGAGTTGGAATTAATTTATCTTCATCCATATTCTGCTACCAAATAGAGATTTTTTTTTCAGAATGAACAAAAACCTAACCATATATTCTTACAAATAGTCTCACCAAAAAGACTTAACAGGTGCCTGTACATCTCAAAGTTACTTCCACTAAAGTTAACAGGACTTTTAAAAACATAGCATTTATGAGAGGGTTTGCAATACAAGATTACAAAGATCCATTTGTGTTTTAAGCCTCGGTAAGAACTCCAGTATCACAGCAGACAACTGCATTAGTCATGTAATTGATGTCAGTTCCAGAAGAATACACAACACTGTCGACCCTTCCTTGCACATCCACTGTACAACATCATAAAAAACTTTTTGATTTTTTTTATAAAATGCTTTTGGTCAAAAGCAATGTCACAAGGCATTTTCTCACTACTAGGAGAGAGAAGAAATGCTACTTTGACAGTATTATACAAGATCTAGAACTATGAATAGGCTTAAATGATCCAAATAATTAAACTGTCAGCCATACTGAAAATAANACCCTTCCTTGCACATCCACTGTACAACATCATAAAAAACTTTTTGATTTTTTTTATAAAATGCTTTTGGTCAAAAGCAATGTCACAAGGCATTTTCTCACTACTAGGAGAGAGAAGAAATGCTACTTGGACAGTATTATACAAGAATTCTAAAACAAGGGTTTATGCTTGTGGCATCTGAAGGAAATATATTTTCTGACCTTAAATTTCAGGATCAACACTGTCAAGAACACACAATGATACTGATATCTTACCTCAAAGTTTATTCTTCGGTATTTTCCAATCTTCAGTATTTATTAAAAGATTGTATCTCCTGNATCAACACTGTCAAGAACACACAATGATACTGATATCTTACCTCAAAGTGTGTCATTCTTCGGTATTTTCCTATCTTCAGTATTTATTAAAAAATTGTATATCTCCTCTAAAACTTGGCTATCTTAAACAGACTTTTCATCTTCTAAAATATATTCTCTCCTATTAATGTTAGTTTTTCCGTATGTATATTTTTAAATGAGCCATATCACACTGACAGCCCTCCAGTCAGTATATCCCATTCCTTCTGTCAAAATGTCACCTCAGGTTGCTAGTAATTTCAAAAAAAAAAAAAAAAACTTCTTGATTTAATCTCTATGAACATTACTTTCTACTATGACATTTTATCTTAGTTCTGTTATTTCAGCTCACACAGTGTGACCTATTCCTCTCACTGGCAGTAATTTTCAAGTGTTGCATTATCCACAACATGCACTATTAATGTAAACATTAATCTAGATTTTTTTCAAGAAATTTCATGAATAGCAGTTTTAAGCAGAGCTGCTTCTAAGACTGGTTCTTGGAAAAGTATTACTACTAGCCTCTAGTCATCTTGATCGCACAGATTTTGATATAACTTGTTGTAATCATCCCTATAGCCATTTACTTTAGCCATCTTCACAATCATTCCATAGTCCTTGTTTTAATTCTTATTGTCATTTTCTTTAGTTTTAATGCCTCTGAATCAATACTTTAATTAAATATGCCTTATTAAATTCACTACTGTCTAAAGGATGTCAAAGAAAAATATACTATGATATGATCCAAGCTACTCTTTTCATAAGTATATTGAATTTTTACTACATAATATCCACGTTCTTGGCTATCTTCCTTTCAAAGTCTGTTCTAGTATCTTACAGAGTATTAAGGATAAATGAAATAATTCTTTCGAGATCCGCTTTTCCTTTTCAGATTCATTTACCACACTTACCATTACCTAACGTGATTAAGTACTGTTCCCAAAATTGTTTAAAATCACTCCTACTGGACATTTTCCAGGATGTTTATATTTCATATAATACACATTTATTTTTGTTTCCACCATGGATACGGTCATTTCCAAGACTTACCCTAGTTGGATAATCTTTCATCAATCATGTACAGCATGACTGCATTGCCCTATTAAGACTACATCAAAGTATTAATTTAGTATTTAGGACATAAATGTTTTAATATTCACTCATCCCTGGGATATGGTCCCTCTATATTAGATCTGTACAATTGGAACTAGAAATCTTTTAATACTTTTCTTTGTTTCTTTGAAAGATCCAGCTCTTGTAGATATTTTGCCAACTCACTACATTTTTGTAAATTCTCACTACACTTTTGTACTTTTTGATTTCTGAGATAACGCAAGTTGCAGATCAATAACCTCATTTCAGCAAATTCCATATTCCAATTTTCTACTTTTAATTCAGGACATTAAAATTTTGAGCTCATGTGATCTACATCACTTCCATATTTGAATGCATGGATGCCTCTTAGTTGCTTTATAAACACAAAATTTCGTCTTTTAAAATCTGAAACATTAGTTATCTTTCTTCTCTAGAATATGGCTAAATATATTATGAAGGTTTTGAATTTGTTTTTGATCAAATTGGAAAGTAATTCCAATATTACTTTCTTGAACAACTTTTATGCTCACTTCTCTCACTGCTCTTAATTTAAGTGAAAGCTTAGGAAAGAAGTTGCTTAATATTGTAATCTATTAGGAATTATTTTTAAAACCATAGCTAGGAAAATTAAAAATTCCCATAATTCTGACTACTATATTTTTCCTGTAGCTTTAAAGAGATTTCTATTCTTACTCAGCTCTGACTTGGAAGTCATAAAAGCTCTCCAGTATTAATAGGGAATAATACTATTCCTTACTATCTTATATACATTAAAGTAAGTACATCCAAGAGTGATTTCTACCTAAGCAATTTCTTACATGCAAAGAGTATAGATGAAGAAATTTGCAGTGCTCATACTTGGCCTGAATAAAAAGGAGTCACAGGATTAGTCAATGTAGTACTTAAAAAAAAATTTGGTGAATAATACTGAAACAACTCCCATATCAGCCCCTCCTACACAATTTTATTATACATCTTTGATGTAAGACAAAATAAAGCTTATGCAGAACAATACTTCCTGTTTACAAAATCTTTAATGAAGTAGTTTCATTCTCTTAAATTTCAATTTTAATTTGCTTACTCATTTAGATACAGTATTTCATAAATATTTTTTTCAATACATACCGAGGAAATACAGAACAAGACTACACTACAGAACTAAATCTAGACTTTTCGTTTATTTTATTTTTTATTTTCAAGCAAGCGATCACATTTTTCTGATGCCACTTAACATCTTTATCCCTACCGTATCTCTGGGAAAATTCAACAGGCAGACACCTTGATAAGGGGATAAAACTAAAATGCTCTACTAAGTCCTACTATACCAAAATCATCCAATCTGCAGCAGCAGAGAGATGTTTAAGGAGACAGAGTAAGCAGCAAAGCAAGTCTCTCTTCCCGAAATGTGCCAATCAGTATCAAGCAACATCCAAAGTCAAGGTTCATAGCAGGGTTGTTGACACTCATTGGTGAGCATATGCTTTTGGCCTCCATAATATCACACACTCACAGTACTGAGTTGCACAAAAAAAAAAAAAAAAAAAAAAAAAAGAGAAATATTTCATTTTATTTCTATTGCTTGATCATTTCATTTGATGACTCCTAAATTTTCAGCTTAGGGGAAGCTATGAATAAACATTCTCTGTTTTTCTCATGTCATTTGTTATTTTGCATATATTCTTTCCTCACATCTGACATTCCACTCATCCTCTCATTGCTCCTACTACATTTAGTTTTGTTATGTGAAAAATATTCATTTTTATTGTCACAGATAGCTCTCTGCTTATATTAGGTGTTTTTATTAGAGATGGATTGACCAGCACAAACCTATTCAAATTAGAGAAAGTACACATGCTACTGTTGTGATTTCTATTTTGCTTTCTCCCTTTCCTAATAACATTTAAGATTCTGTTTGCTCCTGGGATACCCCAAGCACTGAGATAACACTTCCTGAGAAACAACAAAAACTTTTGAAGAGTTATTTCTGCTTTAAAACATGTCTCCTGTAATCCTATACAGAATATGAATGGTTTGATGAGGAAAGACAAAATGTATAGTTTTTTACTGTCCATAGTCCATTGTCCAAATGGTCTCTGATTATCCATGTTGCACCACCAATTTAATGTCTGTCATTTCTCTTATCTGGAAACAGAAGAAATAGAGTGAGAAGTGGTGGTTAACCACACACACAAAAAGATTCACTAAATTTCTCACTTACAAGATAAATTTTGACTCTTACTACTATTGTGTAAACAAAGTGGTTTTTTCTTCTCTAATAGAATATTTTATAAACATAAAAAGGTGCCGCTTCAAAGTGCTGTTGAGTTGGTAAATTGGTGCTATATTAGTCCCTCATTCTGAGGAGTTCTCATTTGATTTTATGGAAAAAAAAAACCTCACTAAATCTGGATTAAATTTCCAAAATCCTCCTTGCAGATTGATATGAAAAAAGGCCTGTTGGCTTAGAATTGCATTTGATTTCAATCAGTAAAAGTTCAAGTGGTATTTGCAGTTCAATAAGACTTGCAAAGTAGAATTCTTTTTCATGCATATGAAAAGCAAACAGGCATTTTCAGATGAATTTAGGTAAAACTATGTGAATCAGATTTTGAAATCATCTGCATAAGATTAGTTTATGACACTTCATCATCAGTCACCTTCTTAATTGTTTTGTCTTAGACCAAGATTTCAATATACTTGCAAAGAAGTTACTTTTAACAGAAGTTTTATTTCCCTTTTTTCTTATTTTTTTCTGTTTTTTTTTTTTTCTGATTTTTATTGAAACTAATGATCATTTTATATTATATAAAGACTGTTTCATATAAAGATCTTGAGGGACATGTATTTAAATGGCAATGACACAATGATATATGCAATTGTTTTTCCTGTTTACCCTCTCTCAAAAAAAAAAGGTGAAAAAGAGCTGAAAACTGCTCTCACAACATGTATATTCACATCATGAAAAGTGCACATTTTGTAAGGCAAATAGTTGCTTTCATAAGTGAATAATGATGGGAATTACTAAGCGTAAACAAGAAAAGGTAGTTTAAATACAGGTAGTGTATTTTATTTTACTGAGATGAACATTGATATAATTTAAAATTAGACTAGCGTCCAAATGAAAGCAATTTCAAAGTATGTGATTTCAAATAAACTTTCTAAGTATGTTTGCATTTTCTTATGAGAAAAAAGGAAAAAGCATGGGACTGTATTCCATAGTCTTGTTCAATCCAAACCTCATGTGGGAATGAGTAATGTGCAAAGCTTTTGACCACTGATAATAATTATTCCCTAAATTAAAGATGAGCTTTATGCCATCTTCTTTGATGACTAAGAAAGTCAGTGTTTGGAGGGTAATTAGTTTCTTAGTTAAAGTCATTGTTGTTCATTGTTCAGGTACTCTTAAGGTAATTATCATGCCTGACCTAAATTAACAGCATTTATCACATTTTATTAACTATTGACAACAACAGAAGCACTTGACCAAAACTACCGCTTCTGAGATTTCTGATGGACCACCAAGGAAGCAAACTTCAGAGTCAGAGAAGAGTCAGAGAATACTGAGAAGAGATCTGATCAATATGTATAAGTACCTGAGGGGAGAATGTAGGGAGGATGGGGCCAAACTCTTCTTAGTGGTGGTCAGGACAAGACGAGGGGTAATGGGTACAAGTCGAAACACAGGAAGTCTCACCTCCATGTGAGGAAGAACTTCTTTCCTGTGAGGGTGACAGAGCCCTGGAACAGGCTGCCCAGAGAGGTTGTGGAGTCTCCTTCTCTGGAGATCTTCAAACCCGCCTGGATGCCACCCTGTGCCATGTGCTCCACGTGTCCCTGCTGCAGCAGTGGGGTTCTGTGATTCTGTGAAATTTCCCATCCACAAATACTTCCAGCAATACTTACCATAAACATGGGGCTGCATGGGGTTACGCTTGGTTACATCTATCTGAGAAAGGCAAGGTGGCCTCTGCATGTTGCCAGGCTTTGGCAGTGTTATATTGCTCTGAATATCTGGAGGAGTCTGACACAGGCAGGGAAAGTACTATAAGCTAGGTTAGACTAAGTTAGAGATGGTCATACTGTTCTTACTGCTTTAGTTATCCTTTTCAATAATCTTCTTAAATTAAAACATCAGTGGTCAATTTGTCATTAATTGATATTCTTTTGTAACATTATGCAGTCAGCCTTAGATTTTGCTGTCACTAATATGGCTAATTTTCTACTGTCATCATGACTGTTACTCTTTTTCCAAGTCATTTATGAATATATGGAACAGCTCACTTTCCAGCACAAACTGGAATCTGCTGATAATCTTCCCCTCTATCACAAACCTTTTTTTTTTTTTTTTACCCACTATTTAAATATATATATTTATAGTAATAAGACCTTGGCTCCTACTGTAATTTCCCTAGAACTGTTTATGGTGATGCACCTTAGCATTAAATTAATTAAGTAACACTTAGCAATATGCTAACTGAATTCCAGTAGATTTATGAGGAGTAATGTCCATCTACAAAAGTCATGCTAATAATTCTCTAATATTTCTTAGGTATCCACATGCCTACAGAGTCTACCCTTTAATAATCGTTATGCTCTAAGGCACCTCTAAGCTAAACAAAGTATAAGTCATTTTTTTTTATCAAGTCTACAATGGTAAACGCTGGTTCAATACTCTTGGAGGATTCATTCTGCAGTAATATGATTCTGTTGGGGACATTTGTAGTGCCTCTGTGTCCAAAGTCGCATTAAAAAAAGGGGTTACTTCTCATTCTTATCGTTTGCCTCTAGTCCTAGGAGCACTCATAGGAACTTTGTAAGCATTTCCATGCATATTTATGATCAAAACTGTTGCAATGTAAGATGGATAACTCAGAATTCCAACTATGTAGGACTTCCTGTCAACAATAAGGCAAGGCAACAAAAGCCTTGCAATATGTCCATAGGCTTATGGATGCAGAACAAATGGGGCAAGAATTTACAGTAGTCACACGATATAACTCTACCTACAGATAGGCTGACCCAATTTCATACAAGGTCTTCTGCACAGAAATGATTCCTGGAAATGAAAAAGGTGTGAATAACTCTAGAGATAAAAACAAAACAAAATAAAACAAACAAACAAAAAATGTTGTTATTGACTTGAAACAAGGCTCCTGATCTAGGAGAAACTCATGGGAGCACAGGAATGTAGGAATGGCCATGATGTTTCAGAACCAAAGGCCTAGCTCTGGTCAAACAAATCTAGTTATCTATTCTGATAGATACGAGCTTGTCCAAATACAATGACACTAGCTAAGGAATTAAAAAGATTGAAAAGTAATTTCTGATCAGGTTAGTGTTCTGGATTATAACACTTGGAAATGCAGTTTCAGGCAAACTCATTCTTTTTTATGACGTCCACAGTTACTTGATTGGAACAAAATGAATGAAAATCTTTGCCAGTTTTGATGGACCAGTGTGTCCCACCTACCTTCAAAAGCCACTGCAGAAAAACTAGACGTAGCTGTCATTGGATCACAGGTAGCTCTGTGCAACTGTCAGTGTGCTTGCATGAAGGAATTGAGGACAGACAGGCTCGATGAAGGTTATTGAAGGCCACAGACAGAAGGTTGCTTCTTCAGACAAATCAGGTCTTATCAGTTCAACCAAAAAAAAATTGTAGCCATTTGCATTCCTCTGCCCCAGCACAGCGAGTATAATAGAGCCCAATTCAATGTTATAAATATATACTACAACCACCAACAGAGCCAGCCTGCAGTATAAACATGATGGGAGGTACTGTGGCACACACTGGCATAAGGGCATGGAAAACCGTCATGAACATGTTATGTAGGTTACCACTGTGCTCTTATACCCATTTACTGGTTGCCACAGTACTCTAATACCCTACTTTTGCAATCAGCTTCTCATTTTCTGCATATTCCCAGGGGGATGCACTCTTACTTGTAACAAGGCCCTTGTAACATAAGGTAAACACTGGTGGCACAGTACAGGGACAGCGGGAATACATCCACAGTTTCATTCATCTGTACACTGTTTCTAATGCCAGTGTACTACCCAAATGTGCAAATGTTCCACCACATAACAGCTTGATGGTTACTTCCCTCTCCATCTTGTTGCCACCTACAATAGAGGTGACATCAAGGAATAAGTGACTGCTTCTAAATGACATTGAGTTGACAACCAGGTCACTGACCTGACTTATTATCTTAAAGGTGAGAAACTGCAAGGTGCCTGCAAGGCTTATTTTGGATTTTTGCTTAATTGTGCACTTGAGCATAAACAATTATTAAAATATATCTATCGATCTGCTTGCTCTCCTTTTTGCAGTGCTTTACAACCAGCAGATAAAAAAGTTACATGTAAACATTCGTAGTAATTCCCTCAAACAAAGCAAAACAAAAAACATATCCACTAGTTGCAAGGTAAGCACAATGCCTAACTGTGGCCTAGGAACCCTGGAGCGCAAGGAATCTTCTTCTGAAAGTCCACATTGCCTGGGTGGAACCCCACCTCTGGGTTCAGTTTTCATCAAAACATGCAGCAACCAGAACACTCCTGGAACAGGCGAGTATGAGTACTTGAAAGCAGAGAGAAAAGGAAAACAAAACAAAACAACAAACAAACAAACAAACAAAAAACAGGGAGAGAAAAAAAAAAAAAAAAAAAAGAAAAAAAAAGGGGGGGAGGGCGGAGAAGCCAAAAAAAAAAAGAAAAAGAAAAAAGAAAAAAGCACATGCACACGCAGAGCCCAACCCAGGAATCCGTCTGGAAAGCAGGAGGTTTCGCCCTTTTATCACCGCCTCGTAATCCTCAAACCGGTCGGGCGCATCCTCCCCTGCCGCTGCGCGGGGCGCGCAAGGCAGTGCCTGGACGGGGCGCGCAGCCCTGCGCACGCCCGGCGCCGGGGCGGGGGAGCCGGGCGGTGCCGAGGGGAGGGGAATAAAAGCGTCCGGGCCGCGCCGGGACGGTGGGAGGGGAGCGACAGGGAGGGTTGTCCCAGCGCCACTCCCTGGACGAGCATTACCCAAAAAAAAAAAAAAAAAAAAGTAATTAAAGTCCCCGCTGTTGCGCCCGGTCCCACCCTCCCCACTGGCCGCCTCCCTGACGGGAGACGGGGTTAAGCGGAGACTCGCCACCTCCGCCTCTTTCGGCACGGCCAGCGCG
>VWPW01001140.1:98786-130636 GCA_013389825.1 Crypturellus undulatus | reverse complement strand
GCACCATGGCCCCCGCAGCCCCCCGCGGCCCGCGCATCCTCCTCGGCCTCCTGGTGAGTGAGCGGGCGGGCGAGGGGGCTCCGCGGCGCTGCCCGGAGCGGAGCGGAGCGGTGCGGAGCGGGCTGGCGGCTGTGGGCGCAGCGCGGCCTTTCTCGTGTGCGCGCGGATTGAGCAGTCACCCGCGGTTCTCAGCCGGAGAAGTTGGTGTTTATTTCTTTATTCCTTTTTATTTTATTTTACGGGAAGGTGACGTCTATCTCTTTGTTAGCTTCCCCCCCACCCGCAAGTGTCCGCTCCCGGCACAACGAGGGGCTGGGGTTGTGTTTGTGCTGCTCCAACTCGGACTCGTAGGAGCGGCTGAAAGACGGGATTGCGGTAGCAAAAACGGAGTGCCCACATCCAAAAATCTCCGGTGCCCACATGTGAAGAGGAGCGCATCCCTGGCGTGCGCGCTGGAATCAGCCCCAGTCCAGAGTAGAGCGGCTGGTAGGGCTGGAAGTGACCTGGAAATGACATAGGTGGCGGGACCAAGTTGGTTGGTTTTTAGGTTATTTTGGTGGACTAACTTTAGGTTGATTTTTTTCGGCTCTACTGTGAGATGAGATTCAGGTGGATATAGGCTACCTTTTGTAAATGCCTAAATGCAATAGTAATGCATTTTAAAAGAAGAAATACACCTCACCTTATATTTTGTCACCTCGGTTGTTCCTTTTGTCTGGGAAGGGTTGTGTGCATGGAGCGTGGCGAGCTGCTCTGAAAGGCTTGTCTGGGTATTGAACAAATTCGACGATTTTCATTGCTGTGCATTTGCTATATTTACGTATTTGTATAATTATCAGTTCCTCATAATCTATTATTATGATTATGAGAACGAGGGAGTTCTCTCTTTTTTAATGCATGAGTGAAAGTCATTTGTCTGTTGTCTCTTATCCCCTCTCATTGCACTCCCAGAAATGATATTTTGAGTCTGGAAGAAAAATAGTAGTGTTTAAGCATGAATTTATTATTTTTTATATTCATTAGATACGTGCATTTTAAAGAGAGTGTTACTATTCCAGACATACTATACGTGCCTTCCTTTACCATGGTATTCATAATAAAACCCTTAATTAAAAAAGACGAAATTCCCCTTGCTAGTAACAACAACGACAAAAAAAATGCTGTTCAAGCATCTTGTATAAAGTCAAAGGACATAGCAAGTTATTTTTGCATGACATATCTTTGTAGTCATGGATAACAACCCTTTAAATTTGTTTAACTCTTCAGTCTGTCTTTGTGCATCAGATAAGAATGGTATCAATATTTCAAAGTGTCACTTATTCTGAAAATGGCTTAGAACAGTGTAATAAGATTGTGCAATGTAATATACTATCTTTCAAGAGAGTTTATTAAATATCTCTTAATAAGAAAAGTGTGGATTATATTAAAACATAAGAAAGGATGTTAAAAAGCTGTTTTATGTATAGATATTTTCATACTTGTATGCTTGTAAGAAATAGAACAGCTTTTATGATGCAGACGTAGTATTTTAATTGTTTTAATGCAGTGACTGTCTTTCACATTTCAAATATATTTTTTAGATGATTGTAGATTTTCTAAAGGTTGTTAACTCCTTAAATATTTCAAAGTATATTTATTTAAATATTTTCTTAATTCTTAGATGATAAATCACTTTCAGCATTTCCATTAACTATTTGCTTCTTTATATCTTTAATCCTAAAGATACGTGCAAAATGAAGACAACTTTTCTTTTTGCTAGACTTTCATCCTGAAAGAATAAATGTATTTAAAAACATAAGTACATTTATTTAAATTTCTCTATTTATTGGTTTAATTCGCTGAGTAATTTCTTGATTATAGTTTTAAACATATGGATAAAACTAGTCAAGATTGACTAGTCAAGTTTGAGGTCAGAACTAAATTACTTTATGCTGAAGAATATCTTTGTACCTTCAGATGCTTCGCTTTTTATAAAAAAGATCTGGTTATCTACTACTCAGTTAACGCATCATTTGAATTTTGAGGAGGACCCCATTTTGTAACTGGTTATATGGGAGTGGACTGCTGTCATGCACAATGTTTTATTTTAGTCATATCTAATTGCTGAAGCTAGATTTAACTAGTTTGTTGAGAATGTATTTTGAAGATGGAAGGAGATATGCAAGTGCAAGTGTCGTCATGTGGTTTTGATGAGACACTTGTCCTTTTAATGTTTCACATGGCTGCAATTCCATTTAAGTGAGTTATGAAGAGTTCAGTCTTAATACTTAGAGCACTTAGAACTTCATATGATCAAGAATGCTATTAGAGGCAGTGTATGATGAAGTTGACTTTTCTTTATTTCCAAGTACAGAAAAGGAATAGTGTAGGTGAAAGAGAAACTCTTGCTGTTGGTGTCAATGCCATGAGCTTGGGAAAACCCACAACCCATGGACAGAACCAGGAACAGCAGTCAGAACTTGTTTCCAATCTAAGGCTGTCTATGTGCTGCTGCATGTTTCCTGTCATTTTGTCAAAAGAGTGCCCTCGGCATCTTTTCACTGACTTGTGATAAAAATAAATAAATAAATAAAAACAGTTTCAGCAGCTGCAATTATTAATGTCAAAATAACATGTATTTTACCTCCCCTTTTAAATTTTTTTTTCTAGGTTTTGGGTTTCTGCTGTGAAGCTTGCAAGAAAGTAATTTTTCATGTTCCATCTGAACTAGAAGCTGACACATTAGTTGGCAGAGGTGAGAAATGGCAAGATGCCTTTCTTAATACCGTATTTTGCCTTTTCTGAAGACAGAGACCTCCTTCTCTTCTCTTCTCTTCTCTTCTCGTCTCTTCTCTTCTCTTCGCTTCTCTTCTCTTCTCTTCTCTTCTCGTCTCTTCTCTTCTCTTCGCTTCTCTTCTCTTCTCTTCTCTTCTCTTCATGGAATGCATGGATGACTGGACAGCCAGTTAAACAGCTGGATCAGCCTTTTCATGGAGGATACGCCCTGCATTTGTTACGGATTCGAACACCGTCTTTGTGCGTCCTTTTGATTTCTGCATAAACAACCACCGTCAGCTTCCAGCATGCATTTTAAAGCTAGAATGACAGAGTCCAGGCTAACGTTTTCAAAGTTTGCAGCCTAGCGATTAGTATTCAGATGAGCGGCGTAATATTCAAAAGTGCACCCAGAACCCACAGAGTCCTATGAAGAAGCCAGTAAGTGATTTGGATAATGGAAAAGGAAAAAAAAGAAAACAGAAACCACACAACGAAGGCAACCAGAAACTACTGCTGTGTGACTGGCGTGACATATAGATGTGACTTCTCAGCTGTCTTGTGGCGATGAGCTGATGGGCGTCCTGCACGTACCACGGTGCAGGGAGTGCTCCGTCTGCTGGGACACGCTGCCGCCATTTAGGAGAGTTTGGAGGAGACTGAGAGGAACTTCTCCCTCCCTCTTCATTTTTTTTTTTTTCCCCTCAGACTATCTTTCCAAAGGGAGTTTTTAAAGGTGTGGCACTGGGGCTGGTACAGAGGTCTGTCCTGCCTGAGACTGAATTTAAGAGCTCAGAGGTGCTTTACACCAGTCCCGGCACAAGAGAGAAGACTGGAAAATCTACAGTCCTAATCCAAAATTCTGCAAAAGGAAATCAGTAGATTTGTTATTAATCACAGGCTCTCAGAAAGCCTACTTTTTAAAAATTCTTTTATAAAATCCTTTATAGCTTAAATGACGTGCCTTAACCATTTATTGAGAAAGGCTAATATATTCTGCATTGATACAAGGGCTATAGTTTTGTAGTAAAATAAGTCAGGATTGTCCCAGTTGTTGTAAAGTTTTTTATATTTCTGGTATATATAGCATATATGAAAGACTGAAGAAAAAGATGACATAGAGCTATGGTACTGGACATAATGCTGATTCACATATCTATCAAACCCAGAATATTTATTCTGGTATTTTTGGAAATGCAATGCTATAATGTGCAGCACTTAGAGACACTTCTAAGTGAAGAGATGATAACTCTACTTGATAATAAGTTGTCTTTGTAAAAGTTAACAAAAAAGTCACTGCTTCAGTACTCTAAAACGTATAAAATGGATGACTTAAAAAGAGGCAAGAGAAAATATTTCTTTTTTAATTGTGCTTCCCATCTGATTTTTATACCTTTAAAACACAAATTAAATGTGTTTTGTCAAAAACATCATCTGCATATATGGAATGAAATTTTGAATCTAGTGAAGTCTTTGGAAGCTGTGCCGTTGGCTCTTGTGGACTCCATCCAATATCATATCATTGAAGAATTATTGAAGCATCCTAATGTGTAATAATGCTCTTTTTTTTTGATAATAAATTCTATTTGGTTTTGTAATACATTAAGGAAAAAAACGATCAGATTTTGAGAACACACTGTGACAGCTCTATGTCTTTTGCAAAGATTCTTTATCTAGAGTTTGTCTCTGACCTTTGTCTTTTTTAGGGTGGCTAATTATTTGGCTTAGAGCTGCAGCCCTTTTCCACTTCATCATTGCCTTGATTTTGCCTTTTCTATGGTCATAATGCAGAATTTCTCACTGAAGTGAATACAGTGCATAGAGTGCATTGATGTTTATTTTAGCCATAAGTGATAGGAATCACAGTAAAAACACTTGAGAAGCATGCTGAGTTTATCTATATGTCTTGTCAACTGCATGGGATTCTATTATGTACCTATTAAAATTTTATCAATCATTTGTTCCAGAGTTGGTCTATATTTCTCCCATCAGTCTGCCTTATAAATTACAGGTCTTTGTCATCCCAGGACTTCTAAATTACATCACATCAGTCAGTGCTTTCCTCCTAAGGGCAAAACTTCCAAGAAGTAATCTCTGCATGGGAATTTGCATTAATTAATCAACCTCACTGTTTTTGTGGGCCATGGAGACAAGTTAAATGTAACATCTCCTGATCCTATAATGCACGTCTCTGTGATTTTTTTTTTTAACGTTTAAACACATTAGTTCATGACTAATGCTTCAAGAATATCCCCAGGAAAATAGTTTCATTTTCAAAAATGCACATGTAAGATCTTTATTCTTTGGGAAACAGTCTTTATGCAAACAACAGTGGAAATCAATGCGATTTTGGTCAAATCTGGGAGCATAAATGAATTCTAGAATCTACATTTGTGATATATATAAAATGATCAAACTCTTAAAGACTCTGTGTTGGTAAACACCAGTTTAAGTTTTAATTAGAGAAATGATTTTCAGTTTCTGAGGGCTCTTTCTTAGTTGTTTCACCATTTTAATTATTATCTGAATATTTTTCCTACAGTTAATTTGAAAGAATGCCTTCAGTCTGCAGAATCAATCAGTTCCAGTGATCCAGTCTTCAAAATTCTGGAAGATGGCTCTGTGTATACAACATCTGTTGTTTCCTTGTCTTCCGAGAAAAAGACTTTTACCATATTACTTAAAGACATTCAGGAACACATAGAAAAGAAAATACATGTTAACTTGGTAGCAGATAAAGAAAAGGTAAGCTTCTAATTTCAAGATATCTTATATATTTGGATACTGACTTAAGGAGTACAGTTCATGGTGGATAGCTAGCTTCAAAGAATCGGGCACAGCACGCTGCTGTTGTAGAATGTATTTTTTTTTAGTGATGCTTGATTACCATGTGGGTTAAGTCATTAGACTTCCCTCTGAAATAGGAGATGCTAACAAGAAGTTAACCAGGAATGTCAATAATCTTAAAAACTATGTTTGATGTATGAAGGCAGATTTTATTGGCAGAAAGTGTTACAATGAATGAAAAACTTTTAAAGATCCTGTGATAGATGTAATCAGAAATGAGGATCGTGAAAAATAAGCAGTCAGTGGGAAAACTGGAGAGGGGAAAAAAGAAGATGGAAAGAAGTGGAGCATTAATTAAGCAAGAATATACACAGCTAAGAATGTATAGATTGATTTGTATCTTTTTGTTTTTTTTGTTATTCTATATCCAGGCACAGAAGACAAGGTATGCTAGAGATACGGTTCTCAAGCGAACCAAAAGAAGGTGGGGTCCTATTCCATCTGTTATGATAGAGAACTCACTTGGACCTTTCCCGCTACAAATCCAGCAGGTAGGCTTTCTACTGTTTTTATGGCACAAATTATTTTCCTGTGTGAGCTGTATAATAAAATCTAAGTTGCTGCTTATGGATTCAGACGTATGTTTTATCAAGAAAATGAAAACTCTACATCATCACATTAGCAAAGGACTTTGAAAAAGAAATCGAAGGCAGCTGGAAGAACAGCTTGAATTCTCCACTGATGCCATTCCTCTATTAATACCTGTGTCTCATTCCATCCTCTGCCCTACCTCTTGTGGTCTTGTAGCAGAAATAACATGTTCACGGTAGTCTGGAAGAACTGGAAATGGGCAAGAGTTGTAAAAAGAGAGACGTGCTATGAGAAGAAAGAGTTCTTTGGCCTGCAGTTCAAAGAAGGGCATAATTCAAAGACAACAACAAAAACAAGAACAAAACAACTCAAAGTGTTATCCAGAAAAACATTTTGTAGACTGCGGGGACTGGGGATTACATCTTACCTACATGCCCAGATCCTTTCTGGATCTATGAAAGCAAATAAGTAGATATGAAGGAGAAATGCAAGAACTATAGTTATCATAGATGCACGTAGCCTTCACTAGATTACAGAGTGGCTAGGAGAAGTGCGGAGGCAAGTGTAATAACAGAGTCTGAACAGAGTAGTCATTCTACTAATCTTATCTTCTGAACTTCTGACAATCAGTAGATAAGGAAAGTATTTGGGGGTAGGGGAGTTTAGAAAAACATAACTGCTGAAGCTCTCTTTTCAGTGCTTCTTACGAGATGGAGGAGACAATCTGAATTGGCAAATCGTTGGACTTTTGTTTCATTTATCATCTCATTTGTTTTACTTTTCTTCACTAGGTTGCAAACCCTGTTCTCAACCAAGCTCTATGAATGCATAAAAAAAGAAAACGTATAAAAAAGAGATAGAAATTATCAGCCATTTGTACTGAATGTGCCTTGATACATACAGCATTCTGAGAGATAAAATTCCAAAATTAAATATATTTTTAGGCACATTCTTATTTCTTTAATTGTTCAGTGACACTAAACATTTCTGAGTTTAAAATGGATTAATTACCTCTTCTCATGCATGCACATTATAAAGGAAAACAGTCACAAGATGAGCTGTTCTCTGTGAAATTTAAGCTTCTAAAGAAGTAGAAATAAATCTTTTTTTTTTTTTTTTTTTAATGCTCCTGCTTGTAGTAAGTGTGATCATGAAATGGGGAAGAATATATTAAAATGAGGTTGCTGTTTTTCTTTGGACTTAACAATTACTTCTTTATAGGTCCAATCAGACACTGCCCAGAACTACACCATTTATTATTCTGCAAGTGGGCCAGGAATTGATCAAGATCCAAAGGGTTTGTTTTACATAGAAAAAGAAACTGGAAATATCTTTGCTACTCGTGCAGTAGACCGTGAACAGTATCCAAGTTTTCAGGTACAGACCTAAACTGCATATATGTAATTACTTACATCTTTTGTATCTGTCTGCATATGCTCCCAAGTTGGTTTACAGCGGAGATGAGGAGGTGCAGACAAGATCTGGAATAGGTATCTGTGCTGACTGCTTTGGTGTTTTGGTCTCTGGTGTTTTGGTATTGGAGAGGTGAAATGAGTGACGTTAAAGGAATACCTAGTCATCTAGCTCTTGAGCGTGGTTTTGCTTTTCACTGATTAGATTCTAATTCCAACATAACTGGAATGAAATAGTGGATTTGAATCACTTTGGAGAAGACTTTGAAGTAATTCCTAAGTTTTTCAGTTTTCAGAGGATAAAAAACTCTGCATAAAAACAAAATCACGATAAACTTCAGACAGCTATGATTTCCTTCAGCTTCATTTTCTCAAGCTGCTTGGTTTTAGTCTTTAATAGGGTGAACTGCTCTCTCTAGTGGCTGAGAAGTGTAAGAAAGCAGTGAGTGTGAATAAGCTGCTGCTTCTAAATATTTGTTTCTGAACAGTTAGGCAGATAGTTTGCAGTACCCATTATTGTGTTTTATTAGGTTATGTTGTAATGGGCAGATAGTCCTTCTGTTCTTCGTGCTTCTGCTCATGCTTGCATTTAAACGCTGCACAGAAAACCTTTCGTAATGCTCAGGTTACTTCATCTACACTTGATAATATTGTGCTTAAGTGACTTCGAAAAGCTGCTTGAGAGAGTTGGGAAAAATTGGAAACAATGAAAATATTTTTGGAGGAAAGAATGGAAAGGGAAAATGTTCAGTAGCAGGTAAAGGTTTTGGTTTTGCTGTCACTTCTTCTTCTGTGTGGCCGAAGAACCTGTTTCTATACCAATGTGTCTAGAATGTTGCCCCAATCAAAAAAAAAGTACTGCCAACTTAAAGAGAAGATAGTGAGTCCCAACAGTGACTGGAAATCCCAGTAAACAATAAAGTCTTTAGTAAATAATAAAGTATAAATACTTGCAAGTATCTTCAGAAGACTTGAGACAGACATAAGCTAGATTAATTCCTAGTGAGTTCTCCCAGATGTTGAGAAAGATACGCTCAGCCCACTGCATTTCATTTTGTTGATTCCCTGACTCCATTAAAAGTGTAATGGTGCTTCAGTATGAATAGCTACTGAATTTCTGCCTTACAGATCATCTGCTTTGCAAGCACTCCTGATGGATATTCACCAGAGGTACCGCTCGTGCATACAATCAGGATAGAGGATGATAATGATAACGCTCCGTACTTTACGCAGGATGTTTTTGAGTTTTGTGTCCCAGAAAATTCTAAACCTGGTAAGAAGGGTTTTAAATCAGTGAACATGGGAAGCGGTATTCAGTTCAGGTATATGTGAGTACGACTGGATATAATTCTACCATTTAACCATTAACAGCAAGATTTCAAAAGGGTTATTTCTTTACAACAAAGGGTGAATTTTCAAAGAGAGTGATAATATTTCTTATTCATTAGAAATTCAAAAATTCCATCTCAATATTAGTGAAAAATATTATATAAATAGAAGTTTTCAAAAACTGAGATGCCTCAGCATCCTTAAAATAGTGTAAGAACTTAAGAACACCTTTATTTTGTTCATTTTATCCCAAATCCCTTGTTCCCATAAAATGTTTTGATGGACTACCTGCTAACAGATTCATTTCCTAAGTAACTAAATTGGTAATATTCTAAGGAATAAACCACTTTTGATTAAGCTTAAAGTCTGTTCAAACTGATTAAACAAGGTAGGAATTTTGCTGGGGTGGAAGAAAAGTAACAGCAATACATAAAAGACTTCCTTCTGCACAGACAAATAAGAGGAGATCTGCTACTTACAGACTTCATGTGTCCATGTAATAGAGGACAAAAGCGGGGATAGAGACAGGTAGGGAGAAGGGTGGAACCCACAGAATATGGAATGGAAAACTCCTGTCTTACCCTTCTCTCCCAGATTAGGGTACAGTGAGGAAGGTCTAACTTGTTTTCCAAAAAATCAAGTATCTTAACATTTACCCCAGAACAGTCACATTTCATTCTCTGAGCAGTTACAAATTTTACTAAGTTGTGGTTTTAGGTGAAATTTTGTTCCAAAACGAATCAGATGAAATATGGTGGAAGTCCCTGAGAGGTAGAACTGTAATTTGAATTAAGTCAGAAATCACTGAACACTCTCTCCCACCCCAGCAGGAGTGTTTGGGATTTTTAGAAGTCACTGCCAAAAATACTAATTGAAAACTAACCTTTTAATATTTCTTTGATTATTCTTTTTATTCATTTGGCAACTACAGTAATTACAGTTTTGTTTGAAGAGGAAAAAAAAGACAAAAGATTAAAATAGAAAATTTTACACTGTTACTGTATTCTCATATATATTTTTTCAAATGCTATTTTCATTTAGGAATAACAGGCAGAAAGTTATTTTATGTATATACTCAAAATACTCAAATACTCAAAAATGCTCAAAATTTTTTTGATCATTTATTATTTTTTCCAGAACTTAAATTCTCTGTATTGTGTTCACAGGTGTAACAGTTGGACAAATGATGGCAGAGGACAGAGATGAACCTTATACTCTACATACGACATTGAAATACCGCATTGTGTCACAAGATCCACCGGTTACCCCAGTATTTGGTATACATGGTGACACAGGTGTCATTTCCGTGTTATCACCGCAGTTGGATAGAGAGGTGATTCTTACCTGAAGCACTGCGCTATTGCTTGCAATTCTTTGCTGCTCACAGACAGTTTCCTAATACTGAAGTCTTGGCACAGGGAATCACCAGATAAAACGTTTTGGCTACTCTTTCCTCTGTAAGGAGCCCTTGAAGCTTTCCAGAGGGTCCTGTGTCTGGTCCAGAGGGGCTTCTGTGCAGATCTACCATATTCTTGCTAACCTGAGTGGAGGAAACTCCTGCTAAATTTGACACCAAACAGCTTTTTCTGTATTTCCCTTTTTTTTATGATCATAAATCCTGTGAGGTATCGTCACTTCCTTATGCACATCGAGTGCTCCTTGCTTCTTGTTAGAGAAGGTGAATCGACCTTTCTTGAAGTTTTTGATTTTTTTTTTGAGGGAGAGAATATTGTCACTTGCTAAATTATTTAAACTAGGAAAAAAAAAAGCGGGCATAAATAATTAAAAATATTCTTGGGTATACGACAGCCGTTCTAGAAACGAAACATTGCTATATGCACACCTCTTTCTAGGTTAGAAATAACTGTTCTGGACTACTTATTTTGCTTCGTGGCTGAAAATCCATAATGGATGTGTATATCAAAACTGTGCGCTTGCAATTGCGCAGTGACTGAGTATGACCATGACTACAGCAGAAACAATCACAGCATCTACCCAGGAAAGAAAAGCTTGAAAAACAAGTCTGCTACCTATCCTTTAAAGATAAAGGTCTGAAGTAGAATAGAATTGTGTCCTCCACCCACATAACCTAATCTTAGTTCCAGAGATTGAGAGCTAGAATTACTGTTTTAATTCATAAACTCCCCCTTTTTGTGTCCCCTCCCTCCTTCCTCCATTCAGTTGCTCAGGTATTACTAAGGCTAATGAAGGTATTGTGCTGCCATGACTCAAGTTACAGATTTAAGTGTCCTCTTTATCAGTGATCCCATTTGAACTGATAAGAGCACTGGCTCTTTCTGCTCAGACACTGCCAAATGGCAGGCCTGGCCTTGTCACATGTAGCCCAAACAAAACCTGATTGCTGGAGCACTTCTGGTTTTCCTCATTGAAATAAAAGACAGAAGAAAAAGAATCTAAAAAGAAGTCAAAAGAAGTGAGGCATTGTACCAGCTGGAAACATAAAGAGTGATTTCCCACTGCAAATGCCTCTGGAAAGAGGTGGATAACAGATGTAGTTGTCCCATTATGTCCTCCTAAATGTAAAATGTTGGAAAACTAAGGTTTCTGTGGATATTGTGAAAAGTTTTATTTGAGATAGAATGTGGTTCAGTTATCACTAGTAGATTCTAAACTTAGCACTGTCTAGCCACTGAAAATATTTTACTTTTATTTTGACTTTCGTTTTGGACCTATAAGCAGAAAAGCCTCTAAATTGTCTTACTTTTGAAGGGAGTAATGCTGAAGTTAAAGCAGATTTGGGGTATAGGAGTAAAGCTCTGGTGTGTGACTATGTGATTAAAAAACCCTAAAAGGTATTTTTTTTGTATTTTTTTGTGTTCTTTTTTAGCTGGTACCCAAATACACATTATTAATTGAAGTAAGAGATATGGCAGGTCAGCCTTTTGGTTTGTGTACTACAGGAACAGCTGTTATTAAAATTGAAGATACAAATGACAATGCACCATCTTTTAAGCACATGCAAGTAAGTCTTGATAAATTAAGGGTGTGTAAAAAGGTAAAGAAATTATTGATTTTGATCCCCTTTCTCATCTCCCAACAGCTGTTGCTTGGATATGAAGCCTAATATCTTGGCATACTATTGTCAAAATAGCTTCTTTTATAAGCGTTTGAAATTGCCATATTGATTGATGGGTATATTTGGTGTGTATTAGACATTTTCGGTCATTTACCTTAAGACTACTGAGTGAAAAATAATACGATTCATTCATGGCTCCTGCCCCAGTGCAGAAATCTGATAATTTAACCATATTTAGATAGGGCAAGATTTAATACTAGGCATGTCCACAGCCTCATTGCCTCTGATCAGCTTTTGGCTACTTCTATGACATTATGACACATATGGAAATAAGTTGGTGTCAATGAAGGAGATGCACCAATATTTTGCAACAGGTTTTTTTTTGCTATTCCCACTCTTTTCTCTCCATACAGAAATACCATTTGAACAATTTCTTGTTCAACAATAGCTATAATGCAGCTTTAAATCCTGTTTATTGTGTCCTTCTGAATTATTTTCCTTTCTTCCTTCACATTTTCACTTAAAAATTTTGACTGCTGTTTTTCAGAGGTTTATACCAGGGACAAAATATGACCTTTCATTATTAGGTTAGTTCCTCTTCAGTTAGCGGCAGTGCCACTGAGGCACTGAGGCTTACTGAGACTGTGCCTCAGTAAGCATAGGTATAAAATGAAATACGATGAAGATTTTGTAATATAAAGCTGAACAAAAGGAGGTAATTTTCCATTATGTATATTATCTTTTTTTTTGCCCACTACTATATAATATCAGCAATAATGGTACCTTGGAATGACTCTTATTCGTGCTTTCTGAACTTCCACACACACAGTTCTATAAAAAACACATAAATGAAAAAAAAAAAAACCTTTAATTCCCTGCCATCCAAGTGGAGAGATATTTCACCCTTCTAGACTTTTCTTATCATTCTGTGAGTTGCTTACATATGTGTGTGTACATATATATACATATACACACACACACGTATATATATACACACATATATTTCATTTACCCCATTACCTTTCCTTGCTCTCTGCTTGATCATGTTGTATAAATATCAGCATCTATAGTTGATATAGCTCAGGGAGATATTGTGCTCCTTTCTTGGAAGAAGAATTCCAGACTTAATTATGTCATTGAGACTTTTAGAGATTTCAGCTGTGCTCACAAGTAAGAGTTACCTTAGGAGATAGTAGAGAAGTGTGGACAATACATTAATGCATTAAAACAAAATGGATAATTACACCGGGTTGGTAAATTGACCTTTTGGGTTTAAGAAGTCAGGGGAAGGAATGCTCATTTAAATACAGTATTCTTTCACTCCTGCATTGTGCAATTGTGGAATGGTATTCTCTGACTAAAATCAATATTTTCATATTTTAAGTATGAAGCACGGGTGGAGGAAAACAGAGTGAATGTAGAAATACTGAGAGTTACTGTTCTTGATCATGATGAACCTGGTTCACCTGGCTCAGGAGCTGTTTTTGAAATTATTAGAGGAAATGATGATCGCTCCTTTGAAATTACAACAGACCGAAACACAAATGAAGGAATTCTGTGTGTTGTCAAGGTAAGTTACAAAGGGAATGCTGGAGAAAAATCTATGTGTCATGGGGTGTCGTTTTTAAAACTATTAAGATAAAGCTCATTTTTATTCCACAAATATCTCCAGTTATCAGGCAAATTATGTTTTCTTACTAAACTCAACTGTATTCTGAAACAGCTTGCAAAGTATATTGCAAGTTAGACCTCTTTGTTATATGCAATTTGAACAAAAGTTTAATAATTCATCTTTCAGACTACTACCAGTTTTTGTGTGTGCAGCATTCAAAGAATGCTTTATTTTATCATGCTAATAAAACTTGGCATTTTAGGTTGGTTCCACAGTTTGAGTTGTTTAGATTTAGGGAGGTAACTGAGGATTGTTCTATATCTATGCCTTTCATAGAAATGAGAGGCCAGAGAGGGAATGATGGGCACCTTCTCCAGTCTTATTCATTTTGTGAGCTATCACACTTAACAACTCAGCATAAAACGCTTCAGATTTTTTTTGCAGGGTAGTTTCTTTTTTCTTTTAGATTTATTTTACTGGGGTGTGGGGGAGACCATGTTCACATAAGGTTAGGTGCTTGTTACACCTGATACTTCGTAGATATTAGAAAACAGGACTTCTGTTCTTGTACTTTGGCGTGTTCCTTAGGCCCTTATTATCATTCTCATTGTCTGTTAAAACTGTGCAATAAGAGATGTATTCTAAGGAGCAAAGAAGTTTAATATTACATTTTGAAGATGTAACAACAAGGCAGAGAGATGCCAGTTAAGTTTGGGTTTTATTTAATGTTTTGTTGCCAGTAATCATTTAAATAATAAAGTTTTTCTAAAGCTATGTGCAAATTTTACTAACCAGCTTCTTGTGTTACATAACTCTCTAGCATAGTGATATGCTTAGGATATAAATAGCTCTATTAATGACTACTGTATCTTTGGAGAAGGTGTTTTAAGATACTTTTGTAGAGGCACTATCAATCCCATAAGTTCAGACACATTTACAATCATGTAGTGTCATGATAGAAGATAACAAGAGGTGTGACTGACTTGTGCTAGAAAGCAGATATTACTAAACTAAAATAATCGTCTGATAGATATGAGAGAAGAAAATCCCCCACCATTTCTGCAAATGTATAGCAGAGTGTTATTATTGTAAAGTTATGCTGCAGTGATATTTACATTGTTAAGGATAGCATCTTAGATTATTTTCTTAGTTAGAACATAGAACTTAATTTTCTCTGAAAATTATGTCTCTTCACTGTGTCTCAAGATGGATGTTCCAGAAGACTAGATGATTTATTCTGTAAATAAATGTGATATTGTACAGTTTTGCCCATTTAATAATTGCTTTGGGAAAACAACACCAAGTTTTATACTGTTATGAAGAAAAAAATAATCTGTTTTACAGGGTCTGGATTATGAAATCTCCAAGCAAAGGACCCTTGTGATTTCTGTGAACAATGAGGCACCTTATGTATTAGCACCACATTCAAGACAACTTGCCCAGAGCACCAGTACAGTTATAGTACACGTCTTAGATGTTGATGAGGGACCTGTTTTCAAACCCTGTCTCCTTACTCTGGAGGTTAAAGAATGTGAAGAGATGGGAACACTTATTGGGCGTTATGTGGCAGAAGATCCAGAAACTGGAAATAGTGAAGGCATATGGTATGAAACAATGTTATTTTACTAGTTTACTCGGTGTACAGAATGAGAGAGATATGGGCTATGTGTATGTGCAGATGTGTGTGTGTATAAATACAAATATCCTGATCTGCATGTGTGTGTTATATATTGGCTGGTTTGTTGATTTGATGAAGGTCTTTTCTTAAATTACAAAATTATTCTTAACAGCTACCGGATAGCACCTGGCCAATGTAATTGGATTAACATAGCTGAAAAAACAGGTGAAGTCCGAACTAGCAAAATCTTGGACCGCGATGTTGGAGATATGAGACGAGGTCAATGCAACATTACAGTCCTTGCAATAGACAGAAGTGAGTACCAAATGTTCTCAGTATACATAGCTAGACCAGAGGCCCACTTTGTCCCATGTCCTACCCTGGGATGACTCTATATCAAATGCCCAAACAATATTATACAGTACATCTGCTCCTATTTAAAATGCTTTATTAAATTAAAACCCAGGGATTTTGGTGTTGCATTTATTCATTTACACACTGATTTTTTTTTTTGGTAGCATCTGTCTGCCCTGAAGTTGACAACAGAGGAATAGTTGTATATACTATTTTTAAAATGTGAGGTTCTTATTTTTGGAGCTCTCCTATTGTTTTCTATCTGTTTGACCTCTTGGTGTCTTCTCTTTGGAAACTATAAATTTATAAGTAATAGGCATATAACTATAAATTTATAAGTAATAGGCATATTTACTGCTGTATGTTATCAAGCTCATATTCATCTTCAGGAGTTTAGGTTCTGTAACAGTGTTAAACCTTGCTCAGTGAGGAGTTCTTATCTAGTCCATTATTTGTAGGGAGAGTTTGGACACTCAAATTCTCTTCTAAAACAGGTTTTGGTTCTGACTTAACATTAGTGAGCATTTGAGGCCTGTAGTTAGCAGTGCCCCCCAGGGGTCAGTCCTCAGTCCAGTCCTGTTCAATTTATTCATCAATGACCTGGATAAGGGACAGTGTGCCCCTTCAGCAAGTTTGCAGATGATACGAAGCTGGGAGGAGTAGCTGATACCCCAGAGGACTGCGCTGCCATCCAGAGGGACCTGGGACAACTGGGCGGAGAGAAACCTCATGAAATTCAACAAGGCCAAGTGCACAGTCCTGCACCTGGGGAGAAATAACCCCAGACACCAGTACAGGCTGGGGACCGACCTGCTGGAGAGCAGCTCTGCAGAGAGGACCTGGGCGTCACGGTGGACGACAGGTTGCCCATGAGGCAGCAGTGTGCCCTCGTGGCCAAGAAGGCCAGTGGGATCCAGTGGAGGCCAAGAGCGTCTCCAGCAGGTCGAGGGAGGTGATCCTGCCCCTCTACTCAGCCCTGGTGAGGCCACATCTGGAGTACTGTGTCCAGTTCTGGGCCCCCAGTACAGGATGCATGTGGAGCTACTGGACAGAGTCCAAAACGGGGCTGCGAGGATGATCAGAGGCCTGGAACCTCTGCCCCCTGAGGAGCAGCTAAGGGAGCTGGGCCTGTTCACCCTGGAGAAGGCTGAAAGGGGACCTGATCCGTGTCTATAAATACTTTAAGGGAGGGAGTGAGGTGGTGGCCACCGATAGGACTAGAGGAAACAGCCACAAACTAAAGCACCAAAAGTTCCACCGGAACTTAAGGAAAAATTTCTTGACAGTGAGGGTGACAGAGCACTGTAACAGGCTGCCCAGAGAGGTTGTGGAGTCTCCTTCTCTCCGAAACCTACGTGGATGCCACATCCTGTGCCACATGCTCTAGGTGACCGTGTGTGTGCAGGGGGGTTGGACTAGATGATCTCTAGAGGAGCTTTTCAGCCTTAAGGATTCTATGATTCCATGATCTCTTCTTTATGATTGCTTTGGGTATACGTATTTACTACTATTTTAGCCCTAAATTATCTATCATACTAAAAAGCATTTTGTTTCTAAAGCTAACTAGGTTATGAATTTAAACTCTTTAGAGCTTTTATTGTGCATTGAGAAAATACAATATATGTCTCTGCAATCAGATATCCACAGAGAAAATTAAAAAAAAAATCATTTGGACTAGATTACCTCTAGAGGTCCCTTCCAACCTTAGGCGTTCTATGATTCTATGAATTTCATTGGTATGTACTTGCAAGAATTTACCATTCCTATATCAGAAAAAAAAAAAAAAAAAAGAAATTGGAAGGGAGAGTTTGATCAGGTCTCACATGTAGATTTTAATTACATAGAATGTTTGAGTGCTGAATCCTGGTATGGCCTAGTGACTCAGAGGAAAGAGAACAAAAAGAATGGTATCTGAAAGGTGTTCACATTCACAAACAGTCACCTTGGAAGTTCTGATATTTTTTTCTTTCGTTTTTTTTATGGAGCCTTTTTATGAAAAATCGTCTTGCAATCTGTCTCTTGCTCAGAAGTAGCAAAACTTGCAGCTGCAGATTCCTTGTTTTCTGTTCTTTTTCGTCATCTCCCTCCTGTGCCTGCAGTTTCTTTGAGGATAGCATATGCAGAGGAGGAAACCAACTGCAGTATTTTGTACTCTCTTCCCAGAACAGACTAGTTCCTCCTCATACTCCCCACTTCTTGTTTTTGGTTGCATTTAATGGTTTCTAACTATTAGATCTACGGTATGACCAGGTGAAAAAAAAGAGAAGGACTCTGTAGAAGCAGCAAAGAAAAGATTCCTGCTCTGCTTTTAGCTAAATTAGTAGATACTTTCCACTTTACAGTTAAACTTAGATATTACAAATGATTATATTTGATTCTGAAACCTAGGAGTAGAAGTAAAGAAACAATGCACTGTAAATAAGCACTAAAAGCAGCCCTTTTTACCTTGCAGATGGCAAGACAGGCACTGGCACTATTCAGGTTATCATCAGGCCTGGGAACAAGAATTACCCACGCATCGCTAAAAACGAGTACATAATGTGCAGAGACCGAAAGCCGATCTGCCTCACAGCGCAGGATGGTGATGTGTCTCCTTTCAGCATGCCTTTTGTGTATCGTGTCGCTGACCGAAGCTTGTCTTCCTCATGGAAGATAACTCCGCATAACGGTATGTTCAACCGTATCCTGTTGTACGTTTAAGAAAAGTAGAATAGCTTCCACTGCAAGTAGGGTTCTTGCATCTTGGCAGTCAGGAGATTAGGGTGTGTTTCACCTGTTTGATAAGTAACAACTTTTACTGAGCCTTGTTTTTCACAGAAATTGGCATACTTGTTTCTGCTCTAATCTCTTAAATCCCTCTGCATTTCATTTCATCTAGATCTAGGGGATATAGAGTTAACAGCAACACCTCTGTAAGACCATACACGCATAACTTTAGAGGAATTTAAGTATGCAATGGCTATGGTGTCAAAGGAAAAATAAATCTCTTTTTAGGCTACTATTATGGGAAAGGACTGGGAAACTGAAACATTACCTAAAATTGATTAGAGGTAACCTGGAAATATCTTGGTAATTATTTTCTCAATTGGGCTGACATCCAGCAAATTTTAGCTGCAGCTGAATTCAGTGAAAATATTATTGCCTTTCATAGTGTATTTATGTCAATTTGGATAGTTTTCTTAGAAGCAGATAAAGGATTTACTACAAAAGGAGTCACTGTCCGCTTACATATGCTCATGCAAAAAGTCATAGGTGACAAAGTTTTTTCTGATAACAGCATTAAGAACTGAAAAAGTACATTTGCTACTGTGTTGTCAAGCCTCAAAGGGGTCTGGTTCAGAAGCGGGACTTCATGAAAAAATTCATGAATAAAAGGAAATGATATAAAAGTCTGAGAGCAGACACCATCTGGAAGCTTCAAGATTTATGTTACGCAAATTGAAAAAAATATTTTAGAAGGGGCAAAAAGTTTCAGGTACCTGAACAAAAAGCAGCCATTATGTTCATCAGTGGTAGATGTTTTTTTACAAGTATTTCTTTCTCATCCTTTGAAACACATGCTCACTAGTCATTGCTAGTAGCAGGGCAACAGACTGAATTCATTTCATTTCCCATTGAGTATAGTGTGTCCTATGCTAAAGGATGGAAGTGGTGTTAATTTGTTTTTGGATCAATAAAAAAAATGCTTTAATAAGTACCAGTGATGTTATTTATGAGTAAATATCATGAAATGAATCAAGTTCAAAATTTCAAACCACTTATTTTCAAAAGGCTTTGCTTTGCAAGTATATCTTTTAAAAAGGGTTCTGAAATAGGATGTGGAAGACTGTAAGTCCTTCCAAATACTTATTTTCATGCTACTTATAGTTTACTTTTAACACATGAAAGATAGTTTTAAACTGGATAATATGGATCTGGTAGCAGTATGTTTATACCAGAAACTAAGAGCAGTCTTACAGTGAAAATTGCATAGCTCTATCTCATTATCAAGGATAATATCTAGTTGTATAATTTTGCACAGCATCTCTCTCCCTTTTTAGTAACTGATGGTGCTTTTTGGACTGCTAGGAGTTGACTGGGGTAACAGTGAAAGGGGGCAGAGGAATTTCAATTATATTTAACAGTGGAACAGTGGATCTCTTTCCAACTTCTTTTTTTTTCCAGATAAATCAGCATATCTTTCACCAAGAGGTGACATTCCATTTGGAAAGTACACTATTCCTATAAGCGTGTCTGATAATGGAGGAAAACAAGGAGTCAGTTATATAACAGTTAATTACTGTAATTGTGATACCCCAAGTGATTGCATTGACGAAGGTACCGATCCTCGTGACTTGCCAAGAGCTGGCCCTAATGTCAGTCTTGGGGTGTGGGCCATCCTTGCAATGATCTTAGGATCACTCTTACTGCTGCGTAAGTATACTGTTTCAATATGAATTGCAGAACACTTATTTTAAAATAAGCTTAGCGAGCTAAATTTGACTGCAGCATTTCTTTCTATTCGGGATTGTTTAGCCCTGATCAGTGACTTAAGGCACCTGTTATATTTGCATTGGTATCACATGTTTCTTGCCTCAGTTTTGTCCTTGTGTCTTTAAGATACTTTTTGTAATATATTCTATATGTCCATGTAAGTAAGGCCAAAAAAATGCACTTTGTATTCGGTAGGAATTCTGATATCTGTTTCCTAGAGCTTTTTGGTGATCCTTCATACTTCATGGAATAAAACATTGAGAGTCTGAGGCACTGAATTTAACAATAAATTTTACAGACATAGCATAATGTTGGAGGACAGATTAGTTCTACAGTAGACCTGTTAAATTTATTTTGTGTTACCAAGTTTACCAAAGACTAACAGATATTTAACAGGTAAATGTCACTGTTAACCAGTGAGGAGGTGATAGTGATGAATAGTAGCAAAGCAAGGCCTCTGTGTTAACAGGAATCATAGTCTCTCTGTAGCCATGGATGCTACTGATGGTACAGCACAGTGTTCATGTTTTTAGGAGGAATCCGCTGACTCTATAGGCAGAATACACTAATGAAAACTCCTCATCTTTAGTCACCTGAAGACATGCTAAAGTAACAAATACTTCAGAATTTTCAGCTTTCAATGACCGGTCTTCACCCTACTCAAAGTCAGCTATCTATTCTTGCTGCATAGATAAAACACTGGGACCTGCACATATTTTGAAAGCTAGGTATATCTGTGTTTTATCTAAGCACGACAGATACCTGAATATAAGATGTTATTGTGAGGGGGAACTTGTAAGAAATGGAGAAGCTCAGTAGAGGTACCTTCTGAAGGATTAGATAGGTCATTGCCCCTTAGCTGTTCAGTCCAAGACAAACTTGTTCTTTTACTGTGGATGGTTTTATCCTGTACATCCTGTGCTTAGTGCTGGTGTGGATGTCTTCTTCCTGTTGCCAGAATCAGTTGGCTATCCACTGGGCTACTGATGCAGATCACACTGATCAGAGCATCAAAGCGCAAAGTGGCTCTGGGCTAATTCCCCCATAGATTTATGAGCAGAAATCAAATAGCTCATGGGTAGTTAGGCAGACCTAAGTTATTCCTCATGGGCTTGGTTTTTAAGATATTGGTTTGATGAAGAGAAGGAAAGAATAGTTCTTTGAATGAAATGTCCAGTTCTTCACTTAGGAGTAGTATTAGTTATGCATGTGCTTTTTTAAATACAAACTTAATTCTGGTAGAGTTCCTGTGAGAACACTCAGTATTTTTATGGGAGCTAAGCTACTGTATTGCAGTACTACAGTAGTTTACATACTAGTTCCTTATGACACATTAGTTCCTTATGACATAATTTGACATCTGCTTATGAATAAATAAAAAAGTCTAACATGCAGTACAGCATGTAGTAGTACAATATAGTACATTTTTTTCAGTCTTGGAATGTTTTCAGAAAAGAAGGTTGCATTTATTTTAGAGAAGTCAAGAGAATTTTAGAAACAAATAATTTTTTTAATCACTTTTGATGCTTGAGCATTTGAAAATGCTAATACAACAATATTTATTTTCAGTCTAAAATAAGTATCATTATGAGTATCATAGTATCTTTCTCACTTACTTTCTCTCTGTAGTAATCTTGATTACAATATGTGGCTGTTGTGGCTCTGGGATAATGCACAGACCAGTCACCGATGATTGTGCTAATCACAACTTAATCATTTCAAATACAGAAGCTCCAGGGGAAGAAGTGATGGTGAGTTATCTATTTATTTCAATGTAGAAACATGTGGTTAAGATACCCACAGCATTTCTGCTTGAATACTTGCAAGTATGTGATTCAGTAAAGGAAATAATCGATAGAAAGCAAGGATCAGTAGATGAGCTTTGTCCATTTAAAATGAATCTATGGTTTAGGCAGAGTTAGGAGTACCAAATATATATTATTACAAAACCCCACTCCCAGTTGGTTATAACTCTTGAAACTTTAGCTGTTTGGATTCGAAGTTTTAGGTAGATATTTTAACTATTTCAGGCATTTTCAACAGTTTTGCCCATGTTAAATATATGGTTATGGCAAAGCATTATCATTGTTCTTCTTTGAAGAAGGAATGTTAAATTTAGCAGATAGATAGGTTTTTATAGATGTAACTGGCAATTTTTGCCATCTTCTTAAACTGATTGATCAGTTGATTTCTGAGCCAGTAGAAAAAAATATAATTGAAGTCTATGTTCAGTTAATATGTTCTTCATTTTGTCAGCTAAAGTATTTTGAAATTTCATATACCATGAATATAGTCCAGCTCAGGACTGCACTGATGCAGTAGAACTTATCTCCTCAGATGCTGTCCTTTCTCCACTCATTCTGCCCTCCCGAAAAATTAGATGACTACACTAAGAATCATTAAGTTTATTTCACTCAGAAAAGCAAGAAACTTATCTTAATGCTGACAAATGTCAAATTTCTCTTTCTGTGAAGTATTACTCAGTGCATTTATAAGTTGGCAGGCAGTCCTTATTTATGTGATCCCATAGTAGTTTTCTGTGTGTAGAGACTTAATGTTTAATGAAACAGAATGAAGCTTACACTTGTAACTGTGTATCTGATTTAACAGATAACAAATAGGTGACTTTGCAAACCAAACATTAATTTTATGTGATATCTGACATATCTAACAGTTCCTGATTTATCTATCCTTTTGAATTAAAAAAAAAAAATGTCTTTTTTAGGATCACAATATAATTCCTTTACAAAATACAAATGATCAAGGAGGATATGGAATAAAAACAGGTGACCAACAAACGTTTGAAATGGTGAAAGGCAAAGGGCATACTCTGGAATCCATCAAGGGAGCTGGACATCAGACCCTGGGATCAGTCAATGAAGGAGGAGGAGGAGGAGGAGGACAGCCTGTGATGGATACGTGTAGATATTCTTACTCAGAATGGCATAATTTCACACATCCTCGCTTAGGTGAAGTAAGTATTTTTAAACATGTCTCCTAGAGTCTGCATTGTTATTGGTGTATACAGCCTTTTCCAGGAAGAAAATATATATTTGGGTAGAAGGCTTTTCTCCCTTTTTCTTGCTTTTTTCCTTAGCTCCCATTTGGAATACCTCTCTTTAGGTTAAAAAGTCATCCTTCATCTTTTTTTTTTAGGCATAGGCAGACTTACTTTTCTTGGCTTAAATTTTAAACAGTATACAGTTTTTCATTTAGAATAATTTATTTTAGAATAATTACTTTACTCAGATATCTTTGTGTGTATGTTAGGTTTTTTTTTGTTTGTTTGTTTGTTTTTCCTTGAGAATGTCAGCTTTTATTCTAACTGCATTCTTTTTACTAATTTAAGACCTCCTACTTGGCAATAGTGATGAACATTAACATTATAGTTACTCCATGCTTTAGAGATCAAAAACTCTTTACTACTTGCCTGACTAGTTAAGTGTAATTCTGACTTAATTTCAAGTGAATTTTAGTTGTTTGACAGGTTATTTAAACAGGTTCTTCCTCTATTACTTTTACATACGTGATTAATAGAAATGATTTATTATTAAATACTTATATTTTATAGTCTGAATGATATAGACCAATGATGTGCATTTTTTGTATGTAGGAATCCATTAGAGGACACACTCTGATTAAAAATTAATCAATGAAAGGTAAATCAAAGAAATTATTTTTATGCAATATGTTTAGGATAACAATTTAAGAAAATAATAATGTTCTTTTCCTATGCAGAAGGTGCACCTATGCAGACAGGATGAAGAACAGAAACATTCTGAAGATTATCTCCTTTCATATAACTATGAAGGAAAAGGATCTTTGGCTGGTTCTGTAGGCTGCTGCAGTGATCAGCATGAAGAAGAGGCACTTGACTTCTTAGATCAGCTGGAGCCCAAGTTTAGGACATTAGCAGAAACATGTATAAAAAGATAAATTTGCCCTACACAGTGCTGAAAAAAACTGTAAATAAGTGGCTGTCATACTTTTGTGATATTTCGGATTTAGGTATTTTGGAATTGAATGCTACAGATTCTTCCATTGTGTTTTTTCTGGGGAAGAGGTTTAGCAGGATTAACTTAGAGTTGTGAGAATGTAAGTAACTCTTCCTTGAAGCTTACAATAGCCTTTTTTCTCTCTACTAGACACATTCCATCAAAAATGAGGGAGTCAGAATTCTTTTTTCTTTAAATTGTGTTAATATAGTAATGCTAGTTTCTATTTAGCTTAAATTTCCTATTCTTTGTGATTACTTAAAACACAAAAGTAAGGGGTTTTTTTGTTTGTTTTGTTTTGTTTTTTTTTTTCCTTTTAACTAATTATCCAGCTTGAAAAGTGTGTTGTATTGGGCTTTGGAGAAGGAAAGATTTTTTTTTACTCACTGTCTCTGTTTTCTTTTCTGTAGAAATAAAACTAAAAATATTACTGGTGAATATCAAATACCTTGTTAATTTCTAACATATATGAATTGAGATACAAAACAGTTCTTTTTTCAATTAAATAAAAAATACTGGTGGCTGCAGTAGAAAACTTTATATTTTGAAATTGAAAATTAAATATATATATATATTGTATATATGTAAAATAATATTCAAAAATATATTTTTCTCCTAATGGGTTACAACCCATCAAACTTTCTATCCTAAGGGATTTATGGCATCAACAAATAGGGTATCAGCATTGTATGCGAGTATATATTTTTCTTTTAGGAAATAAGAGATTAAAAAAAAATAGGAAATAGGGATATTTGTTGTACTTAAATGATTGCGAAACAAATCTCACGTTTACTTGACTTAAGTTTGTACCTCAGTTTCTTGTGAGTTTTAACATAGTATCATTACAGAAATGACAAACTTTGTCAAGAGTTTTGTTCAGTGCAGCTCCCACTGCCTTTTTGACTTGTCTTGTTATGAACTTCATTAAACTCTTTCTTTCCATAAGTAGAACTGACAGAAAGTACAATCCAAATGGACTGATCATAGATCACATTGATAGCATGTTTTAAAGCCAGCTTTGTTAGAGGTGCAAAAATATACCAGAGCAAACGATCTGTTTTATGTATGTTGTGTGGTGGTTGTAGAGGTGTGCATTTACACAAACCTCTGGCAGAAATCATCCCAATCCCATTTGTATTTTAATAGATTAAGCATAAATATACACTATATATATATATATGAAACTGTAATACATTTGGCATTTGATAGTAGTATGACCTGGGGATTGCCATGATCACCTTCCGAAATAGACCCTCTGCTTCCCAGGTTGCTTTTATTCCCAAATGCTTTTAGCATTTGCTCTCCTGGTGAAGTAATCTGTCCACTGCACTCCAAGGATCCTCTTGTGTCTTAAAACAGTGTCTTCCTGCCAACGAGAAACTGGTGCAATTGCTTATTTCAGGTTTTGTGTTTCTGCTTCTTTGGATTCGCTCTGTAAACATATGCCTTAGGGAGATACTTTTGAAATTATCTATAGCTAATGATCTATAAAAGGAATTACTAATAACAGTGAAGAGTCATACTGCTCTGAATTTCAGTGCACAACTGCTGCTGACTTCTGGTGCTGGCAGTTAGTTCCAGTACAACTTACAGCTATTGAAAACCTGCAACACCTGCTGAAGTTATAAAATAGTACTTTAAAATATCTGTATGCATCACACAATGTAAATACACTTCACAATATTTCTAGTAGGAACTAGCTGTGGTTAGTAATTTTAAGAGACCAAACTTAAATGTATTTAAAATTTTCATTTAAAACTGGCAAATTCATCCTACACTATATTCATTGCCAATGCTAGAAGTGATAGTCACCAGCAGCAAAGAATTAGATGAGAAACAGGGTATTATGAACTTCTTTTATTACTAGAAATACATACTAGCATAGATGAGTTTTGCTGTAGATGGAAAGGGCAGATCTGTGGCTAGTGGAAGTCAGGATAGCAAACTCAAGCTCTGCTGACTTTATGCCAGGTCTTTATATCATATCTGTCCCCTAATGATCTGCTTTGTTTTTGTTTGTTTTTGTTTTGGCATCCTATCTTTAATTATTGGCTACTTACTTTTGAAAGTCTAAAGTCTACTTCCCCTTTTTAAGTTTTTTTTTAATTATTATATTAAAATCCTATAGTTCAGAAGAATTTAGGATGATAACAGAATGTACTGTTTTGAAAATTGGGGGAATGAGGGCCATAGAGAAAGATTTAGAAATATAGCTTATTTCCTCAAAAAATGGATGAAATTAATTTGTGCTTTAGTTTCATTGTTTTCATTTTAGCTATTTTCGGGAGATTGTTGTCATCTTTCCACTCTTGGATTAAAACAGTAATTTATTGAAAGTAAAATAATGTTTCCTGCTCTAATTTGCATTGAAATTATATATTTTTTTCTTTTACATTTCAAAGAACATACATAATTACTTTTTTTAATAAAGCACAAATGTGGAATCAATTCTATTTGTTCTTTTATTTTTAATAAATAAATTTGTAGAACTGAACCAGCTATTTAGGTAAAACCAAGAGTAAAAAGATGATAGAGATGCTTTTAAAAAATGAACTGTAAAGCATCATTTACAGTGTATCTTCTAATCATGTGAATGACAATGTAGTAAAAAGCACTGAAGTTTACAAATACTAATTACCAAATAACACATTTGTATAAAGCATTCAAATGAAATATTTCAAAATGAATAAATCACTGATTGTAACTGACTTGAATCATCTCAAAAATTTTGAAGACTTATTCTGTTCAACGAGGTCATTTCCAAACTATCTAGTTGTGTAAACAATATCTTAACATCTTGTTTTAGGTGTATTTTGTACAACAGTAATAAAATTTTTGCAAAATAAAAGGATCTTCTACAGAAACTTTTTCCTTTCTTGCACTTGAGCTGGCTTATGAAGGTAAATTTGTCTGTTACTGAAGCATGCTGGATTTTTAATTTTCAAAATGCTTTTAGGATGTTCAGCTATGGCACTAGGACTGTATGTCCTTGCAACCTGAGCAAGGGTGAATTGTAGGTAAGTATGGGGAGTTGCCTGTGGAGCTTCCCCAGTAATGGCATAAAGTGCTCAGAAACCAGTTTGAGCTCAAGATCTTTAAAGTGCAAAGTGTTACTCTGTTATCTCCCTGATAAAGTGTGTAACTGCAGAGTGAATTTGCTAGACAACACAGTTCCAATGTTAAAAATGTAATGAAAGCCATTGGGAGCAGATAACTTCCACCTTTATCAGTCATAAAGTTGCAGGATATTAGGATTGCAGGGATTGCTAGAGCAGTGGAAGAGCAACTGTGTGTTCAGGGAATTGCTATATTTTAGCTATAGCTCCTCTGATGGGTGCAAATCAGTCCAGCCCTGAGTTCCCCAATGCCATGGGAACAAAGGGCACTGTCTACAAGCAGCAACAAGAGGGGCAGTATGGACAGGTGGGCTCAGGGACAAGGCAGCAGTCACAGAACACCCAGGAGAAGCGTGTGCAGGTGGAGCTTGGCATGAGCAACCCCACAGGAATGAAGGATACTGCACTCACAGAGCCCAGCACTTAGACAGCTGCTTTAGCCATGGAGAAGTTATGAGGACTAGGGGTGAGAGAGAGAAGGCCTGATACTGCTTGAACTGCCCTTCAGCATCACCATGAAATTGGGATCCAGCATCTTCCATTGATTCCTTGATCTTGCTTTTCTTCTGGGGTTGATGTATTGTGGTGGGAGAGACAAAAAATAATATTTTATTACAAAGCTATAGCACAAGATGTTACTAAAGACATCCAGTTTCATCTGAAAAAGTTAAAGGCAAAATTATCTTTGATTAAAAACACATTAACATTCCAGTAACACATTCTGTTACTGGAACAGAAATGCATCTGAGATGAGAGGTGCTGACCTGTTTAAGGAAGTTGGCCTTGCACTGAAAACTGACTGCTGTGAAAGATACCACCTTGGTTTGTGCTTTGGTTTTGGGCTTGCAACATTAGATGTATATTTCTTAAAGGAGAATGTGTGTATGTGTTTTTCCATGATGTATTGCTGATTTCTGCAAAAGAATTAATTCAACTCGCTATGTCTATTTGTCTATAAATTTTTTGTAGACTTCAGGTAGAAGTATGAAAAGAGTCATTTGAACCTTTGCAATCTTTAATTCATTTAATATCAAATGCCATCATCCACATCCCCACTGACAGAAACTAAAGAAAAATAAAGTGATGGATAAAACAATATGAAATTTTGGAAAAGCTAGAATTAAAAAGTTGCCTATGTAATACTGGTATTTAGCAATTCTAGTCAAGAAAATGTATAGAAGTGATATATATGTTGTTTGCATAGCTTTCAAACATCTATTGATCTTATGCTTACTGAAATGCAACATCACTTCTCTCTGAAACGAGTAGCTCTGCTGAGAGAGACCTGGGCGTCATGGTGGACGACAGGTTGACCATGAGGCAGCAGTGTGCCCTCGTGGCCAAGAAGGCCAATGGGATCCTGGGGTGCATTAAGAGGAGCGTCTCCAGCAGGTCGAGGGAGGTGATTCTACCCCTCTACTCAGCCCTGGTGAGGCCACATCTGGAGTACTGTGTCCAGTGCTGGGCCCCCCAGTACAAGAGGGATGTGGAGCTGCTGGAGAGAGTCCAGCGCAGGGCCACGAGGATGATCAGNTTTTTTTTTTTTTTTTTTTTTTCCCTAAGAAGTCATTACATCTTTAAGGGAAAAGTAAGTATGCTGTGGAGAAAAACAGAAACAAAACCAAATCTGGCTCCACCTAATCCCCCCCCACCATTTTATTGATATTTAGTTGAAATAACTTTCATCTATTCAAGACAGAATATATGTGACTCAAAGCAGTCTCGAGTGAACAAGGAAGCATTGCACAACTCTTTAGCTACAGGTACCTTTGCTTCATAAACCTATAATTAAGCCTGCTAAATAACTACCACCAAACCACTATAAACCTATCACATAAATGTTTTAGCAGATCAAACAAAATCATAAAGACTCATCTCTTTCGACCCACTTCTAGGAGACTATAATTTGACCAGATCAAGGAATATATGATGAGGTATTATGCTTCATCTGTATTCTAAAACATATGGAGGATGAAAGCAGTTTGCGCCTTTTACTTGCCACCCTAACGTGGTACTTTTAGATCACCTGATAATGGCTTTGTTTTGTATACAGTTCTATAAACAACATATTTTTATACTTAAAAATAATGAAGGAAATAACAGTTAGCAACAATATCAAAATGAAATAGGATTCAAAAATCATAATATATATTTATGAGGAAGTACCATAGACAAATACTGTGTAGTACTATAAATTTTCTGAAAGGTGATTAAGTTACAGAAAGTTTGTAAACCCATATAATTGGACCCTGAAGGATCACCTGACAATTTGCTGGGCTGAACTTCAATGCCCTTCTCTGCATAAATGCAAATTTTGTACCTAATTTTCTAAAATTTAAAATTTCTCAGGACACATACATACATGTATGTAGAAAAAGGAATAAAATATATTTGGACAGGATGAAGAACTTCCCTGATGTGATTTTAATATGGATGATAAACTTTGCAAGCTATTAGTCAGTTAAGCAGTTTGAAGGCAGCTATTTCTGTTAGAGACAGTTAGATTTGTCAGAGCGGAATAGGTATTAGTTTTGATTAGTTTTCATTGCAGCTGACAAGCATGATTTGATTTAAGCAGGAAAGTGTCCATGTAAATAGCTGGAATAGCTGTGTAAACCCTGGAAGCAACTGTTATGTTTTCAGTTGCAGGTCTGTATTGCATTTTGTGTAGTTGCTATCAGTTTTACACACATTTCCCTACTAAAGATCTGTGGCTATAGTGACTTGGCTGACAGAATTTCTCTTCATGCTCTTTGTGCACAAGGTTATTAAGCACAGCATTGCTATTGCTAACTAGGGGTACGATTATGACTGAAGTTGGTTTCATTAATGATGGGAACATGATTACAATAGCCTAATATAGAACTGCAAATGCAAAGTCAATCTACAAAAATAAAAACAGAACATTATTAACTCTACGGTTAAATGATAAAATAGAAATGCTTTATGATGTATGCAAATACAGATAATGGATTAACATATTAATTGGCTCTTTTCAGTATTGATGTTAGAGACCAGTAGTCAACACATGCATCTCCAGCTATGCAGAATATATATTTCCTCTGAATGGCCTGCACAGTGATGGACAATGTAAAAAGGCAAATCATTCTACATTTATGCTGTAATAAACATCTACATTCAAACTGCTTTAAAGAGAATGAAGGCCAGTCAGCCTCACCTCCATCCCTGGAAAGGTGACGGAGCAGCTCATCCCAGAGACCATCTCTAGGTATGTCAAGGAAAAGAAGGTGATCAGGAATAGTCAGGATGGATTCGCCAAGGGAAAGTCATGTTTGACGAACCTGATAGCCTTCTACAATGAGATGACCGGCTGGATGGATGTTGGGAGAGCCATGGATGTTGTCTACCTTGACCTTTTAATTAAGAACTTCCTAAAGACCTTTCCGGTTTGCTGGCACCAAAACAGGCCTGAAAATTGTACCAGCATGGAGTAAGCATGTACGACTGGGACATTCACTTCAAACCAAAACATTAACATAGATACTGCTCCAGTGAAGAGGTTATGGTTCTATGGCCCAATGTAGAAACTGCATGTCCTAGCAGCTTCTCAGAAAAAATGTCCAAACTAGGATCTGCTATAAACCTCAGACTTTTGTCTGACACAAAAATTACGAAGCCACACCTAAATGATAATATTTCATGGATTTAATGTTTTCTGGATGCCTTGAGGAACAGCTACCATATTTATCTGTGTCACTCTATACTGAAAGACAGCATTCATTGGGGAAAAAAAAGAGAGATTCAAGACAGGCTTAAAAAAACAAAAATCAAATGACAAAATTGTTGATNTGAAAACTTTACATGTGATTTCAAAGTACCTAAAGAAATCTGCATGCCCACAGTGTCAGCATTGTATTATTTGGAGGAGCCTAGAGAACCAGGTTTGTCCTTTATGTTTAAATAATTTCCAAAGCAATTTATTCTGTTCTCTTAACCCAGCCACCTGCTTCGCCCTTCCTCCTTTCTGTCATTATCTTCAGCCTTGGCCCCAGCCTCTATTTCTTTGAATATACTAATTCTAGCTCTTAATTATTCTAGTTCAGCTTATGTGTGGGATTTCTGCATGCTAGGAAAAGCAACACAGGGATTGTATACAAAAAGCAATTAATTCAGTACCTGTATCTCAACTGTAGACATTTACAGATGAGGGATGAGGTAATCACCCTGGAGCTCATTTATAGTTAGCAGAGCTTTAGAAAGTGAAGTCTAGGTGATGATTCACCTAATGGCCTCCATTTGGCTGGTGAATCTCATCCAGTGTTCCTCACTTCAGTTTTGAGGTCTGTGGTTACAGTAACAACTGAAAGGAAAGTCTTGGTCAACCACGAAAGTTCTTAAATGAAACATGCTTCCAACAGATGATGCTTTACCTTTTAGCCATCAGTAATGCTTTATTTAAAGAGTAAATCAGACTTAAATTTGAGCAAGTGTGACAAGCAGGACCATGTTTTTGTAAGAATAGCAAAACATATATCCCTGATACCAGAGTAATACTCAAGCAAAAGTCAAACCTTTATTAAAAATAAAGGAGATCACAGAATCACAGAATGGTTGAGGTTGGAAGGGACCTCTAGAAATCATCCAGTCCTGCTCCAGCAGGGACACCTAGAGCATGTGGCACAGATAAGGAGATACTAGAACTTCTGAACAGGTACATTGTTTTTTTCCTATATGTGTATATGGGGACAGATTTTTGTTTTTTTGTTTGGTTGACTTTGAAGTTGTTTTTTTTTTTTTTTTTTTTTTTTTTT
>VWPW01001140.1:0-98347 GCA_013389825.1 Crypturellus undulatus | reverse complement strand
TTTTTTTTTTTTTTTTTTTTTTTTTTTTCCCTAAGAAGTCATTACATCTTTAAGGGAAAAGTAAGTATGCTGTGGAGAAAAACAGAAACAAAACCAAATCTGGCTCCACCTAATCCCCCCCCACCATTTTATTGATATTTAGTTGAAATAACTTTCATCTATTCAAGACAGAATATATGTGACTCAAAGCAGTCTCGAGTGAACAAGGAAGCATTGCACAACTCTTTAGCTACAGGTACCTTTGCTTCATAAACCTATAATTAAGCCTGCTAAATAACTACCACCAAACCACTATAAACCTATCACATAAATGTTTTAGCAGATCAAACAAAATCATAAAGACTCATCTCTTTCGACCCACTTCTAGGAGACTATAATTTGACCAGATCAAGGAATATATGATGAGGTATTATGCTTCATCTGTATTCTAAAACATATGGAGGATGAAAGCAGTTTGCGCCTTTTACTTGCCACCCTAACGTGGTACTTTTAGATCACCTGATAATGGCTTTGTTTTGTATACAGTTCTATAAACAACATATTTTTATACTTAAAAATAATGAAGGAAATAACAGTTAGCAACAATATCAAAATGAAATAGGATTCAAAAATCATAATATATATTTATGAGGAAGTACCATAGACAAATACTGTGTAGTACTATAAATTTTCTGAAAGGTGATTAAGTTACAGAAAGTTTGTAAACCCATATAATTGGACCCTGAAGGATCACCTGACAATTTGCTGGGCTGAACTTCAATGCCCTTCTCTGCATAAATGCAAATTTTGTACCTAATTTTCTAAAATTTAAAATTTCTCAGGACACATACATACATGTATGTAGAAAAAGGAATAAAATATATTTGGACAGGATGAAGAACTTCCCTGATGTGATTTTAATATGGATGATAAACTTTGCAAGCTATTAGTCAGTTAAGCAGTTTGAAGGCAGCTATTTCTGTTAGAGACAGTTAGATTTGTCAGAGCGGAATAGGTATTAGTTTTGATTAGTTTTCATTGCAGCTGACAAGCATGATTTGATTTAAGCAGGAAAGTGTCCATGTAAATAGCTGGAATAGCTGTGTAAACCCTGGAAGCAACTGTTATGTTTTCAGTTGCAGGTCTGTATTGCATTTTGTGTAGTTGCTATCAGTTTTACACACATTTCCCTACTAAAGATCTGTGGCTATAGTGACTTGGCTGACAGAATTTCTCTTCATGCTCTTTGTGCACAAGGTTATTAAGCACAGCATTGCTATTGCTAACTAGGGGTACGATTATGACTGAAGTTGGTTTCATTAATGATGGGAACATGATTACAATAGCCTAATATAGAACTGCAAATGCAAAGTCAATCTACAAAAATAAAAACAGAACATTATTAACTCTACGGTTAAATGATAAAATAGAAATGCTTTATGATGTATGCAAATACAGATAATGGATTAACATATTAATTGGCTCTTTTCAGTATTGATGTTAGAGACCAGTAGTCAACACATGCATCTCCAGCTATGCAGAATATATATTTCCTCTGAATGGCCTGCACAGTGATGGACAATGTAAAAAGGCAAATCATTCTACATTTATGCTGTAATAAACATCTACATTCAAACTGCTTTAAAGAGAATGAAGGCCAGTCAGCCTCACCTCCATCCCTGGAAAGGTGACGGAGCAGCTCATCCCAGAGACCATCTCTAGGTATGTCAAGGAAAAGAAGGTGATCAGGAATAGTCAGGATGGATTCGCCAAGGGAAAGTCATGTTTGACGAACCTGATAGCCTTCTACAATGAGATGACCGGCTGGATGGATGTTGGGAGAGCCATGGATGTTGTCTACCTTGACCTTTTAATTAAGAACTTCCTAAAGACCTTTCCGGTTTGCTGGCACCAAAACAGGCCTGAAAATTGTACCAGCATGGAGTAAGCATGTACGACTGGGACATTCACTTCAAACCAAAACATTAACATAGATACTGCTCCAGTGAAGAGGTTATGGTTCTATGGCCCAATGTAGAAACTGCATGTCCTAGCAGCTTCTCAGAAAAAATGTCCAAACTAGGATCTGCTATAAACCTCAGACTTTTGTCTGACACAAAAATTACGAAGCCACACCTAAATGATAATATTTCATGGATTTAATGTTTTCTGGATGCCTTGAGGAACAGCTACCATATTTATCTGTGTCACTCTATACTGAAAGACAGCATTCATTGGGGAAAAAAAAGAGAGATTCAAGACAGGCTTAAAAAAACAAAAATCAAATGACAAAATTGTTGATTTAAGTCAAGGCCTTTACACCTCAGGCTATGAAACTCAAATGCACAAGGAAAACAGTATCCATCTGTCTGGATAAACTAACAAGTCTATAGCTGTGCAGGAGGTGGTAAATATCTTGCCAGTGAAGCAAGAAAACATTTGATGATGTAGTAAGTGCAGAATCTAGGACAACTGATAGCATCATAGTAAGAATGAAACAATATTAATAGTTAAGATCAAGGCAGAAGACACATAAGAAAACTGGTTAGTCTAAGTGTAGATATGTCTAAGTGGACATGTGAATATGAGTTGCTCAAAAAAATTTACAAGACAATTTTTTAAATATATTTAGTATTGCATCAGCCACAATGTTAAGCTTATATATAAAAAAAACATTTTAATGCACTTTGAAAGAAATTCTTCCCATTTAGAGAAAGTTCTTTGGTGTAAAACAGCCCATTTATCTAAAAGATATTTCAAGATATTTCTGCTTTGTTTGCATTTGTCCTCTTTCCTTCAGTTAAACAGAGTAAGTAGGTAGCTAATGAGCAGAAGTGACATTCATTCCAACAACCCTTTCAAAATGCTAAAATCCCTAGTTGTACAGTAAAAAAATCTCTGAGAATAGTAACAGGGTGAAGAAGAGAAATACATCTAAAAGTATTGCCTCCACCTATACACATCAATGGGTGTAGAGATATATGATTTACATTAACTCGCTTCTCAGTCTCTATTTTGGACATGCAACCTGGTTTAGAAAGCAGTCTGAGCTTCATGAATCTTCGCATGAGGTTTCTGACTTGATATGATTTGAAACTACTACTGAATATTGTTCGGCAGCTACAAGACAGTTTTCTTTTGCAGTTCAAACATGTCTTAACATGATTTAATTGGTTCTCATCAACATTACTATGATAATAAAAATCTCAACAACGGTTGCAAAATTTCTCTCATCAATGACTCACTCATGGACAAGATCAAACATAAACGAAATAGAACAAGGAATATGTTGAGCAACTAAAGCTGACTCCTGCTGCATGAGACACTCCATACAGCTAATTTTGCAAAAAGATGTATGACCCTTTATTCTCCTCCTGGAAAGTAACATTAAAATTACAATATGATGTGAAGCAACTGTGACAGCACAGCAGTCAGAATATCATATTTGAGAGGAAGATTAAGCTATTAAAAGTGAATAACCAATTACAGAACACCAGCTTTCAGTGAACGCCTAGAAGCAGGAGTTCAGAAGCTCAGGGGTGGATCTTTATTTTAGCTTGTTTGCCTGTGTATCATCAACGTAATCTCTATTTCTTGCTTGTGAAAGCTTTTTGATCTTCCATTGTACTGTATTTTTCAGCCTCTTATTTTTGCTTCTCACCCTGAAGAGTGAAACAACTCATGCTAAGGAGTATACACCCTATAGGATATGACTAGGGTTAGCTCGGTGCAATCTACCTAAAATGCATGCATTGTGGCAACTGGGTCCTCAACATTAACTGGTTTGCTTTACAGATCTGTTTATATTTATCTGCACCATGCTATGCAGCTATAACACAATTTATTCTTACTGTTTTTTATATAAACTACATTCCCAAGTGCTTTACATTCGAATGTAAAATGATGATCACAAAATCACAGAATCACAGAATGGTTGAGCTTGGAAGGGACCTCTAGAGATCATCTGGTCCAACCGTCCTGCTCAAGCAGGGACACCTAGAGCATGTGGCACAGGGTAGCATCCAGGCGGGTTTGGAAGATCTCCATATTATTCTTTATCCTCACCTGACTCCCACTCAGTAGATATTCAGGGGAATACATGGCAGGATCACTTACAGTATGCCTTTGTGTGCCTTCTTCACAACAAAATAGTGCTTAAGACAAATGTTATGAATACCTAAAACAATTGAAATGTAATTAAAACAAGAAAAATAAAACAGCAGTACTTAAAAACAAGCCTACATGCTTTGTTTCCTTTCTGAGATAAACTGATGGAATGAGAGAGCTGAATCCAGAAAAAATGCACTGAAAAGCAGTGGGAGGAGAACAAGAGGGAATAAACAGGGAAGTGAAGGCACCAGAGTAGGGCCCTGATCCCAGCTATTAACACCACCCAGGGAAAACCATGTTTAGACAGACCCTGAGACAGACATCTGGATAATATTGACAGAAAACACCTTGCTATGAAGTACGGACAGCAACAGCTCTCAAATACTGCAGGAGGTGTCCTAAACAAAGACCATGTTTACCTTCTAATTGCATAATTTACAATAATTCTACCTCCTTTCAAATATATTTCACAATAATTTTGAAAAATTTGGGGGGAAATGCAAAGCAAATTAAAGGCATTTCTTTGTAACCTCTAAGAAATTCAATAATCTATGAGATTCTGAAAGTTTTATCACTCCAAATCTGCCTTTTTAACCTTGCTTTACCATCCGACCTACTCCTCCTCTTACTCTCAGTCCTACTCCCCCTCCTTACTCTCAGACCTACTCCCCCTGTTTATCTTCAGGCCTTCTCTCCCTCTTTACCCTCAGTCCTGCTCCCAGTCTTTACCCTGAGGCCTACTCCCTCTGCTTATCCTCAGAGCTACTTCCCGTCTTTACCCTTAGTCCCACTCCCCGTTTAACCTCGGTCCTACTCCCCACCTTTACTTCCAGTCCTACTTACTCTGCATACCCTGAGGCCTACCCACTCTGTTTATGCTAAGACTTACTCCTCCTCTTTACCCTCAGTCCTACTCCAGCTGTTTCCCTTCAGTCCTACTTCCTCTGTTTACCGTCAGGCCTACTTTCTCTGTTTAACCTGAGTCCTACTCCCTGATTTTACCCTCAGTCCTACTCTCCCTGTTTACAGTCAATCCTATTCCCTACACTTACCATCAGTCCTACTCCCTATCTTTACCCTCAGTCCTACTCCTTCTGTTTACTCAGGTTTACTTCAGGTCAAAACCACTGTTTACACTGAGGCGTACTTTGTTTACCCTACTCCCCTTCTTTACACTTAGTCCTACTCTCCCTCTATACCTTCAGTCTTACCCTCCCCCTTATATCCTCAGGCCTACTCCCTCTATTTTCCCTTAGTCCTACTCACCCTGTTTACCCTCAGGCCTACTCTGTGTTCTCAGTCCAACTCCCTCTGTTTACCCTCGGTCCTACTCCTCTTCACCCTCAGTCCTACTCCACTGTTCTCCTACTCCTCAGTTCTACCCCCACTGTTTACTGAGGNTTTACCCTCAGTCCTACTCCAGCTGTTTACCCTCGGTTCTATCCCCACTGTTTACTGAGGCCCACTCCCCCTGTTAACCCTCAGGTCAATTTCCCCTGTTAACCCTTAGGCCTACTCCCCTTCTTTACCCTCAGGCATAATCCCTGTGTTCTCCTTCAGTCCTAGTCTCCCTCTTGCCCCCTTAGTCCTATTTCCCCTCAGGATTACTCCCTGTGTCTGCCCTCAGTCCTACTCTCCCAGCTTACCCTACTCCTCCTCCCTCCTGCTTACCCTCAGACCTATTCCACCTCTTTACCCTCAGTTCTTCTCCCCCTCTTTACCCTCAGGCCTACCTCAGCTGTTTACCCTCAGGGCTACTCCCCTATTTATCCTCAGGCCTACTCGCCCTCTTTACGCTCAGACCTCCCCCCTACTTTTGCCCTCAGGCCTACTCCCTGTTTTAAGCCTCATTCCTAGTGCCTCTCTTTACTCTCAATCTTACTCTCTGTGTTTACTGTCAGTCCTACGTCCCCTCTTTACCGTCATTCCCACTCTACCTGTCTAAGATAAGGCCTAGTCCACCTTTCCACACTCAGTACTTCTCCCCGCGTTTACTCTCAGTCCTACTCCCCTAGTTTACACGCAGGCCTACTCTCTAGATTTACGCTCAACCTACACCTTGCTTTAGCCTCTGCCCTACTCCCCCACTTTATCCTCAGGCCTCCACTCCCCGTTTACCTACAGGTCTACTCCCCCATGTTTACCCGCAGTCCAATTCCCCCTCTTTACCCTCATTCCTACTCCTCCTGTATAACCTCAGGGCTATACCGCCTTTTTATGCTAATTCCTTCTCTCCATGTTTACTCTCAGGCCTACTCCCCTTATTTACCCTCAGTCCTCTTCTGCCTGTTTACCCTCTGTCCTAGTCCCTCTAGGGGACTCTTTACCCTCAGTCCTATGTCCTGTGTTTATCCTCAGGCCTACCCCCACTGGCTATACCGCCTTTTTATGCTAATTCTTTCTCTCCATGTTTACCCTCAGGCCTACTCCCCTTGTTTACCCTCAGTCCTCTTCTGCCTGTTTACCCTCTGTCCTAGTCCCTCTAGGGGACTCTTTACCCTCAGTCCTATGTCCTGTGTTTATCCTCAGGCCTACCCCCACTTTTTAACCTCAGTTCTGCTGCCCATGTTTACCCTTAGTCCTCCCCGTTTTTACCCTCAGGCCTACTCCCCCTGTTTGCCCTCAGTCTTTCGCCCCATTTACCCATGAGTAGGAGGCCTACTCACCCTATTTACCCTCAGGCCTACTCCCATTCTTTACCCTCAAGCCTATTGCCCCCAGTTTACCCTCAGTCCTACTCCCCTGTTTACCCTAAGTCCTTGTCCCCGTCTTTATCCTTAGACATACTTCTCCTATTTACCCTCAGGACTACTCCATGTGTCTAGCCTCAGTCCTATTTCCCTGGCTTACTCGCAGGTCTACTTCCCCTGTTTACCCTCAGGCCAACTCCCTCTCTTTACATTGAGGCCTGCTTACCGTTTTACCCTCAGACCTACTCCCTCTCTATACCTTCAGTCCTAATCCCCTTTTTTCCCCTCAGCCTTTACCTTCTACCCTTCATCTTTATCCGCAATCCTTCTTCCTCTTTTTACCATCAAGGCTACTCCCCCCGCTAACTCTCATGCCTACTCTCCCCATTAACCCTCATATTTACTCCCCCCATTAACCCTCTTGCCTACTTCCTATGGGAATATATACAAAGAAAGGTTGATATGGCCAAGCATGAAAATAATAATCTGATTGCTTGATGGATAATAGATTTTCTGAGGCCAACCATGATGGGAGTGTGTAGGATGAACGATTGATAAGAATCACCTGGTGAAGGTAAGGAGATGTGGGGATATAGAGGACACCTGTGGGGGATTGGGAAGCGCCCTTCTCCGGGATTGGTCACCAGGTTGCTGGCGCTCCAGGATTGGTGGAAAGGTTGTTGAAATACCCTGGACTGGGGGTTTAGAAAGAGCTACTGGGCTGTTCCTGTGTCTCCCCACATTTACCCTCAGGCCTAATCCTTCTCTTTACCCCTAGGTCTAACCCCTCTGTTTTCCCTCAATCCTACTCCACCTGCTTACTGTCAGGCTTACTCCCCCTGTTTACTCTCAGGCCTACGTCCTCTGTTTACCCTCAGGCCTACTCCCATTCTTCAAACTCAGTCCTAGTCCCCTTCTTTACCCTAACTCTTACTTCCCCTGTTGACTCTCAGGACTACTCCCTGTGTCTACCCGAAGAGCTATTCTACTTATTGAAACTTGCAATTAGCAAGGGTCCTTTTTTTCAGCTTGTGAGGTGGCGTGTACACCATATTTATGATCGGTATTCAATTGGACATGTCATTTGGTATGAGATGGTATCATCTCATGTGGTATGTGGAAGATGTCCTTCCACAGCCAGAAGAGAGCAAGGACAAAATTCAGGAGGTACTAGAAGACCGAGCAAACCTGGTTGTCTGTTTGAAAAATTTTGCTCTTGCGGATGGACAAGAATATTCAACGTCAACAAATAAGGTAAGCAGTATAACAGAACGGACAAATCATGTCATTGGGGGCAGGTAGTAGAGATAGCAGCCCCAAATGTTAGCCATACAAACATATGAACTATGTCTACTGAAGATAGGAGAGCTTTCTGAGACAAGACTCTTGCTATCCACTTGCAACGGCCAGTAGAGAGCCCAAGATCAACAATAAGTCAATCATTGCCAAGATACCATTTCCCTCCAGCGCCAGTTGAGAACACCAAAAACTCAATTTTGACAACCAATGTTAAACTATGAATTTCACTTTTTAAATGTTGATATTTTCTGGCCTTTTCTGCCATAGCATCACTCAGAGTTGTTACTCCACTCTCATAGTGGCCTGTAATGTCCACTACCTTGGCACAGGAACCTTTAACCATGATCAAATCTGGCTTGAAGAGTTCATTGTTGTTATCCCTGAGATGGGGTTCTACATATATCTCCCATCCCAGCCTCTTCCGTGCCAGTGAACCACAGATGTTGCTGTGCTTTTAATCCTGGCCTCCTGGACCACCAGACCGTAGCCAATTATGTGGGAACATGATTTCCATTCTGCAGAGCAATGTCTGCATCCCTTGGGTGCATCCTCACCCAACCCACAAGCCAAAAACTCCTGAGTGGGATAGACATTGGCTTGTAGTTGGATAGCTGTTATTAGTTTGTGGTGAGGAATGCTCTGGTAATGTGGAAGCCAATCGTTACCGATTTGGTCACTCTCAAAATTCCGAATCCCGTGGCCTTGAGATTTTAGATTGGCCCAATTCTCCATTTCTCTCTTTCTCCACTTACAGGGAATGGGATAGATGGCTCGTGGTTTTCCTCTTTCCCACTCAGATAAGGATTCGTCAGCCGACTGAGCTTCTAGGATTATAACTGGGAACTCCTCCGTCGCTGATGGAACCTTTTCTGGATGCCCACCCACCGAGATCCAGATTCTCTTAATCTCCTCTTTGATCCCTTCCTGGAACACACTGCTCCTCATGACACTGTCCTCTGAATGGTAAATCTGTACCAACCTGTGAGTTTGGATATTCGGAATTTGGCTCACCAGACAGGGCAGACCCAGCCCGCCATCATTATAGCTGACATAAAGGCTTGCATCACACATGCTAGGCGGTAGGTGTAACCAGCTCATGATGGCAGATCTTATTGAAAGGTCCAAGCAATGCACATAGGTGGCACTCAAACCAGCGTGATTTGCAATGAACAGCAATATTGGGATTGTGTAACTTCTCAGGATGTCAACCTTCTGGAGTGGCTTCGAAGGGGTACCCTCAATATTCCTCATCCAACGGGCCAACACCTCTGACAGTTCTGGTTTGGATAGACCTGTCCAAGGGTCTATCCCCAGGCCAAGATATTTCTTGGAACTGCCCGGATCAATCCTATCCAATTGCACATCTGTAGTTGTCCATGGATCACAGTCATTGATCGTATATGACTCTTTTGTAGCCCTGATAAAGAACCCCTGTGTAAGCGACTGTTATGGATTCGGTTTTTCTCGACATTCATTTCCCTGGACAATGCCCTGGCATCTTGTCTCTGGGAAGACCAACTCAAGACCCAAACAAGGACATTATCTTTCACCATTTGCACCTCCTAACCCTGACATCTTATCTCTGGGAAGACTGTAATATCAGCTATCTACTTGTCCTTGGAAAATCAGCTCGAGACCTGAACAATGACATTCTCAGCAGTGTCTACCAGAGCAGTTTGCATGTGAATCGAGGGTGAAGAAGAATACCAAAGCACACAGCACGTACCACATGAACAACACGTACCAGAAAACTTCAAGAAAATGGGAGGACTCTTTGAGAAGGGAGATAACAGGACTATGCATTCCTGCACTGGGGGTACAGAACATCACCTGCACCGTTATGCACGACATTCTGTCCTTGAACATCACCTGCACTGAGACACCTGTACCTGCATCAAAGAGGAGCCAGCAACACTTAGCAGACTGGTGGTGGTGGTAACTCTCATTGCATCTCTCCCGCTTGCTTGCTTATCTTTCTTTCCTTTTCCAATCTCTTTCTCTGTCCTATTTGTGCTTATGAGAATAAAGCTAACAAGATTGTATAGCATTTAACCCTGTTTGTGTCTTAATCTTGCTCTTGGGATCGTGTTGAAACCTCTGCTAACACTAGATTGGGACACCGTGGCACTTTGAGGCTTGGACCTGCAGCCTGGTCCGATGACAAAATTCTTCCACCACTTGAATACTTTTACGCATACCTTCCCAAGAATCACTGAGCAATGCAAGATAATTTGTGAATGCCAATGATGTTACATGCTGCTCTCCATACTTGTAGCCAAGGACTTGTTCTACCAGGTAGCACAATAATGGATCTAATGCGAGATTGAACAGGATTGGGGAAAGTGGATCACCTTGCTTCAGTCCTCCAAGGATCTTTAGTTGCCCCATCTCTAGAGCAGTCCCAGCTTTGGTATATAGGTCTTTAATTATGTTGATGATATGCTCATACACACTTTTCTGACCTAGGACCTGGAAGATATGTTGATGACTGACAGAGTCGAAGGCCTTAGCCAAATCGACGAAGACATCTCTGATTGTCCTTCGATCTCTCTTGGTTCTATTTATGAGCATCTGGAGGAGCTTCAGATTTTCCAAGCAGCCGGGTGCTGCTATAAACCCCCTTTGCCTTCTATTAATGGGACACACTCACCGCAGTCTAGCGCTCAAGATCTGGGAGAACACTCTCAGTATTATTGATCCAATGGTAATGGGTCTCCAGTTGTTAATGTCCTTGATCTTCCCGAGATCAGTTGACTTCGGGATTATAATGGTCTGTCAGTCTTCATTTCATCTGGAATCCTTCCTGCCAACAGCAATGGTTAAACAATTTAGCCATTTGTCTGCCCTGAGGGTCTATCTTAACCAGATCCCTCAGGGATAGGCCATTGAGTTCTGGGGTGGAATGTTGAGACATCTCCATCATGTTCTTCATGACCTCCCTCATGGAGATCATGGGTTTGAAGGTGGAGTTGTCAGCCTTTCCCAAACTTCGAATCGAGCCCAAGCTGGTAAAAGGGATGACCTCCTCCCACTTTCTCCTGAAGAAGTCACCTCTTCAATCGAAAGAGAGCATTTGATGGACTTGGTATTAGCGAGAATGATCCCAGCTAGCTTCCTACAATCCAATGCAAAAACCCACTGGTATTTGAGGTACAGTCCCTATTGAACCATCCTGCGTTTCATCCACTTTCCTCCTTTGCAAGCATGACCTCAGCTGGATGCTTATGATGGTAATGCATTCTTTGTTTACCCTCAGCCCCTGTTTACTCTCAGGCCTACTTCCCCTCTTTATCCTCAGGCCTACTCCTTGTGTCTGCCCTCAGTCCTAGTGCCCCTCTGTTTTCCCTCAGTCCTACTCCTCCTTTGCCCTCAGTCCTTTTTCCCCATATTTTCCCTTACCCTACTTCCCTTGTTTGCCCGCAGGCCTACTCCTAATGACCTTGTATTGCAGTAGCTATTTAAGGAAGAGAAGATTAGAAATGAAAGAAACTGTGGCCAAAAATACACACAAAAAGAGCAAAAGTTAAGCTAAGGCCATATCAATGAAAAATGAATCAGGATGGATTGCACAGGCTTCATTGATACCACAGTTTGCCTCTGCAAATATGAGCAAGAAGAAATAAGCAGTAATTCTTAAAATTTGGAGCCCTTTCAAACTGGCAGCATTCATCCCTTGGGCTGACTCACAGTTAAGCTCTATGAGGAAGAACAAGAGGGTAACTCTCCAAGAGCTGTTTTGCCACGTGCAAATCACGAATCCAGACACACAGGCCATCAGCTCTGACTGCATCTGGAGTCTGAGAGTGGAGGCCTTTCTGCAGGGACAGAACAACATAGGTGCTCTGCCTTAAAATTTCTGGAACCTCAACTGCTTTATGGGTTTAATTATAACAGATGTTTAATTTTACCAGTAAAAGTCAGTAAAGACTTTTTTGCAACTGTATAATCATCTTAAATGACAAACCACATGTTGCTGTGCAGTACTTGGCAGATTGTCTGTACTTACAGAGGTTATGCATTCATAACAAGCTGTGATCTCTAGCATCTCAATTATATCATTTAAATATAGTGTGTTGAAAATAAAATAATTTTGATTTATTTTTAATCCACAAAGGAACATGGAGTGGAAAGTGAGCTTTGATAGGGAAATTCTACTGTAGCATATTTGCTTTAAGTTCCTATTTCTATTAAAATCTATTTCAATTTAAGTCTCTTTAGGGGGAAGAAAACAATTTGCAACTGTTCTCTGAATGTTGTAAACAACCTGAAATTATTTCTGAGCAGACTAACAACATTTCAGAAAACAGTAAATATTCTCTACTGTCTTCTTCCATTTTTGTTTGTTTTGAAATGAATCAACTGACAACTAAACAAAATAATGTTTGGTGCATATATTTAGGTCAAACCCAAGTCGTTCATCGGGTCCTTAGTGTAAGATAGCATGTACTTAGGCATCCTCTCAGATGTTTTAGGCTGTTTTAGGCCAGACTATAGACCCTTCTGCAGCAAGTGCCTGTTTATGCCAAGCCTGACACATGCAGCATGGGATTTGCACAGGTACCTCCTGTTGGCTTCTCATTATACATTAGCAAGACTGCAGACCTTTTCCTGCTTGTCTTCCCTCTAGTGTAGGCGCAATTGTTTTGATATTATCAGTGGCTGGTTGACCATGTGTGCCTGGGACACTGAGTTGCACAGGATGAGTTTTGCTCTGCAGTTCAAGGTGTTACAATGCAGCAGGCGTAGTAGTACTACAGAGAACCTTGCTAGGAAACATGCTCTCCACCTCCAACCTTCTCTTCCATCAGTTACATCCCATTACCTATGACATCCCTCCTCATTGCACAGACTGGTATTACCTACATTATATGAATATTTGAAAACATTATCTGACATATGGAACTTTGCATAATGGGAGAGAATAAAAGAAGTCCTTTTTATTCATCCATTCCCGTTAAACTCCCAAGTCTTTCCTTTCCTTTCTTCAGGTGTTAGCTAGAAAAGTTAATTTAAGGTGATCATACAGTTCCAAAAAAGTTAAGAGAGTAAAAACAAGAAGCACAGGCTTGCTTTATAACCTTTTTTTTTTCCAAGACAAGCAACAAAAGAAAACTATGAGTCATCCCTGTGATCTGTCTTCCTCTCTGGGAAATATACCTCTTTACTTGTCTTAACTCAAAATAAATGGTAATGCTACATGAATCATGTTTCTACCAAGGTGAAAAGCAGCATGTTAGTACATCTTAAGCAGATTAAAGAGCAGATTAAGCTCCCACAGAAATAAAAAGTGTCTTGGGAGGAAATTCTTTATTAAAGTATGGACAGTTAAACCCTTTGAAAAGAAGAAATGTAAAGATCTTGCAAAGGCCAAGAAAAAAAATATGAAAAGGGAGTTAGAATTTAGCTGATGCCAAAGACACCTCTGTGTAATATGTCATTTCATTTCAGTCCAGTGCAGTGACTATGTCTATATGTGTGCATGATTACTACTATTTTACTGTTGTATACATGCATATTGCACAGGTCTTGCTCAAAGAATTGCACTGCAAGACAACAGTTTTTCTTGAAATCTCTTAATCTCCATTATACCTCCAATATTCAAGTACTCATTTCATCCTTAAGGAAAAATAACTTAGCAATCCAGATAAAAAAATTACATAATAGAGAAACTAGGGGACTAAGAGACACACATCATCACAGTTAATATAATCACACAACAGTTTCTTTGTGTTGGCTGCTCTCCTTAGAAGGTTTGGGATTTTGGAGCTCATTTCTTGTAATAAGTAGAGGATCTCCCTGACAAACAGGAATTCATGGTTGGAACAGAACAGCAAATTTGGCTTTGCCAGTTCTTTTAGAAATGCCCTACAAAGTTTCTCAGAAGTCTAGTAAATTTTTAAGCTCCTCTGCCATTCTTTTAACATCCTACTAAAAACTTCTAAACCTACTTTATTACCTGGAAATGAATGGTGACTTAGTCACTTCAGTTACATACTTAACTGAAAATAAAGTGCAATATAGAATCACGAAATCACAGAATCATTATGATTGGAAAAGATATTAAAGATCATCAAGTCCAACTGTAATACCAACCAATAATTCCAGCCAATACTCTAACACAGACAGAATGAGCTTAGTAATACTTCCCATTTTGGTATATGTTTTATTTTTCTACAGGCTCTTTGGTTACATTTTTTCCCTCTTTCCTTCTTTTTCTTTATCTTCTTTTTCTCTCTGAAACTCTCTCTCTTTTGCCAAGATGCAAGTCTAAATTTTTCCTAGTGCTTGAAAAAGGGTAGGAAGGAAACTTTTTATTCCATTGGAATAAAAAATCTAATGATGCACATACTGGAGAAACAGTGTTTCTGCTTTTTAAATCACAGCATATATATATATATATATATATTTTAATTTATATTATATATATATAGGGTGTTTATTTATTTATATTTGTATCTCTATCAGTTGCTCCTGTAAGAAGGCTAGAATCAGCATTGTAGCCAAAGCCACCAGCTTCTTAGGCTGATTCTATTAACACTATTCACTATGCCTAGTCTACATAAGCAGATAGCAAATGAAAAAGCCTATATTACCGAATGTGTATTCTAAAAAGGAAGCCATCTGAACAAGTTTTTGATAGTAAGGAGGAGAACAACATTATCAGATGTACACTATGGTCTAATATGGGTTGGCTGCTTTTTTAACATGGGTTAACTGCTAATGCCAGCCCATTGCACCTAATTGTTACTATACAGCACTTTTTATGCTTTTTTTTTGTGTGTGTGCTTATAGGAATACGAATATTTGCATTCATCTTACACTGGCAAACATGTTTTTTTTTCTCAATATGATAATTACAGTAATACCTAGTTTTTATAAAAAAACTTAAATATTCACAAACTTCATGTTTCTTATTTTATTTCATATTCCTCTACCAGCAAGAAATTTTCCTCTTGCTCATCAAGTATTTCAGCTGTTCAGCTGTACTTTTACTTTTTTAAATCTATTCCTCATATTTACATATGATAACTGAGAGTCTTCATGTGTTAATTTTCCTAATTATTCACATTTCAACATTTCAACACCATTAATATTTTAATTATTATGGTATTCTCACAAGTCAGTTACCAGATGTTCTTTTCCAAAGAAGTTAGCTTTTCCAAAGCTTTTTTTCAAAGCTTTTCCAAAGCTAACTTCTTAATTGATTACCTAAGAAATCTTCCATGGAGAGGAATTGGACCAAATCATAACTTTCTTTAAAGGAAAAAAAAATATTAATCAGATCCTATATGCATGAAGGCTCAGAAAGATTCATGTTTAGGGATGATGCAGTATTTCCAGAACTGACTTCCACTTGACCCAGTCCTGCAAGTTTTCAAAAAGAAATCACTGCAGAAAAACACTGGAATTTCATAGTTTATGTGGGAATAGTAGCACTTGTAAAAGTGCTAAAGAGGGACCTAGCTGTTGTCTGTATACATTCTTGGTGTAATTTTCTATGGCAGCATAAAAATATTGAATCAACTTTACAGCTTTAAACCACAGTCAGTAAATATGGATTGCTTGGAACTTCTCTTTTTCTCTTACTCCACCTTTTCCTTCCTTTGCCTCTCCCTAGTGGTTAAATCTCTATGAAGAAGTTTCATGGAGCTCTTTCAGATCCTGACAGAAGCCATTTCAGATAAGTTAAAAGGGAGTTTGAAATACTAGGGGCATGTGATGGATATGCTCCTTCCTCAGCTCAATCTGGCTTCTCACATGTAGCCCTGTTCAGGTGTTAACTACCACATTATCTGCTCCTGGTGGTTGCCTCCCTGATTTCTTCCCCCACTCGGACATTAACCATCAATAACTGCATCCTGATGGGGAGATAAGGCTAACTGTGAGTACACCAACCAACAGTCATTTCTGAATTGAAAGAATGACTATAAGTCAATCATCTTATCCATAAATATGGGTACAACCTGAGAGTCCATTGAGCTCTCCTTGCATCACAGCGAGCTACACGCCAGGATCTCCCCTTGAGCGGGGACACCTCTCAAGGATACTCCTCGGAGTTAGGAGATCCTTCCCACAACAGATTTGTGGTAAGTGACTGTAGTGTGCTTCTCTTTTTTTGAGCTTGTAGGCTTTACTTCGTAACTGTGCACAGATCCCATAGTCATAAACCGTTGACCAGGTCTGGGACTAGGACTGGATTCAGCCACACCCAGACTCCTCTCAGAAGAAGTCTGGAAAGCAAAGGGGTCCAATCTGAACCTCATGACCCAAAGGGAGGGTGTCCTTGATAATTCTATGTGTATCTTGAACCTTCATGCAGTAAATAATAAGTGACCTTGCCATAGAATCTCGTGAAACCATTGTCATTATCGATAAAACCTATTACTATTTTTTTCCCATGAGTGAAGTGCTTTGTGTCACTCACCCCTCACCAACACTCATTCCGTGACAGGGCCTCGTAGTTTCATCATCTTCTGTTTGTCAGTAGAGCTGTATCCTGAATGCCACCACCAGTCTTAAATATTGCGCTATGGTCTGTAGAGACAGTCTCTCTGTTATGCAACTAGTTGTAAGACATTTAATGTTCTGCAAAGATAAGAAAATATTGCAGTTACATTATATAGGATAGCAGAGGCAACAGTTAAAGCTATCATGAAATTGGCTGAAATTGGTCAGGCAGGCATTTTCATAACTAAGCATTAGGAATTTTATACTTCCTCGTTTAAAATGTCTGTAATCAATTTTAGAAACAAGACACTGAACTAAATGAACTTCTAGTTCAGTCTGATTTCTAACTACACATTTAATAGGAACACAGAATTAATGAAGAAAATGAAAAATTTATAAAATGAAAAATATTCCTGAACATATATCTCTTGGCCAAATTAGTTGATGCACACAGCACTAAAATTGCTTATCACCAAGACAGTTTTCAATAACTCATCACAGCCTCCTTGATGTTAGTGTAGACAAGAGAAAACATGTAAAACAAGCCAGGTCATTTTTATTTTCTTAATCTTCCAATGTTCACCCTTAGAAGGACAACTAAAGAAGTAATAAAAGTATATGAATAATACTACTTTATATTTTTAGCATACTAAATATATGTACTTTATTTTAGTCACAGTTACATGACATTGTTGACATTTTGGCTACTACCTGTCTGGCCCAAACAGAGGATCTTCCTGACACTCAAAAATTTATGGTTGGAACAAAGCAGCAAAATTGGCTTTTCCAGTTCTGTGAGAAACTCCCTACAAAGTTTATCAGAAGTCTAGTAAATTTTTAAGCTTATAATCTTCTGTGTTACAAAAATCTTCCCTGATTCCTTCCCTCCATACAAGGCTAAATTTATTTTTTTTGAATTTTAATTACATAATTGCAATACTGAACTTTAATTCAGGGATTTGTTCTTAGGAGAAATATATATACATATATATTTATATACATATATATAATTATTTTCACTGGAAATAGTATGCATCAGGCAAGACAGTATAATCACTTCAAAGATTCTAGGGCAACAGTTAGGACTCAAAGATTACAGGTTATCAGCACTTATAGACAGATAATCTATGATTCAAAAAAGGCATGGAATAATTCCATCAGAATTATACATACTTAGTCAAGTAGTAAGTAACACATCAAATTAAGCTTCAATCATAAAAATAGAAATAGAAATGCAAACCAAAAATATGATAGAAGCTTGCACACTTATTAAACTGACATCTTATTTACCTGGTTAGAATGACGACAGAAAGTTACTTTGAACTGTTGCTGAAATTGCAATGATTTTAAACAGTTTCAAAAGGCGATCTAGATTTGTATTTCACTAATCAGCCATGCAATGAGCAGTCTGGCACAGTCGACGACTTATTTGTACTGTGAGTATGTGTTGCAAGAATTGGCCTCAGGAGGGCAGCAAACGACGTAAAGAGAGATTTCAAACATGTTCCAGCCCCAAAATGGATCTTGGGACTACCGCAGATATGTGGAATACAGACCAGAAACTGCAGTGAGTCCTAAACCACAAAAAAATTTTTTTTTTTTTTTGATCTAAATAGAAGTAAAAGGACACTGAGTACACAGATAAGATTTATCAATTTTCATTTCTAGGCTATTTCAATTTGCAAGTGTTGCAGTTTTAATTGTTTCCTTTGTGTACTTTATTGTTATTATATATACTTCTTAGTCATCCACAGATGACAAAAGAGCTCTGAATCCCATAGGCATAGGCAGGCATAGGTAGGCATAGGTTTGGGTGCAAATGAAGACAAAGGAAAAAAGGAAGGTTAAAAGGGATAGGGATGAGGGGACCTTGTTAGGCTTTTTTACTCAGCACTTTCTCCATCACAGCTCCCAAGCCCGTCCTGCATCAGGAGGAAATTTCACAGATGATTTTCTCCTGCGGTATTCTTTTAAAGCTGGATGTTTTTGAAAATGTGACAGAGACAACTGCAGGTGTAAAGCTACAACCTGCCTTTGCCTTGAAGCACACTTGCTGCCCCACTAAGCAATAACCACACATTAGTAAAGCTGGAGCAGGTTCCAGAGTGGAACAAGTATATCGTGGGTTGCAAGAAGTACTGGGGATAGAAAGCATGAAAATTTATGGGAGGATGTGGGAAAGAGAGGAAGGAGGTTACTAGCTCCTAATGATTCTGAGCAGAAATCCCGTATGATCTCAAGAGGAGGGTCTTCATTGGAAAAGTACTCTCCCTGAATGCGAGAAGCGCACACAAAAGATCAGGTTTGCACTTAGCAACAGATTACATTTAGCCATAGCCTACCCCTCAGAAGCACAAGCAAACTCTTTCATGCCTCAATTTATTTGCAATACAGACAATTCAAATTTATTTCATTGTATGTTTGTCCTAACTTCCGTATGCATTTGCATTTCGTAGTCTGTGCTGCCACCATGTGGCACGTTCGGTATTTTTTCTTTGAAAAGTAAAAGAAAAAAAAAATCCTTCCTTCCTCCCTCCCTTCCTTCCTTTTCCTCTCTTCCCTTTCCTCCCTTCTTCCCTTCTTTTTCTTTTTGCTGTGGGCCTAGAACTACTTGCTAGGGTAGACATTCTAGAATTTCTTATAATGTTTTAGAATTTTCCTCAAATTTTACTGTTTTTGCTGTTTTCCAGGTTTTGCTGGTTTTGTCCTTTGTTTGCATAAGTAACAGATAATCCAACCTGTAATTCTGGTCCACTCTTTGTGACCAGTAAAAATCACAGAAGCCACAGAGCTTTTGATACTGCAGGTCATTCTCAGGCTCACCAGAGTTTTGTATGTTGTGAGGAAAAGCTTAGAGACCAAAAAAAAAAAAAAAAAAAAGAGAGAGAAAGAGAAGAAAGTTCAACTCTTTTACTAACCATCCTTTTTTCCTGTGAAGAAAACTTGTTTCTGCTTGGTAATAGAGCTTCACCATCTACCTCAGTGTATAGAATGAGATCTCCATTTGCCTGTTAGCATCAGAGAAAAAATAAATAATTCTCTGCTTTCCACTAAACCATGTAGGAGCACAGAAGAACTACCTACAGTATTTCCTCTCTCTTACCTCTGTAATGAAATAAGTATACTTGTAGAAATTTAGGTCCTTAAGAAAACTGTTCATAGAGAATTTTAGAAATTCATTCCAGCCATGAACTAGCTCATCTCCAGTATCTGTTTTCTACCCTCCTATGTTCTATGGAGATTGCTAAACTACAGAATTTAATGCAAATCCTACTAAATGCAATGAGAGGATCACATAAATTACAGCAAGCTTTCGATCATATCTCCTGTGGTCAGGCAGTTTATTTGCAAGTTAAGCAATAGAAGTTCTGGAAATTACTTTCTTAACAGGAAAAAAAAAGAAGAAAAAAAAACACATGCTGCATATGCTATGATTAAAATGCCAAAAGAAATAAGCAGCAATTGCTTTATATTAAAATAAGAAAAACATAGTCAAACACTGTTCATCAAAAATCCCAAACATATTTCTACATAGCAGTTAGAAACTAAAGACAGAAAAAAAAAACCTCTGATTTACTCTGTAAATTTTATATCAATATAATGGCATATGGTTCCATTTTATATCCAGAGTCTTCTGAATCTTCCACGTGCTCAATGAACTGCCTCTTCTGAGAGTCTGGTTAAAAGCCTGTAACAGGTTCATTCACACATTTCCATCTCACCTATCACTAGTAAAAGAGCATTTGCGATCCAGTGAAGGAGAAGAAAAAACAAAGAAACAAAAAACCCAAACAAATAACCAAAAACTCCACATAACCCTACTGCCCATAGGGAAACAAGTAAGGGGAGTTTTAATCTCTGTTTTGCTTGGCTGTGGGTTATTAGGCAAGTGACACTTAATCAAATGGCTCCAGTCAGCCACATCCCTCCAGGCTATGTTTGTTTTCCCTGTCAGCATTAAGATGACTGAATGATACTGACTCCTATTTAACAAGAAATTACTTTCCTGTAAGAGAATTGAAAAATAATTTCATTTTATTAATTTTATGAGGTAAGGATTAGCCTAAGATTCCTGGAAAAGTAGGAATTACAGACTAAGTTTCTATTTGTCTTAACTGCAGAGTAGACCCAGGATCCTGACCCAGACATTTGTGCTCCCTGTATAGGTATATAACCTCTTCAGAAAAATATTTGTTTCATGAAATAACATGAAACACTCACCCAGAAAACAAAAAGTACCTTGGCCTGACTCAGTACCTGACTCAGGCCATGTCTCCCACCTACAAGAAACCCAAATCCCAAACGGTTGCTAGACTCATGCTTTTCTTCCATTAAAGTGGATCTATCCTGAACATAAAAAGGGCTGTACAACCAACTGTGAATCCAGGATGAAAGGAGATAAAAATCTGCACATGGTATTTTTGTTGGCTTGATCTAGGAGGATGCTTTACTAGCAGTTTTGGACTGACTTAGGGGGAGATTTCATTTATACCCTGGTTGGGTATAAACCATATGCCATGGTTGGTATGGGTACTGGAACTATCCTGATCTAAGAAAGCGGCAGAACAAGAGCTTGAGCAACAGCTAGGTCTGGAGAGTAGCAGTCCAAAAAGTAAGCACAACACTCCCACCTGTGAACTCCTCTATTGGTTATAGCTTTCCATCAGAGCGGATGAGAGTGTGAGTCTGAAGAGACAGGCTCAGACTGCAGCTCTCACTTGCTGATTCTGATAATCACTTGTTTACAGGTGTTATGTAGAAAAAAAAAGAAAAGTTTCTGGAAGATGCCTTCATCGCCTTAATACTAACCTTCTCACTCATTTCTTAATAAAAGTTAATAAACAAGAATAGAATCTGTTCCAGAAGTTATTTTCTACTTGTTAGAAAGGTATAGCTCAGCTAAAATGACTACTTCTATTATTGCTGGGAATAGGTAAATGAGCTTTTGCCAAGGTCTTTCCTCAGTTAATGATACACTGTGTCTAGACAAATTTTCTCATCTTTGCAATAGATGCTGAATGTAGTAAACATCATGTTAACAGCCTGAGTGTAAAAATGCAGTCACCCTATCAATTGTAAATACTTAGTTATGAGCATCATTTCAAAGTGTGTTTAATTTCTTTCTGAAAGAAAAATATACTATCTGCATAACCAGATCAATGTGAAATGAAAGGAGTAAACAACAGCTTGCAAAATAAATATCATGAAGCAATTCCCCACCAAAGCTTCAGTAATTACTATATGGAGTAGGCTGCCGTTAATACAACAATTAATTAATTTTTCCAAATGAATTATGCAAGCCAATATTTTTTCTTCATTAATGTTTTGTTGGAGTCATTATGTTCCATTAATGAATAACAAAGAAGCAATTGGAATTTTATTCTAGCTGATGTGTGCTAATGTGCTTAACTTGAACTAAATGTGCTTCCAGTATGTAATCAAATTTGAATCAATCAAATCAATTTACCACTGAAAGTCCTTTTGGAGCTGCAGCTGTTTGATATGGATGTCGCTTCTCAGAGAAAAGTACAGACAAAACCCAAAAGACTACATGGCTCTGGAACATATAACACTGTAATTAGGAACCAATCTGTCTTATTTTCGTTAGGAGGATGCTGTTTTCCCCACTTCAAGATCCATTATAAGTCAAAGTAGCTAAATTATTTCCTAGGACTAAATCATTTAATGAATTTTAGATTTCTTTTTTTCTGTCTTTGAAAGCTTCATGAATTGTAGCTGATTTCTTACAATCTATTTATTTTTCACAAGAACAGTAGGGAGTGAATAAATCTGATCTGCCAGGAGAAGTGGAGTTTATACAACCTATATATTTTTGCCTACACAGTATTGTTTTCAGGAATGGCCAATTCATTTTAAAGTGGGGCTACAATGAGCAGTACATATGATGAATATTTGCAGTTTTCTTGAAAAACTTTCTTCGCGAAGTTCTGAAAATAGATTATTACAGCTACCTGATCAGATGATACAGAGAAGATGGAGCTAGATTCCTCTTGGAGGCATACAGAAATAGAATACTCTTTTTTTCAAAATAATATATTTATTTGTATTTTTTTCTAAAGCCAGAGAGAGAACTTTTTTTTAAAGGATATATTTATTTGTTTTAAACTCAAAATGTTTAATCTCTGCAATGTTAACTTTTTTAATGAAGAGGGAAAAGAAAAATAGTCTTATCTTACATGAGACTTAAGGTACCAGAAGGACCATACAGAGAAATATATGAAATATGTCTCTGAAGTAGAGACATAAGAATACTTTTCAAAAGTAGTATACTTCATTAGACAATTCAGTGTACTGTAAGTATGTTTAGTTATAGATACACAGAGTTATAAGTATAGATACTATTAGTTATGTATAGATATGTATATACATACAAAAATCAAAAATATATTTCATAAATATTAGAGAAGTAAACCACATGTGTGGTTTTCTCTTTTAAAAATTTCTCCTCCAAGTAAAACTGTTTTTGTCTTCTTCTGTCTTGATCAGTAGAACATATTAGAAAGTTCTCAAAGGAATTAAACAAGATATTAAACCCAAACATTGTCAAATAGCATATGAAAGCAAAATGTCTAACAATTAGTGCTGTATAACACTTCTCGCAGTGTTATTCTGAAATAACAATTCTGGAAGGCCTGGAAATAAATACCTTACCAAACGTCTCTCTGAACTGCCTGTGGAGGGACCATACATATATTCCTTTGGAACATGTAGAAAAATTTATGAAGAAATTCCTGTTTCAGAATCACTGCAGTATTTCAAAACAGAGCTACTGTTTGCAGGGTTATTTGCTTGTTTGTTTTATATTAAAGGAAAACCCAAAGGTAGTTAGATATTTAGTTTCCCATTGCAGTTCAAGGTAGAATTAGGTATAAAGGAAGGACTAGGGAGCACAAAAAATGACAGTAACTGCAAGTAAAGAGTATATGCTTTCTCAGTTATTTTCTATACCCAAAAGTATTGGTGCTCTGTTTTTCACAATCTGATGCTATCTATTTCTGACACTCAAGTAGATAAAATATCAAGTTTCTTTCCCCTGGCATTGTGAGAAGAATCTAAGTAATTGATAGTATCTATGTTTTGAAAGGGAAGAAATTATTATATACAGCAGTACTTTACAGATTAACTGCTGAGTGGCAACTCAGAATAGAAAAATACTATGAACAGATATAGTTGCATTGAAGTACACTATAAATTACATCTTTTGTTCTGATTTTCCTAATACTCTAAAACTGTTTTGGTATCATATGCTACTCAAAGAACTAACATGAAAAAAAGTGTTTACAAATTCAGATCCCTTAAATCATTTCACCTTAAACTAACCTTTATGCTGATAAACATTTACCAGTTATTTCAGATTGTTTGGAATAGTTAAGCAATGTTATTGTATGTACTAAATTTACTGTTGCAAAATGTATACATTGTATAAATGTATACAACAGTATCTGATAATATCTGTGAAGTCGGTATGAATTATATAAGTTTGTTGTGATGCTAAAAGCAGTGCTAAGGAAAATGAGTTTTCTAGTAAAATATCATTTGGCATATGTTTTTAGATGATTACTAGACACACGGATTGTAATGAACTGAATTGCTACTAGGAAAACGGAATTTCTGGTGAAAAGAGAGACTGACCAGCTAAGGTTCATCCACTGCAGAGTCTTTCAGGCTGCTCTAGACTGCCCATTGTGTGGCAAACCTGTCTGTTCAAGACAGGAGGAAAATCTCCCTTATTCCTGCTGATCCATCTGCTGCAATACATTAAAGCTTTAGCAAAAGGTTTGGGGACTCTTGAATGAAATAAGATACATGAAGAAGGTATAAAGTACAATTTCATCACATTCAAAGTTAGTTGAGATACAAGAAGAAACATTTTCCTCCCAATTCAGTCTTATATGCTGTTATATTACACTTCTTGAACGTGTTTGTGTTCTCTCTGAACAGTGCTTCTTTCCTGCCCTCAGACAGGGAAGTAGCCCTTTGGGAAACAAAGCAATTTGAATAGACTTTGCCTGACAGCACGAATACAGTCCAATCCCAAAGAATGGTTCCTTTCAAGACCATGAACTAACCTACCATTTCCTTAGTGCCAGTCAACCCTAGTGTACACTGAATATTTCCACCTGCCTTTTGTCAGCATCAAGCATCTTTCACATACCCAGGAGACAGCAATGAGCAGATGCTTTATATAATCACCTTTCCTGTGAATTTGCATGACACCTGTTCTCAAATCCAGGTGGAAGAACAATTAATATTGTATAAAGGCCTGGTATCCTTTTCAACTGTGAACAGTTATACTGGGAAGTAATGGCTAGGCACTCATATGTTATCCTGTGGGCTGCTGTGAGCATGAGAAGAGCTCAGATTGAATAGGTGAGATGGTAAGTAGAATGCTTAGCTATAAAATCTTCCCTTTATACGGAGTTAGCAGTAGAGAAAGAAAGCAATAAGTAAATGTAACATATCTGTGCAGACCTACACTATGTCTAGAATGATGGGAAGTGTAGGAACATATCCAGGGAACAGAGGCCTTCCCACGAGAAGTGGCTGCAGGGAGCTGAGCTTAAAGAAGATAGCGGATACTCCCTGAGTTAAAGGAATGTGAACAGTAGTCCTTGAACAGCAGGCATGAGAAAGTTGGGCGAGACAGAACCTTGATTAAGCTTGTCAGTAAGGAAGAAGGACTGGTGCACAGACCTATGGTGTGAATACACGCCGTTATCCACGACCAACTGAATGCGGTAGAAATGCATGGATAGTAGCCTGTGACCAATGGTAGCTGTACGCGTGTAGAGAGCTTGCTTCTGCTTGTGTATATAAGTATGCTATTCGGGCTAAATAAAGGATTCACGGATCAGAAGCTAAATCACATGGAGTCTGCGTCTGTGATCCCCTCCCGATTCCTTGGGCCGGCAAGAAGTTTCCAACAGGGAAGGATTGGTTTTGTATGCTTTTTTGTATGGAGGACAAAAAGAAATCCTGCTCCAGAAACAGAATCCTGAGTGTGAAGCTCCCAACTTGCAATCAGTTCTTATATAAGGGACAAGTATATGGAAAAGTTACTCTACATGAGGTCCTCCTCATGCAGAGCATTATCTACTTCAAAACTGAATAATGAAAAGATGCATCCCCAAAACTAGGAAAATACAACTAAGAAAAACTTGCTAATTGTGTATGTCCAGTTAGCATTTACTCAGAAGCTGAAAAGTGAGTGGAGAAGAGAAACATACTAGAATGGCTGAATATTTTAAAATTAGAAGCATCAAAAAGAACAATGAAGAAAAATATTGCCAGATGACTTGGGTAGAAAAAGATTTTTTCCTTATGTCCTATTTAAATCAACAACTAACTAGTAAAGCGATTAGATTTATATATATATATAATTGGCACAGATTATATACACCAGATTTTTTTTGCATTACTCAGGTAAGACAAAGGCCAAGAGTTAGGCACAGACAAATTGCAGAAAGTTTGGCAGATGTACAAGACCACTACATATTAGGCATTTTTGGATTTTGATTTAAATAGCTGGCACCCTAAGACATTGACACTTTCAGCTTTGGACACATGTCTCAGTGGCCTGGATTTGCAATTAGTATAGAAAGACAGTCCCAGAGAGTAATTCAGAGCAGAAAGCCAAGCCAACTTTGGTGCTCTACAGAAATACCTTCCTTCACTGAGAACATGAGCTCAGTTTAGCTCCTGAAGTTTCAGGAGTCTGAAGTTTCTCTGATGTCTTTGTTCACCACCCACATTGTGCTATGCAAAAGGAAAGAAGACCTAATGAACAGTGGGAGCAGAAACAGAGTATGTTTCTCTATTTTACTCCTGTACTTTAAAGTAGCGGTTGATCAAAACCCACAAGAGGAACTTGCAAATGCAAGAGACCCCTCCCTCAGAATCAGGAAAGAAAGATAAAAAACTCAAATGAAATTTCCTCACTGTCTTGCCAAGATGCAGTTTGAAATAGGCTTAGAATGAGCAGCCTGGACCAACTTGCAAAGTTGTTCTTGCTTTGAGGAGGAAGAACATTTACAATCTGTTTTGTCTTTTATATTATAAAATGTTTGTCTTATATTTCAGGGTAATTCTCCCTGTCATTACAAATCATTTAAGGGGGTGTGGAAACTGCGAAAGCGAATGCCCTACATATTAATGCTTCTTAATAATATTAATGGCATTATTAATACTGCACTCTATAGCACATTCACTTTCACAGTTTCCATATCTCAAACAAATGGTCACCAATGGACTTCTGCCCATATTCTGTCCCATTTGACAATATGGTATTACCAACATTACTTTTGAAGAGATTGGCTTAATTAAAGGATTAAGTACTAGGGGAAAAAGAAGGCTAATCATCAGGAAGTCCTAAATCTTCTGCACTCAATCAACAAGAGTCTGTTTAGGGATAATAGATGAAGTAGCCATTAATCTGTTTTGTGGTGACAAATGTTCCAGCTGCAGTGATGCCACTGTGGTGCTCCTATCGCCATCCCAAAAGCAGATTCTTAACCCAGTGTGCAGAAAGCAAATAGACACATAGAAACAAAATATTTTTATTTTATTTCTGCGCAGAGATAGTGCAAGGTAGTAAGTCCACAAAGCTAGCACACTTTCACTTATCCCTGTCCAGCATTTACTTACAAGGCTTCTGGAAATATGTTATGCAAATCTTTTCATTGGTTACATTCTGATTGCATCATATATCAGTTTTGTTCTTGCCCTATAATGCCTTGGCTAATTATCACAGAGTGTGGAGGGGGATGGTAGCCTTATATTATTACCATCTCATTATTCAGTTAGGGACATGAAAGTTAATATGTTAATAAGCATTAATGAGCTATAGATCATTCTAAGTTGAATGCCATCCTTGTTTTGTTAATTCATCAAGTTCTTTGAAGAGTTTGTGCTTGTTTTATTGTTCTACTAGAACTAGTTGTTCTCTGCTGCACCGACTCACTACATTCTGTCTGATATTCCCCCTTTCTTTGTCCTTGTTTCTGATGAACTCTGTAAGAGTTCAGTGGGCTTATTTCAACACCATTATACTATAGGAGTTTCTCTGAACTCTGTTTTATAGCACAATGTAAGCCTTGGCCAAAGGACAGTGAAGGACAACCCTGAGCTTCAAATTTTAGCTCATTGGGAACAGAGATCAGTTGAGTCACTCCTCAAAACTCTGCATTTTACTATATAGTTTAGAATTATTTCATCTGGACTACACTGACACATTCATCCCACGATTATCTGCTTGAGGCATGGTACATAGGGGTCTCCATACTCCATTATTTAGCAGCTCCTGTTCCACTAATCCAGGTTGCTTTGGAAGAGAATCGTCTTTTCTCAAAAAGCACTTGAAATATGGGATTTTTTTCTAATAGCTAACTCCCTCCTCCCATTTTCTCAAAGACTAGCAAACACAATCCTTAGGGGCATCCTACTTTTTTTCTATAGCATTCCATGGTTTTCTTTCATCTCAACTGATTATACAGGTTACTTGGTAAAATACTACTTGGTAAAATACTACTTGGTAAAATACTACTTGGTAAAATACTACTTGGAAAAAAAGAATTTTTTAAGCGCTTCTTTACAGGTATCTACTGGAAGAACACATCCAAATTAAAAAACACCCACACAATGATCTTGACTGTGAGTACCTAAAGGTTGCAAAATGTTTTAGGAAAGAAAAATCTGGGTATGATGGCCAATTTATAGAGTTTTTGTAAGTTAAAGGACTGCGTTTTGTAACACCTAGAGCACTTGAAGAAGTTACCTATGGCTATACACAACTTCTGACAAAAATAAAAATCTCCTCAGGGTTGAAGATGATCATGTAAGGGGCTACTGGAAGCAGAAAGTGTATTAATGATATTGCACAGGCTCCCTTTGAAGTTAAAAGCTACATCAGAGAGCAATTCAAATACCTGCAACCATTAAAGGAATTCAGATCACATTGTCACAGACATTTCCTACGGACTGTGCCACAAGGAGTTTTATAGGGAGAGGGAGGAGGGGAGATCCGACAAAATAAAGATGCTGTTTCTGTCCTCTGGATTACAGAGAAACCAGGTGTTCATATTTTAAGACACATGTGGGTCTAAGATTTTTGTATAGTGTAACATAATAGAAATGCTGAAAAGATAGTAGTAAAAGTATACTACCAAACTAGCTGTTGATGCCTAATCCAGGGACACTTGCCATATCTTTTACTGAATAAGATACTTAAGTATCACCCTCCTCTGGGGTGTACTTTGGATCCAAATACTAATACTTTGGATAGTGATCCTGAAGTGGATAATGCTCTCCTTTGTCTGTGAATTGAGTGCTCTGTCTCTTTTCAGCTATGCAAAGATTGGCTCCAGTCTAAGAAGTTTTGCTTCTGGCTGTACTTCAAGGGAAAGGTTGTCCTAGGTGATTCTAAGGGGTCATTTTGGTCAAAAAGGGCTGCCATGAAATTATTCAACACATCACAATAGGTGACTGGTTCATAGAATAACAACATAACAATACAAGTGTTGCATATCATCTTTATTCACTTGTTTCCATTTTTAGAATATGTTTTTCTTTTGCATTCCACTAGAAAAAAAAATGATACTTTTGGAGTTTTTGGCAGATTAATACCTTCTTCCAAGTCCTTCCCTCATCTGTGTCTAATCACTTCTGGAAAAAAGGAGGGGAAAAAAAAGAGAAAAAAGTCTGCATTTTGGAAGAAATGGTTATTTTTAAATCTATAATTTTATGGGTAGCTAAATACTAATTATATATACAGTTTAAGCAGTAGTAACTCAGATGTAACTATTATAAATCAGATGAAAACTAGAAGCACAGAATCATGTATAAGAACAATAATTTTCAGGTATTGTTAACATCACCCAAGAACACCAGAATTAAAAGTGTATTGGAAGAATATTTGTTGATGACTGTGTTTTATAGGCATCAGAAACACACACCACAGATACACTGTATGCCATGCAATTTAACATGATTGAAGTCTCTGTTCAGGAAAAACACAGATTTTACTCTCCCTCCAGAAACAATAAGACTGTTGGTGGGAATGTTTAAAGAAACTCAGAGAAAGAATAACTGCATGATACCCAACCTGCTATTAAAATTGAAAGCTGAAGCTCACAGGAATGAATGTGATTCATTGTGCTACATCATTAATCTTTATGAGCAAAATGATTACAAAATTCTACAGGGAGGGGAAAGCAATTACTTAATGATGTATAAAAATATCCCTATAGATATTTTTGAAAACAATCTACATAAAGGCATCTGCATGAAGCCTTAGATGTTAAAAATAGCCCAGTTGGTGGTGCACTTTTAAACTGTAGATGAGTTATTTTTTAATTTTTAACTCTGTCCCAGTCACTGTTTAACATTCTATACTCACATACTGTCTACATTGTTAAATTGCCTGCAACTCCAGAGCAGTCAGGCAGTACTCAAATTAAGCCACAAAGTAATTAGATTTCTATCACTGAATATTCACAGCTCAATTAAATTATTTACAGAGATGTAGACGATTTCTATAGACACTCCCACTAACTGTAAGAAAAAAAACCTCAATATGACAATAAACCAGAATTTGATACCTCCTAAATAAAGAACCATTCCCTTCTTAGTTTATTTTAAAAGTCAGCTGTATACAAATTTGGATATGCATACTCACCCTTACAATAAAAAGGATGAGCTGAGGGAGAGACCAACAAACAACTTTCTCCCACCCCTCAAGAAACTCCGAGGCTTATAAAGAGGATTTTTTTTGACAGGCTTCTATACTATATCTTATTAAGCCATTTTGGTAGAAAAAATAAAAAGCACACCTCTTATTTATCCTAGCAAGAACTGGTCAGTATCATTCAGTGTAATCTATTGAACAAATCAGAAAACATCAGTATTGGTCTACTGACCAAGAATCTTATTGTTTGTCAGTGTTGCCTGAAGTCCAGGAAAAAATTAAAAAAAATCTTATTTTGACAAGAGAATGAGAGTAGGGTCAATCCGTGCATCTTGTTTTCTGCTTTGTAGGCACTGAAAACTATGAATAGATGACTAAGTGAGGTGTTCAGAGCTAACAATAACACTGAATGAAAAACATCGTATGATAGGTTGTCAGAGAACAGAAAAAAAAATCATTATTTCAAGCAAATAAAGAAAATTCTCCTTTTGCTGACATTCTTTCTTATTCAAGTACAATCCCATCAGCTTCAAAAGCTAGGTCCAAATGAAGTGGAAAGTCTTTTATGTATAAATATTCATATGAGTGATTAAGACTCAGCTCTTCAGTCACCCACCCTTTTTGACTCATCTTTATTTTGGGGTCAAAATAAACATGCTGCTATACCACCTGCAAGGTACTGGTTGCTCTCTTTCTGTGTCTTCTTTGCCATCTATTTGGGTTAGCCCATTACAATAAAATGGTATTGAAAAATGGCAGCATATGGTGCTGGGAAAGGCAGAAGAAACAAAACTGAGATAATGCAGCAAGACATAATTAAGTAAAAGTCAACTTTGTGCTGCTAGGTCACTTTCATCTCTCTGTGAGGTTAATTAACAGCAAAATATGCCTTGCGTACACTAATGAGCCCACTGAGTCTCATAGCTAGTGGTTGTGTCTTCATCCATTAAAATACAGGAATAGCTTGTGTTTCTCAGCCTTGAATTTTAACTGGAGCTGGTGAAACATTAAAACAAATGAGATTTCAAACTGATCTTCAAATGCATTGTCTTATCAAAATTGTCACCGTGTGGCATGCAAGTCAATGATATATGATTTTGACTGTGGAATTTGTGTGGATAGGATGACTTGAACTCCCTTTTTGAATTTCATTAAAAGCATAAATATTGTAAGCAATGAAAAATATTTTCCTGGCCCAACATTAAAAACGCAACAGTATGTTAGTTCCCAAATTTGGAGGGTTTGTGGTGGTGTTGCATGTTCCTCTTCCATTGTAAAGAAATTCTTGGTCTCGTTGAAAGAAATACATACCATTTTTAATTTAAAGGGGTAAGGAGCTATGGTTTCAGTTTTAAAGAGTTGTTTCTATTGTTGACATATGTGCCAGCAGAAGCAACTGTTGTGTTGCTATCAGATGAACTGCTCTGCTTTCCCTAGCAGATTACAAATAGACTTGGCAGAGTAAGTGTGAGGGCAAGGGAATCTAGCTATAGTGCAGTAGAGTTTGATAGGACGTTAAATGCCTGGGGGATGAAAGAGCATGTATTCAAGTCACCCACTGAGACTTCCAATCTTATCTAGTTTGTACTGTGTAATAGAACAAGACCTGGGAAGGAGCAGTCTTTTGAATGTAATGCCTAGAGAGACTCTTCTTTCCCTCCATCTCTCTACCAGAAGACAGTTCTTAATGTACTTTCTGAAGAAGCAAACTTACTATTGCTGTCATATGTCTACTTGGCCTTTTGCTCTTTAAGAAATTCTGACTTCAAGACTATGCGTGTTTTTGTGTTGAGTAGTGATGGTAATATTTGTTTATGAAATTCTGTGATAACATATTGCAAAAATACTAAACTATAGCCTATAATATCCCACTGATCTCATTACTGCCTAATTTCTTTATTATGCATTTCCACATACATACTTTTATCTGGTCATTCATTTGCTGTGTTTTTGGCTAACATTTGTTTTTTTAATATTTATTACTCAAATTCTTCTTTATCCCTGAAATCAAAATTCCTGCCAACTTTCTTCCAAGCCTCTCTTTCAGCAATAATATGTTTTTTGAGTCTAAACATTAAACTGCAGCAGGCCATATACTGATGATTCAGCTATGACTGATGTCCGCAGACTTGAGCTCTCTTTTTGTAGTATTATATGGCTGTGTTGTTATGACCCTGTAATTCTGCTAATATAGGTTTTATATTTGAGGAGTGGAGAGGGCTTTCTGTCATGCATCCAACACCTATATGTGAATCTGTTTAAGACCTCATCACCTAGTGGACTAGATAGCTAGAGATTTTCAGAAGGCAATGACTTGCCAGTTTTCGCTCTATACATTCAGTATCCCAGCTGATGAAAAGAGGAGAAATTGATAAAGATGGAACTTGGCTAACTTTGTCCTACTAGGTGCAGTCTTTGGTGTGCCACTGAAGTCGTGTGTTGGCAAATAAGAGCAACTCAAGAATTCCCCACATCCGTTCAACCCATTACAGTGCTCAGACACCCTCCCAATGAAGAAGTATTTTCTTACTCTCAGAAAGAATTTCTTGTTTCATTTTGTGCCCATTGCCTCTAAACCCTATTCTCAACCTTCTCTTCTCCAGTCTTAACATTCACTGCCTTCCCTGATTCTCCTCATGTAAGAGATACTCTGGTCTCTTCAATTAATCCTAACACAGCTCAGGATGCCACTGGCTGCCTTTGCCACAAGTGTGTTTGCGTTCAACATGTTGTCTGGTAGGATCTAGTCCCGCCCACAGCTTGTACTGGAGCATGGAGTTGTGTATTTCCATCTGCAGGACTCTGCACTTCCCTTTCTTGAACTTCCTCTCTGCCAATTATTCCAGCCTTCTGAATGGTAGCACGACTGTTTTCTTACAGACTTGTATTATCGGCAGGCTTGCTGAGGATGCATTTGTTCCCATTATCTATTCATTAAGAATAAATGATGAGGAATGGTAGGACATAATCACTTTACTGTTGGGAGGCTTTTATAAAGTCTGCCCTACTGATCTGGACAATTCAGGCAGAGAAACACTTGTGCTGTTCATACACACCTGATGCCCTGTGGGCTCAAATCTCTGCTAGTTTTGGTAGCTCTGCACTTTCCTCCTGTATAGTGTATTAAAAGTATTTATACGGCTAAGCACTGGTGGGTGACTTTAAAGAGATGAGTCTTAATCACTCTTCTCAAAGTAAAGAGATCTCTGGTAGTATCTAGAAAAACAAGGCATGAAAAGAGTCCTTCTATTTTAGAGTGGAGAAAAAGTTGAAGCCTTCATGCTCCTACAACAGCAATGAGTTGTGGCTGGCAATGCCAATGCATTCGTTCTCATTACTGGAGGCAGCTAAAGGTCAACACGCTGTGACACTAACATGTCTCAGGCTTAATTTAGAAGCAATAATTTGAGCAGAATAACTAAAGAAAAGGAAGAAAAAAAAAGAGATGTTTTCATAAGTAAGGACTGAGGGGTTTAGAAATAACTAAATATAAGCACAGCTGTGGTAGATAAGTAAGAACTAGCATAGAAGACATTTTCCAGTAAGTCAGTATCTTCCTTCATCATTCAGCATGTCTGAAAACTGCTAGGCATCCTGTCGCTTTCCTCACCCTATCTGTCTTGTATTGAATCACATAAAATATTACAAAGAATAAAGCAAAATGTGAATTAAGGTCAGGTATATAGAAACTTTTCATTTAAAAAAAAAGTATATACATATTTTCAGAGAAATGAATGAAAATGCTTATTATCAGGCAGTTTTTCCCTCATCAGATGTATTCTGTTCTGTATTACCATTTTTAAAATTGTTTTATTTGCTTTAATAAAGAAGAAAAAGAGGTACTACTATGCATTTTTAACTACTGCTGATAACATTTCAGTGCTTTAACTAAAAATAATAATGAGAAAGTATGCAGGTGCCTATTATCAGGACTTTGTGAGGGAAGGAAATCCTCAGCTATGTTCCTATTACTCCTCCTTTACCTGCTACAGTCTCCTGAGTATGTGACTAACTTGTCCCTTCTTTCTGGGGAAAAGTTTTTCAGTTGTTTATTAGATGCAACAATTTCAATAGGAAGAAAGGAATAGATGACACAGGAGAAGAAAGCACTGTTTTGTTGCAAGTTCAAGGACTATTCACAATTTCAAATTGCTCAGGCCAGGAACAAGAAGTGTCTGGAGCAGTTCACTTTTTGCACTGAAAACTTTGATTTTATGGTCTTGTTCCTTACATATATACTTTGATCTCTCTCTTTTTTTTTTTTTCCCCCCATGGTCTTTGCTCCTTTTTCCTCCTTCCAGGACTCCACTGTTCAGTTGCTGCTAGCTTTGTACAGTTGCCGAGATGAAGGGAGGTGGGGGGATGGTGGAGGGAGAGGAGAAGTTTTAGAAAGGAAAGGAAACTAAAATAATAACTTTGTCAGACCAAAACTTTCCTTACTAGAACTCACTGGATATACCACTTGCACGTATGTTTAGCTTATATATGCACTTATACATGCTTCCTGTCTCAAAGCATCATTAATCCTAGGTTCCAAGCAGGGAACTTAAAGAGTTCAAGAAAAAATTAAAGACATAATACAAAAAACTTTAATCAGAAACCTAAAGATTAAGAACTGGTTTTTCACTAAGGGGTAAAAAATTAATTACAGATAGATAAGCAGAGGACAACCTTCTGAATAGATCATTTATAAATTAAGCAGCTGAAGCTAAATATAATGGCCATACAGACACCACAAATGGAAATATGGAGCTTGTCAAATCCAGTCTTGCATAGGAAGTTGCCTATTCAGCCTAGGGAAGAAGAGGAAGAAAAAAAAAAAAAGAAGTAGACTGAGTCTGTAGCTCTGATATCAACATCCCCTTCCAAAGATGAGACTCAAGACAGGATTGTTATGAGTCCAGTCAGGACATCAGCACAGAACACATCTCTGCAGCTCAGGAAGTCAACCAAAACTGCAACCCTATTGCCCTTTACAGCAGCTGGATCCACAACCCTCCCTTTACTAGAAGCCTTCACATCCCTCTCTTGTCTACTGACCCTTCTATTCTAATTAGAAGCAGGAACAAAAATCACTGTATTGCTAATTTAACCTTACTAATTAAGAGTCTCGCACACCAAAAAGAAGGACCTTCCTGAGTAGTAAACACACACTCTAAGAGCACTTGTAGAGAATAAAAACTTTATGTTGATTTTTCTTATTTTACCCTTTATGAGCATAGTCTACTCATCAAACAACTGACCAAAACTCTTCCCAAGCCTGTGCTGCTCTATTTTATTAAAAGCTTCTCCAGCCTGGATCAACTCTAGCCAGCAAATAGCCTTTTATGAGAGCCAGATGCTCATTAACTGCTGTGGAGGCTGCTAGGCAACTAATTACAGGGGGCCAGGATGGATTCATTAAAGAAAGCTGTTACATATCATGCCTCTCCTTAAAGGAACCTGCTATACCCTGACAATGTGTAAAGGAAGGCAGGTAACCTTTTTCTCTGCATGGTTGCCTTCCTCTACAAACAAAGTTAGAGCAGCTGTTGCAGAAGACAGTGCTAGTCTTCAGGCAGGATCTAATTATTATGGCAGATGTTACCAGGTAATGCTATTCAACATATGTCTGCTCAGGCTTTCACAGGCAGACTTGTACCTTGAGTCTACCAGATGCCATATAGTTGTATAGAGCTGGCACAGAGCCAGCACATTTGACTTTTTCTTTTTTTTTTTTTTTTCCCCCCCACAGAGGTTATTAGTCACTTCAGCGTTGTACTAGCTACAGTTACATGGCTTCTATCAACCCAGAGAAAAACAAAAAAGCTTCTTCCCCTCTCTAAAAAGCACCCTGCCCCAACTGAAAAAATGTTTTCTAAGAAAACAAAAGTGTTCTTTCCTTACTGTCTTCATGTGATTATGACTTAAGTATGCTGATAGGTATTTTCAATTATACAGGTTTGGGGCAGGGAGAGTTATGCAAGCAGAGAAAGGGGGTTAATCACTGTAAGTGGATTGATTTCTTTTGCTTTATTTTAGCTAAAGAACAGGATTCTTAATGTTGCTGTGCTATTTTACTGTCTCTGTGGCTGTTAAAACAGTTAATGCTTTGGAAATACACAGATGCCATGTCACTTAATCTCCCACAAAAGCCCACACTTTCAGGTTATGTGCATTTTTGAGGACTGAAGGAAGGATAATCATTTTAGCATTTGTGATACATGTTGTTATTGTGAGTATAAATCAGTACCAAGCTTCAATACCTACATTGACTTTTTTTTTTTTTTGGTATTTTTTGCGTGATTTATATGTGCTGAATGTGTTTTCAAAATGGGAGGAAATAATGACTGGCGAAGATACAGTCAGTCAAAAGAATGAGTTTGCCTGTAAACTTTCATTAGTGTTTTCAGTTGAATTGGAACTCTACAAAACAAGGTTTTGGGAGTGGTTTTGAATACATATGCTAACTTCTGTATTTTGACATTCGGTTATCTCTGCTTAAAATGACATCTACTTCTTACCCCTGATTAAAATAAGCTTGTTAAAAGACCTATGAAGAGTGTAATATCTAGCAGGCAGGCTAAGTGCAATTCCACTGTGTGTGCGGAAATCTTCTTATTGTGATTTGGAGGCTGGATCTATATGTAAATCTGTTTTCTGTGTTCTAACAAAAATAAAGAGCCTCAAACACTACTACTTCAGTTCATGTCTGTATCCCACATAATCCTTCTAATCTGAGTTTATGCCGGTGCCCCGGCAGTGAAGAAATGAATAACTAAATACTCCTCTGAAGTTCTCAGACATGTATAATATACTGTATTGAATTAATTTTACCTCACACTTTTCTTCAACAAGAGGAACAAAAAACATACTCGTGTGCTCTTCCCATTCAGTGAATTTACATGCTACCTGCTCTTTCATAATAGGTAACACCTAGGTTAATTTATATCTAATTACATATGCTGTAAAAAGGAACAAGTGGCCATAATGATCCTGTTCATTAGCTATTGATCCTGTTTCAGAGCTATTGATCTTCTACCTTACTAAAGACATATACTTTTTCTCTAGGTAAGTGGGATCCCCAACCCTTATGTCTAGACCTACTCAAGAGGTTGCATCTGTTTTCTTTGTGGCCTGCTGTCTAGATCTTAAAGATTATTTCTAAGGTATGGAAATCGTCTGTCCAGAGGGACATTGATACCAGCGATCTGCTAGTTGGCTTAATGGGTTATTTACAGGAAATACAGGAAGCATTATAACCTAACTTTTCTCAAATAAGAACTAAAGGCATCTTGAGCAGAGCAGAAGTAGCAAGACGAAGGTAGAAGAGCCTAGAACTAACCTCAGCAGCAGCTCTACCTTATTTGAAGAAATTTATGTTCTGGCACTCAAACTGTCTGCAGTCTCACTTTATCCCATGGATCTTAGCTTGCCTTTTGAACATCCGTATGTTTTCCCTTTTCCCTTTTGAGTTTGTAGGGTCTCATCCCTATTTCATTCAGGTAAGGTGCCAGGCAAAACAACTTACATATCAGTTATCTTCAAACTCAAATCATAGAATACATCACATCTAACCCCTGCCAACAAAGCATAATGTTGATCGACTAAATCAATAAGTGACATGTGTCCTCTCAGTAACAAACTATACTGCAGGCCCTCAGCATTGTACTGCCTCATGTTCCTCATAGGCAGAGTTTTTTTTGTTTGTTTGTTTGTTCCAAGAGCTTTATTGAAGATGATGTTTTCCTCCTTTGTTTCTGCTTCTTGTAATGCTCCATCAGTTTCTGAAACAATGCAATTAGCAGTAATTATAGGGAGGATGGCAGAATGAATAGAATTTTTAGATGATCTTCTGAAAATTTCCTCCTCTAAATGACAACATATCTGCCTCATGTAAGGGGGGGAAGAAAAGAAAAAGATACAAAACAACTCTCCCCTGCAGTAGCTTTCCTGTCCCTAAAATTTCAGGAAACTGACAGCAGGGAATGGAAGGGGAGAAGGAAGATAGTGAAAGATTATTTTTTTCCAGATTTATGTATAATAAGAAAGAATGGAAAATGGTTATTATAACCATTATCACTGTGCATGATGAATATGATATAAATACTACTAAAGTAAATGCTGAAGTTCTTCATGCAATTCTGTTCTTCATGTAATTCTGTTTGTAGTCCAGAAGTTTTAAAATGAATTTTCAAGACTTTAGATGTAGACTATTGCTTGAACTTTGAATAATGATTGCTGACTGTTATCTCTTTTTCTCTCAAGGTCACACATTATCTCTAAGAGAGAAGGAAAACAAACAAAAAACCCAAACAATAGAAAAATAGATTGCTAGTTGCATATTCACCCAAGAATAGCATAAAATATTTTGATAATTTCAGTTAAATATACATTAAACTATATATTATGAAGTATAAACAATATGTGAAGCATATATGAAGATTAAACCTATAAAAATATATTCATAAAAAGGGCACATATTTTTACTTTTTTTTGTTTACTTTTGCAAATTAACAGATGTTAGTTGTACAAGAGAGTTGAAAGTGTCATTCTTATTTCATCTATGAATATTCTTTCTGACGAAAATGGGTTTTCATGTATTTTGAGGTCCTAGCATAGGGCCTGAGGCAGTTAAAAGCCCTATGGTCCTATACAGAGCCTTATACAAGCTATTAGAATGCATGAAGGTGAGTAATTCGCTTCATATTTTTCTATACTGTTCACCATATGAAATTCTTCTCTAAGACAGACAAACTTTTGTTTTTCAGAAATAAAAGAAACAAAAAAAGCAATGCTCTGGTATGTCTGTGGGTAAGTTCATTACTGTATTTCTAGGCAGTGTTAGGGACCATGTTTTCAGCTGTTGTGCTCCTACAAATTAATAAGAAATCTGATGCTCACAAGAAGTTCATTTGAAAAATAAAGGTCATTAACATAGTATCTGTCACTATGGTTTTTTTCATAGATTAACATTAACGGATATGTAATCTTAAGTGATTTGGAAAAAGAAAAGAAAAAAACAAATAAAAATATTTTTTGAATAGCATTCGTATGATAAAAGTTAACAAAAGTTTGGTAGATGTGCTTATATATACTTTGAACTTGTACAGTCACAGAAAAAGAAACAGTGTCAAGTATTGGGAAGAGTTGCTTTACTTTTAGATAATAAGAGAGTGTGTGCAAGTCAGCTTTTATAAATTTGATGTACTTCAATCTAAAAGTTCAACCAAGTTGCTTGGATGTCTAGATTTTTACTAGTAAACCTTTCTGTACTATCAAGCCACTTCAGAGGAGTAAAACATTCTACCCAGAAGGGTTTTGTAGACCTATGATTAGGTTATTGTCCTAGAAGAAGTAATGAAGCTTTCAGTTATCCTCAGACTGAAAGGGACAGAGTCAAACACATGAAAAAAAGCTGGGAAGTACTATTCTAAATGGTGAACACTGCAAATATAAATAAAATAACTTAGCTCAGAACTACTTCCTAGTCAGAGATCTGAGAGCTAAGCATTCTTTGGTATTAGGACTGTAAAGAGGTTTCAATATGCACCCTACAGTCCTTAGTAATGAGCTTGCCTGTTATGAATGGCAGAGATAAGCATCTGGAGTTAATATATGACCATAGCATACATGGTCATACATGGAAACTCAGAAATATTCCTGGGTTTCACAGGTTAGATATAGATAGATGTCTAATACATCTAAATATTCCCTGAATATTAATTATACTTCTTTAGAAGTAATTTTAAATTGACTGTGTGGCAAATATGTAGATCTTATGTTCTTAAGAAATCTCAAGACAGACTTCTTCATTTGCCAATATATACTTGACATATAGTGACTGCACTCTGTAATCTAATTAAAGGATTATCTAATATACTTAACTGCCTTGGTACATAACTAAAGAATTCCCCACTCAGCTACCTAGAAGTAAATAAAATCAATATTTTATAGTACCATGGATTTCAGCTACTTATAAGTGATTTCAAATATCTGTTGATATGTTAAAATATCTCCTGTAGAGTCCGCTAGATTCCATAGATCCACCTATTATGACCCTTTCCAGTACTATTAGCTTTTAGAAGTAACTGAATGAAAAGACTGTCAAGCCTCTTGGTCCCAAAGGCAAAAAGACCAACTGGCTCACAGCCATATATTTTAGGGATTAATCTCCCCTGAGGTAGATCAGTCCTGAGGAATATTAGTTGGAGCATGTTGCAGTAGGGTCAGGAAGCTAACCTGTAAGTAGAGGTGATGAGAGTTTCAGAGCCTGACTTTTCTTTCTAGTCCTATTTTATTTAGACACATAGTACACACTCCTAGTCACAAAATTTGTTCTTTGAGTCCTAGGTTACCTGATATTCTGAAGTCATCGACTGAGGCCTTAGCTTTCAGAGACCTGTCTAGACTGGGCTTCTTGGCTGGTAAAGGAAATGAAGAAATGGAGCTTAGCAGGTGGATGTCTATAATAGTTCAAAACATGCTACTACAGATTTTTTGAAAAATAAAATGTTAATGGACTATTTCACTTAATTTGACCTCTGGTATCTACTCTGAGCCAATATTCTGCCTTTCAGTCAAGCCTTTGTTTTCAGAATATATACAATTCCTTAAAAACACAGATCAGTAACATGGAGCTGATAACCTCAGAATGTAATTCCAAAGGCTTTACTCGTTGTAATTTAATGAGATATTAAGTCTTAGACCTCAGGAGGATAAGTATCTTGAAAACTTTGGGAAAGTAAAGTGTGAATTCAAAACATAATACAAAATGTGGGCTCTGACACAAAAGGAATTCACAGTTTAACAGAGATATCTTTCTCTGTCAAAGTTCAGCGTGCAAACTGATGATTTGTTATTTCATTAATGCTTAATTTGGCCAGCCATTTCAAAGTAAACTACAACAAGCAGGGACAAAAGAGAACTGGTGTTAGTAGAATGGAAAAGGACAGTGGAAAGAAATAGAGAACCCCCAAAATATCTATGTTAATTTTCACATACAAACCTCTAAACCTGCTGTATCTTCATCAGATGTTAATGATACTGGTCTTGTAAGCCCAGTTTAAGAGCAAAGCTGGAATGGGGATGTCCAGGCAAATATCAGGTTGCCACATTTAATTTTGAATAGTTACAAGTATTTCGAGTAAGTTATAAGTCATAGCAGACTTTCTAAGACACTAAATTTTCTAAAGATCCTGTCTTACAAAGCAAGTTCCTTTTTTAGTTGTGCACGCTTGGCTGTCAGCATCATTAAACGTAATAAATAAATAAGATAATCTCCTGATATTTCTATTCCAAGTCTTCCCTGTTCTATGCTTAGTAACTGCTATTATATCTGTTATTATATTATTGGCCATCTTTTATTCTTTGCTAAGTTAATATGAGAAGGAGTTATAAGGTTGAAAATTTTCCATGAGATATGGAATAAATTGATGGTTTGGTGGGGTTTCTGATACAAGAAAGAACCTCAGGAAGATTCTTATCTACTGTATTATACCAAGGAGAACCCAAGATTACTAATTAAAAAGAAATAAGTTTCCATTATGGGTCACTGGATGTGAAAAGTGCCTAATGTTTCCGGTCTACAGAAAATGCTAGTGGTTCAATGGCTAGAAATACAAAAATATTATGTAGAGAATATTGCTATTGGTAATCAAACATGCGCTATATGATAATATATGAATTAGTAAAATATAATATATGATAATATATGCAATATTCCAGTTAACTGAATCAGGTTAACTGAAAGTGGGTATGAGTAGCTGTGTTTTCTGAAAGAATAAATAGAACAGAAAAGCCTGAGAAATACTTCTGAGGCTGGCAGAGCCTACAACATGGCAGTTTTTCAGGGTTTTAAGCATCTAAAATGCAGAGAGTTGCCTAATGACAATTTCTGCCAGCTTCCTATCTGCATCTTTAGGTGGCTAACACCTTTAAAAAATATGTTCCCTCGTTCCTTTGGATGCAAACAAACCAGGCCAATGTTTCTAAAAAGTTGTTAATGAGCCACCATTTGGAGCCAAGTGGAAATGTTTGTATGCATGTCTGGTTCATTTTAAAAGCTGTGGTTGGATTTCTAGCCATAAGGATTAGAAAGGTTTGGAATAGATAACACTAAGGTCTTCTGAGGTGGTTTTTTTTTTTTCCCTCATTAGATTTTACATGTGGTAATTTGTTTTAAAAAGATATCACAAACAAATAACACCCTTACAATCTGAAAATATCCTCCATTTCCCAAGGGATAACCCTAACTATCAGTTTATCAGGTGTTAGGGCAACAGATTCCTCCAGCCTTTATTCGGGATTATTTTCACTTTGTATAAATAATTAATTGTTCCCTGAAGCAGGACCTTGAACTAACTCTCCAACTTCCTAGGTTTATTCCCAGAAGTAGAATTTGTTCCACTTTATATAAATAGTGAATGCATCAATTATTACTGTATATTTTAGTATATATTTAGTATATATTTTAGACATGTTGCTTAATAGATCATCTGCTCTTGCAGATTTTTTTGCTATCTTAGACCAAAAGCCAAGTTTATGCAAATTTTATGGCCATGCTTGATCTAAAATGAGAAGACCTTCTGGTTTCATTTGGAATGAAGTAATCAAGACAGTTCTGAAAATTCACAAATGAATCCATTTAAATTTGAAAAGGCTTCAGATTCAGGATCCAACTTTTAATCTATAAAAATTAGAAGAGTATTTCTTACTTGCAAATTTCTTGCTAGCATGAAACTGCAATGTGTTTTCTGTATAATCTACAATTATTTCTGGTAAGTTTTATTTTACTGCGTCTTTTTGCAGAAGTTGTAAACTAAATTTAAGAATGGCCGTAAACTATTGACTATTTTATACATTATTAGGAACCCTAACTCCAAGTCAAATTTTCAGAGCTTTGTTTATGTCATTAGAGAGAAAAATATGTTCTGTTCCTATTTCAAGGCAAATGAAAATGTGTTTGAATAATAGTCATTAGTTCTACAGGGAAGCAGGGAGTCTGTAGACTGTCTCTTGTTTGTTCCAGATGAGATAATCTTCTGCAATTTATGGCTAAAGTCATTACAAGAAGGCATGTCCAGTCCAAAGGCTGCATCTTAGTCCAAAAACACATAATACAGATGAGATAAGTCATTGCATCTGAAATAATATGATTTGATTTGATGTTTCACCATACATCAACACTAACAAACCTCATCATATATAACACTGGGTAGTTTCTCAGTATTTGAAAGTTATTATGCTTTATAACACTGCTGGTTAGTGAGAAAAGCCTGTTTTACGTGATCATTGAGTTTTTAATTGACTTGTGGGCTTCAATACCTTGTTCTTATGTAGTTTGTTGTTAGAGCAGAATCCACAGCTGCTCAGCCTTATCAAACAGTAAGGTTATGACTGAACTGGTAAATATAAGCCAGATATCTGTCTTAAGACAAAATGTTACTAACTAGTTTGCACTTGCACACAGTTCATGGACAGCCCCCACCTAAGGAAGAGAAAAGCAAAAAAAAGCAAAAAAGTGATGGGAAATGAGTTAACAGCCAAGCGATAGTGAAGTTTCTAAGCTCTCAATCCTTTTCTAGAGAAAGATTAGTAAATCAGAAACACATTTTTTTTTCCTTTTTTTTTTTCACGGAAAACACGTGCACCTATACCCAATAGCCAAGGTGTAGCCACATAGGAGGTGGCAAAACGTTTTATCTCTCTCATAAATCTCTCTGATTTCAGTTAGGATCCACCAATGTCTAAATCACAATCTTTTCTCTGGTCAGTTCACTGGGATTTTCCAAAATGCTTTCTTGGTCTAAATAATTCTAATGGAGAGATCCTCAGCATTTATACCCTTCTTTCTTGGTAACTCATTTCTTCTCTCCTTTGTGCTTTTGCAATCTTCTTTAAGTGACTGTCTCATCTTTTCTTCATAATCTTCTAATAGCCTCAGTCATTTTCTGGTTTTCCTTAACAAAACATGTGCAATAAATTTACTCATAAGATATTTGTGATTAGGTAAGTAATGTCAACTACATCAATTTAAATATACTTTTTCAGTCTGCTAAGCTTTCTGCCCACAATTGAAGTCATCAAGATTTTGTTTTCTTCTCTTTTTTTCAGGAAACATTTTCACTATTTATTTGCTTTCAGGTAGTTTGAGACAGATGTGCAGCTAAGAAGTTTGCAAATCCTGAGTTGTTCAGGCTGGGGAGTTAAGTTATTTTTCTGCTGCACATGGATCAATAGAGGTTTTAAGTGATTGCCAATGGCCTTTTAAGGAAATTATCTTAAACAGCTTTCTGGACAATGAGCCTTGCAGAATGTAGTGGAGTTCAGGCACATTTAGAGGTCACATATTCCCCCATTAATTCTAGCTTGCTGAGAAAAATGCTGAGAGTGGTACAATATAGCCAATACCTTTCACTCCATCAATAAATTCTCTTTCCTTTTTTTGCTACTAGCACATATTGCTACAATTAAGCCACAGCTGGATGCAGAAGGTACAATTAGGCACTCTGCATTATCGTAGAAAAGAAAGAATTGCTTCAAAATAAATGCTATTCAAATACCCTGGCAACCTGAATGTTTTCAGATGAATACATTTTCAGATGATTTTGAATGAGCATTTTACAGTCCAAATTCCCGTTATCAAAGCTTCTACCATGTAAAGTTTTACATATGGTCTTTCAAAGGTTAAGAATTGACTTTGACAGGTAGGATTAAATAAACTATAAAGTATAACATAGAAAACTTTTTTTTGGACTTTGTTTTATAAATAGTCTTTGGATAAACAACTGGCCAATCCACATTTTCATATAAATTACAGTAATTTGCAAGTAGGCAAATTATTGCTTCTTCAAGTCTCCTAATCTGGGAGGAAAGACTTCTATTGTCTTCCCAAAAAAATAGATTAGGTTGCTTAATTTCTAAGGACCTTGAATCAAGGTAAGATTTCTAAGTCATAAATGAAATGAAGTGCTGGCTGAACTTACCTTCTGTTCCTTGTACTGGAACAAAAAAGCCTGTGGTATAAGTTATATTAGTTCAGAAGAGCATTAACTGAGCACATAGAGTCATTTTGATCAAATCTCTAGGATAAGGCTCTTGAAGGTGGAGAACTGTACAACCTCTTCAATTTGGGGCAGTCTCATTCCCCTTAATGTGGTTAGTTAGGCCTAATTATGTGTGGTGCTTTCCCTGAATGTTGCTAATGGTGCTTTGGAGACTAACTGATAGAGATTTTAGCAAGCTGCTTTGCTCTCCTTTTAAGGAATGACTCTTCTTATCTGATCAGTGGAATAAGAACCTACAGGTTGTTTTCCAATTCTCATGTTAAATGAGTCAGTATCTGGGTGCTCAGGCAGCTGAATGGGTAATTAAGTAAAACAATCTGCTAATTTCTCTTCTCTTCTTACATATTTTCCTTAACTATGACAAATCTTGTGTTACTGCTGTCTCTTGGGTTCCCTCTTATGGGTTCCCTTTCCTTGATAGAAGGAAAAAAAAACAAGAACAAACAAACAAAAAGCATATACCCACTGACCAACAAACTAAACTCCTAAAGGCTTCCTTACTTTTACCATTGAAAGCTTGTTATGGATAGTCTTTCTGCTTACTCAAATGACTGGAAAAGCTCTTAAGAGAATATAAGCTTCACAAAACTCATATTGCTTAATACAGTTGTCTCTAGATTGCCTAGTTTCAAGGTGACCCTGAGTTTTTCGAGGCATTGTTAAGAATATCTTGTCACTCTCCATTGCATGAGTGGTCATTTCTGCTATTAGAGTAATAAGTAGTATGGATTTAACATGATCCAAATACTAGATTTGGGTAAGCTTTTGGGAAATCTCTGCAAATTCACAAAGTTAATGGCTTATCCTCACAATTCTCCAATGGAAAATAAATGTTATTTTTTTTTCAGAGTCAGTCTACATTTCAAGACATGAATTTCCCGTAGCTCCACAGTACTTGACTCCTTTTAACTACTTAACTTAAACAAATAAAAAGTTATTTCCCACATGCTTCATGGAAATATATTGACATGATTTTCTACTCTGTGAGTGAAGAACAAGGCAGATATTCATAGCAGTGAAGGCTGAAATTTGTAATATTAGGAGGGTGTTTCAAGGTGCCAGTAAATATGGGAACAAAAACTGATAGGGAGACATTCTGAATACATGTGATGCTTAGCAGAATAACAACAAGGAGAGGATGTTAGCAAAAGTGTGGGTTTGTCCTCTGAAATCACTGAAATTCTTAATGAACAGAAATCTTTTGGCACATTTGTGCTTGGTTACAAAAACCTAAATCGCAGATGGTAGGTAGATTCTTACCTGTTCACAGTAAAAGATGTCACAGGCCTATGCCAGCCTGAGGATGTCAATATCTACCAAGCTGAAAAACAGCTGTCAGCATTTCATGCAGCAGTATGTTCATGCAATTTGAGAATTGGTGCTGAGAATTTCATAGGAGATACTGGATTTTTAGCAGGCATTTACAACATTGTAAAATGTGATATTTACTAGGAAAAAAAAATGTAAAATTTCAGAGGCAAAGACTATTCTACATGCCAGGAAAGTCATGATTTGTGGTAAAAAGCAACTCAAAGGAAATTGAGATGAGTTCTGATTTTCACATTTTGTTTTCGTAGTAATGAAACCAGTCTCTCATTTTGCTCACCTGCAACACAAAAGCATTTTCCATCCAATCAGCGCACAGGACACGCTTTCATGGGTTTCTAATCTTGTTCCTTTTTTGCCTTGTTCTGTGACTGTGCTAAACAACACACATTGTATTAGCAGAGCAATGCATATTGATGTTTCCTAGTATTATAGTGAAAAGGGAATACTGATCTTGCTCCCATTACATGTTAGTGTTATCTCCCTTCAGTGGATTACTTGGAGTTTGTACATGTGCCCCAGAGAGATTTGTAATCACTATCTTTAGTTTCTCTGTCCTTGCAAAGTAGAACACTAAATATTCCACTTGCATGTATTTGCCAGGTATTTAAATGACAATTATTGTAAGGATGAAGGGCCAGATGCTGCTATCCTTCATCATGTTAAAAATTTGGGCATTACTGGTAAACACACTACTGCCTACCGGGAATAAAACATCCTACAAACAACCAGAAATTTCCTGAAAACATACAGGGAGAGAGTTTTCTTTCTGAAATCATGATTGCAAACCAGAAGTCACAGAGTCGGAGAATGGTCAAGATGGGAAGGAACATCTAAAGATCATGTAGTCTAGTACCCTATAGTCCACCTCTTTTGTAGGGCTCAGAAAACTGTGTCAAGTACGGACATTAAGTCACTCATCTATCTCCTTTTTCCTCTTCTCCTTCGGTGAAGAGGGCAGGCATTGTCATTTAGGAAATTCATCTATGAAGCATTTTTGGGACACTGTGGAGAGAAAATTTGCTAGTGGTTAGAGTGGATCACTGAGCCTTCTTTCCCTGTTTTATTTAGGGAAAACAGTCTTTACTTTTGTTATTGGACTAGCACTGATTCTGCTTTTCTCTAAGGGCAAAAGAAAAGTTTTTAAAAAAGATTATAAGGTTGTCTTTTTGCTTTGCACATTGTGCTAGGGCTGCTTCCTTAGGCGGGTCTGTAAGGCCTCCATTAGAGGCCTGATTACAAAACCTGCAAAGCGATCATTAGGAGTCTTGAATGTCATTCTTTTATTCCAATCTAGGCATCTTTTTTTTTTTTTTTCTATTTCTCTCTCTTCGCTTCCCACCACATCCCCCCATCCCCCTCACCTTGTCGTCCTTGTCATAAAATGCTTCCAGAGAAAAATAGGCAAGTAAGAGAGCCTCTGAGGGTTGAGGTGTATGCTGCAAAGCATTAACTTGGAGACAGAAAGCGATACTTTAATAAACTGCTATGGTCTTGCTGCATAACAGAAATCAGGATGTGCTGCTGAAAGGCTCACTTTAATGTCTAGACTATAGACATTTGTGTTGGATAGTACTTGTACAGATATTGATTGTGGGAAGGAAAGTCTGTCTTTTCCAAGTCAGCTTTTATGTGGGAAGCAGATAATGTGAGAGCATTCTGGATATTTGAAAATATGAAGTCCTGATAAAATAATACAGCTCCAGTCCTGTTCATGCTGTCCTTGAAAGCCAGACAACAAAAGCCATCCATAAGAGTAACTAATACAGCAGTTAATATGAGGGGAGAGTCAAGAAACAGCAGCGCTATTGCCTTTATTCCACAAAATTTTATGGTTAGAGCTGAACACAGCATGTGAGAAATCTCAGAAGACACAAATCATGCAAGACACACTAATGCTTCTATCAGATAAATTAAAATGAAACAGTTTTAAGACTTTATTTCCAATATGTAGGTATAAATGATGTTGCCAGTGGAAGGATCTGTTCATCAGTTATCAGAACATAGTGATATGTGAGCTTTCCTGCTCTAGAATAAACAGTGAAGCCTTTGGCACTGAAAGTTCAGCCATGATCCTTCATTCTCATGCATATATTATTCTTGTGTGCTGGGATAATTTCACACAGAAAACTTTCAAATAAACTCTTTACTGTTACCTTCCTCTGCCTGCAGTCTGTTATTAAGGCCTCATTAGATTTTCAACCATCTTTATATAATGTAGGTACATATATACATAAAAAAGTAAAAATATTTAACTGTATATACCTAACTGTATATAGACACACATATATGTATATGCATATTTATTTGATAGATATAGATTATTTCCCAGTTGTCTACACACATGTTAATAATAATGATTTAAAAGCAGTTTCAGCAGTTTCTCTAGGTACATCAGATTTTTGCAGCATTTAATTTGCTGCCAGAAAAAGTGTGAAAAGCTGGTGTCAGAAATAGTTATGAGGAATACTTAAAATATAAAATTAGCATATGCTTTTTACCTAAACAGAACTAGGCAGTAATGATAGTGACCGAAATGGCTGTCATGCTAGATGATGTGTGAGCTTCAGGAGTTATCAATATCTCCTGGATTATATACAGTGGAATATTTTTAAAATAATTGTTGCCATGATGAGCTGTACAAATCTGCATGAGCTCACCTGTGCATGTTATCAACTAGGAAATAGCATGAAATAATTCAGTCTTCTCAATCTTTTATTTTCTGCACAAATGCCAATATTTGCTTTGTTTGATACATCACCAGCATTGGTTTACGAGGCTTGTAGAAGGACATTTAAAATATAGTTGGTGGTGAGGAAATGTAACCAAAATGTTCTAACAAAAATGTAAACCAAGCATTATTTTTTTTCCATGTGATCACCCAGGAGAGATTTTCTGATGATTAAATTTTTTAGAGTGTGCTTTGCATTTTTTTCAGGAAAAAATTACTCTGTACAGACAGCTTATTATTGAGAGAATGGGATTTGTGTTTTGTATGTAAGGCACTGAAACATCCTATGTTGCCTCTCTTCTAGATGTCATGTACTTCACTTGGCCAGAAGGTGGTACTGTTGATTAGTGGCAACATAGCACAGTATTCTTCCAACAAAGAGATGATCAATTTGCTATCAGTGTGGTCCTTCTTTATTGAACTTAAAAGAAGCAGCCATCTGGAACTTATTCCAGTATTTGAACTCAGTTACTTTATTGCGTAGCACTGACCTACAGAACAATTTAACCATATTATTCTCCTCTTTTTTATGTAAAATGTCTGAAAAAATAAGAGGTAGGATACGGTATGCGTTTTGTTACCTGTAGTAAGATGTAAAACAATCTGTGTTCCCTCTGTCCCTTCCTTCCTCCCTTCCCAAAATGTATCAAAATATCCTTTTGGGAAGTTAGAGAAAAGCTTCTGTAAAGTAACTAGAGAAAAAAATTAGGCATTTTTCATCAGTTGTTCCTAGACTTTTAAAGATTCCTATTCACAGAGTCTTCATAAGGGAAAAATCTTTTTTTCCTGCAATAGAGAGCAGAGTTCTATTAAAAATGTTTTAGGGCTTTTGAGCTTGTGAGACGCTGCAGACATCAGGTCTGTGCTCAGAAAAAGAAATGAAGTAGAGAACAAGAACTTACATTACGATTTTCCTTGCTTGTTCTACTCTTATTATTATGTGGAAAAATTACTCTTCTGATAAGACTTGGAAAGTGATTCTGTTGGCTGAGTGAACATTTCTAGGGTCCCCACTGCAATACTACCCTTTTCATCTCCCCTCCTCTCCTCTCCTTTCTTTGAGGCTAGCTTCAGCTTAAGTTAAGTATTCTGAGATGATAACATCTGCTAAAGACTGGAGCAGAACTACAATCTTATTTTTCCATATTACTAAATAAAGTCAAAATTTTGGCCAGCGGCTAGTAGGACTTTAATGCAGAACTAGATTACAATGTAGAGATTCCAAGGGCGGGTTAACTTGGGAATGGGTCCAGTTGTGTAGTCACTGCTTACTTCCTCCTCCCCATACAGAGTTTGGGGGGCCACTCTACGGTCCATCTCCTTTCCCCTGATCTCCCATCCTTTTCACCTCCCATTTCCACAGCACATAAAGCAGGCTTGAGGGGTGTAATCACCCTTTCTTCCTGACATTTTGTTTCCTTTTCTACTATAAAAAGTCTGTGGTGTTAATTATCTGTGGTAGCTTATCGTAGGCTGTAAAAAATGTAGGTGGACCTAAGTCAAACCGAAAATCCACCTTGTAAAGGATTTCATGTCCCTCTGGTAGAGACATAATGGAAAGCTGTAACAAAGAAAACAAGCATTAGGCAATACTTCCCATGACAATATAATCTCAGTTTGAGGCACTCATCATTTTAAGATATGCCTGAATAAAGGACCTTCTATTTTATAGTTCCTGCTTGAGCCTCTCTCCCTTGAATGTAGTTTTTTTTGGAATCTCTTTCGACTTTTGACCTTCACACTATGTTACAGGAGTTATATTCTACCATTTAATTCCACCATTCCAATTTAGTATGGAAAAATATTCTCCTAACTTTGTTTTACATGCCCTTTTTTTATTTGTTTGTTTTTGTTTTGTTTTGTTTTGTTTTGTTTTCCTTAAGGGATGTGGATAGGGGTGTGTATGTGTCTCTACTTGTTTAATATGACATAATGAAAAAAACATTCATCAAACACCTCTTCTACACATGTTTTTTGTGGCTCTGTAGCCTTTTAATACTTCTCTGTTGGTTTATTTGCAACAGGGTCCTAACCTCTTTTGGCTCCATGAATTCTCTCTGATTCCACGCACACAAACTGGAATCACACCTACCTGTTGATGTGCTTACTGCTCAGTGTTTTGGATAAACTTACTTATCTTGACTGATGTTGTTTGTGTTCTTTACCAATTATAACATTTGGTTTTTAAATTTGGTGCGGTAATTATGGAAGAGTCCTGACTATGATTCATCATCCTGGATCTCCACACAGAAAGTTGTATTCAGGAAAAGGTGACCAGGTTTACTCTTCTTGGTGCTAAAAGATTAACAGCTTAATTGTGGTGAAACCCCTAGGTGCTTAGCTGGACATCCACTAGAGAGATTAGAGATGAAAAATGTTGACATTTCAAGATGCTGCATAAAGCTGGGAGCTTTCAGTGCAAATTACAGATTGTGAGACTGCTCCACCAGGAATCCTTGGAGAGCGTTGTTATTTTTCAAAGTGCTTTCAAGTGCTTTCACAAAATTGGCTTACCTTATAGTTCTCTATGCAGCTACTTCTGTCTCTTTGCTCTTACCTGTTCTTCTGGTGGCCTGTAATTTTATTTCCCAAATTGATTTCACTTTCTTTTTTTCTTAACAAAAAATAAAGACCATAGAACTGTTTATTTTTTCAGGCTTTTAATTGTCAGAAGACATTTTCAATCCTAAAAATAAATTGATTTATTTTCTACTTATGCAGTCCTGCATAGTCTCTATCTATTAGACATAATCTTTAGAGTATATACTATACCTTTGACTTTGTTTGGCTCCTGTTCATGCAACTCATGACTGCACTTACCTAAGTATAAACAAAACAGACATACATATAAAAGATAAATACAGCCATAGCAATGATGACATTTAATCCTTCTCATTGTAGATTGCATGTTGAAGTTCTTCATTTTGTATTCATTTTTGTTTCAGTGATTAGATTAGAATATATATAAAAATAATAATAAAAAAGAACAATAATGAAGTCTTCCCTTTTCTCTCTCAAGATTAGATTTCAATACTCTATGACAATCTGCAAAAAAATCAGGATGCTGAAAGAAGAAAACAATAATATAACTGCCATGTGCTACGTAGAAAGTATTGGTGTTCTGTAGCGTGCATTTACTTCCAGTTATGAATAATTGGTAAGACCTGTTTTACAAATCTCCCGTTTCTTTGGATTTCCCCAAGAGACTTCCCCATATTATGGAGCACACTAGAGGACCTGATGTTAAGGCTTGTTTACCACTGTGATGGACTTCAGCTTGCTGTTACTAATTTACAATTAACACAGAGTTGACAAACTGAAATGCAAAATGCAGACCTATGTCTTTTGTTTATGGAATGGGACAGCAGGATCACGTTGCTTGGAGGTGGCAGGGTTGTTATTTTATATTTCATATTATATGTGATTTACTGTGAGAAGGGTTACAACATACATGTATTAAATATTGATGCTTCCTGTCTTTGAATGCTATACAGTGCTCATTCCACTGTTGTTCATCAGCAAATGAAATAATTGTAATTAAAACAATACCAAGTGCAAACGAAAATAGTAACACTTTGTCACAATGCACTCATCTTAAAATTGACATTTTCGAAGTAAGTTACCCTGCGTATTGGAAGAGGTTCACATGGAAATTATCATCCCATTCTTTGTGGCTACTATCCTGGTGGGAAGTCATGCAAGTGAGGGTGGCTTCTTCTGCGTCTCAGCTTTTTTTTCTCTCTGACAAGATCTGCGTAAGACAGCTCTCAGGATAGACTGTGCAAGGCATTCATTTATTTCAGCATTATCATGTTCTGGGAGAATTGCTACAGGGTATCTGTGGTGTTGGAGTGTTATGCCAGGCAAAAGGATTATTATTATTATTTGTAGCAGGAAAATTATACTTTTATTTATTTATGTGGTTGTGTGTATGTGTGTGAGAGAGAGGCAGGGAGAGGGACAGAAAGATGTGCAACTACTGTGTTGAGAAAAATAATATAAATTATTTAAAATATCAAAAACTAGGAGAAACTGATGCAATACACAAGAATCACTAATCATGCAGTATTTATATATGTTTGTATGTAAATTTATATTTGAATCAAATACTCTATAAATTATCTGTATATTACAGTACTATAATATACTAGTGGGTACTCTTGCTTAATTCTCTGTAGAATGAGCAAATTATCAGAGACTCTTTAGTTCTGAGACTGTCTCTTCCACTTCTTATGCAAAACGATACAAACTTGGGATAGCACTTCTGATGCTGAAATGGGCAGAAAATACATGCTGCAGTATGGACTGCAGTTGGACTACTGGAACCTTACTGCTGACTTTTATAAAGGACAATAATTCATGAGACATCCGCAAACAAAATGAACTGCTTATTAGGTTTAATGTTATATTTTTAAGAGTTCCCCTATAATGACATAAAGCTTCTTTCAGAGATGGGGAAAGAACGTTATTGCTGCTAGTTATCTTTCCTGTTATTTGGCAGTAGATAAACACTCATTACTTGATATGTACAAGGAATTTGCATTGATATCAGGAAAAAATTGAACCTAAGTGAGTAAGCACATCACAAATGTACGCTGAACTAAAGAGTTGTATAAGTGGCTACACTTCCAATAACTACAATATTTATTTCTGCTTATAGCAGCACTTGATTTTTCCCTGAGAAATTGCAGTGATGCTGCATGATATTTCAAATCTGTGAACATTTGCAAAATTCTGGAATTTTTTTACAAGTCCTCCTGTGCAGACCTTCTCTGTGTCAAAAATAATAGGACTGATCTATCTGAGCTGCTTAAAGTCATTATTACTTTTAGTCTTGAGTGTTTGCTGGAAAAAATAGTACAATTACTGGTTTTCCTTTCTGAATGTAATAATGATTTTTAGTAACCTTTTTTTTTTTTCAAAAGCTTTCATCTATTTACTGTACCTTTCTAAAGCACTCTCTCATTGTAAGTTACTTTAGTATTTGCTGCTTACAACATAAATAGGAAATGTTTCTAGACTCTGCATGTTAATCTACTTATTGCCTCTCTTTGAAAAGAAAAAGAATGTGCACTGCCAAAGACTCAAACTGGATGCTGTATTTTCCTGTGATAAATATCTTTTCCTTTTCTTCAGCCCTGCAAAGTACTTTTGTCCTTTATTTGCCACTAAAGCTTATGATAAAAAATTAAATTACTGTTCGTCCTTTCAATAAGTTTCCCTCAGAGAATCTCTGCTAAAGAACAAACATTTAAAAGGGATGCAGAAGCTTTAGCTTTATACATAGCCGTACTATATTATTCATTGCAATGCATTTTTAATCATAATGTCACAGAAAAAAAAGTAAAATGTATTTTAATTTCTGGGAGTAGGCATCCAAGTGATCTAGGGAATCATAAATTCACAAAGAATGTAGACAAATGCACATAGCAAAAAAAATCTCGCAAAAACAACAAAAAAACATGCACACACACATACACACACATTCTGCCTAAGGTTTTCCGGAGAGATTTGTGAAAACTTTTACTGTTTGAAAATCTCCTGAAATGGTCACCATGGTGCACAGATGCTGGGAACCTCAGACCTGCAAGTATTCAATGTGCTTCAGACTCACTTTTTTCGGTGGAGAAATAGGTCAGTAAGATTGAGACAATAAAAGAAAAAAAGGTTGAAACAAAGCTATTAGCATAGCTGTTGGGATTACGATTAAGTCTTTCCTCCTCCTTTTTACTTCTTATAAAGCAACCAATCCCTTTTTGGGTACGTTTGTTCACAAAAAAAACCCTCCTTTTGACTAAATAATTGCAATGATTTATGTGAGCATCCTTGTTAGTGTTTGAAACCTGGGTAATATTTTAAAAGAACAAGGAGTGAATAATGTTCTTTACTTTGTTTATGAATTGTCAAGGCTAATAGTTTTCTTTGTGTTGCATTCTCTTGGAATTCAGCAGTTTATCTTCAATCCACAAGAGTTACAGCATCTAGTGAAGAATCGATTTATAAACCTCTCTGAACATAAGACTGCAGATTAAACCTTATGGACACCGTGTTCTTCAAACACGAACAAACCTTTTATGCTACATAATGATGGAAGTACATCATTGTTTGATATAATAAATGAAAAGCAGAGAAGAATTTTCAGCTTTTGTTCTGCAATTCACAACAAAGAGTCTAATCAACCGTAATTATCTAGCATGTGTTTTGAAGACGGGAAATGTGTATGGTTAATAGATATTTCCATATACGAAGAAACTTAATTTGCATTGTAGTCTGCCAAACATTTGATAGCAACTCACCCATTACATGAAACAAAACTGATCAGAAATCTGAGCATAGCAGACACAACTTACATTTAAATGGTGATTGTGGATGCTGATCATTCTAAAAATATAATTATTCTAATGATGAACTCATCATATTAAAGTACGTCTTGCCAGTTGATAACTTGTTATTATTTCAGTGGCCATTTCAAGGGATTGTTAGGGTTTAATTTAGACAAAAGACTAATAGATATACCCATTTGGGTAGCTGAAAATTCTCAAAAAGGAACAGTACTTTTAGGGAAAAGATGTTGCTACTCAGCTGTTTGACAATTGCAGTTGAAATTTCAGTAACACAACTGCATCCTTGCACTATTTTTTTTTCTTATGTTGTCCCAGGCAAAGTTCAGAGTTGTCTTGAGATCCACAGTTTGATTATTGATTACATGTGGATTTCTTCTAAAGATAACAGAATGTCTTATGCAATTCACCACTTTGCCAGACTAAAAAGAAGAGAGAGCACAGGAGAAGGCATTGCTGTTAAGGATATCAGAGTAAAAAAAACTATCGACTATGAATTGCCTATGGCAAGAGTTTAATCAAAGAAGAAGAAAAGCTCAGAAACTCCAGAAATGGTTGCATATGGAACCAATTTTGATTCTGATGAAAGAAACATATTACGAGAAAGGCATGCAAGGCGATATTTTGATATTTAGACAACTTTTCATTCTATTAATTCATCTTGATGAAGAAATCTCATTACAGACTGGACAGGAATTTCTCAAGAAAGCTAAAACAAATGCAGCAAAGAAAATTATTGGAAGATATACACACAGAAATAGCTAAATAAGCTATGAAAATATTAAGATAAAGAAAGAAATCAGACTGCTTGGAAAAACTGGAGTTATGAATTCTTCACCATAAGGAATGAGGTAAAAGTTTTGAAAGGAAGGCTAAAAGAGATCAGAAAAACAGAAGTGAAAAGTATGTACAAAAAAGGTAAACTGAGAGAAAACATGGTTTAAAAAAGTCTGATGTTAAGGAAAATGCTAGGAGTGTCAAAGAATATTTTGCCAAAGCGCTAAACTACAGGTGGTTTTGATGCAAGTATATATGGAAAGGAGAAATGATATAAGAGAACTGATTAATAGTTGAAATGACTCGGAAAAGAGATTCTGTTGAGGTGAGGTACACATTAGGAAAGATCATGGTAGAAGTCCTACTTTGCAGCTACAGCCATTCTAAAGAGGACTAGGAGAGGATAATTAAGGTAACTTCAAGGCGGTTTGAAACTCTGCTGATCAGATAAACATGTTCTGATGGCTGATGAAGAAAGCAAGAAGGGCAATAAAGATTTTTATTTCAGATTGCTTGGAATCATTGTGGAAATCTACACAATGACATGGCTTTTAGATAAGATAATCACAATTATGACGGTTATGGATGAAGACTCCTACAGCACTGCAAAAATTAATGAACATCTGTTTCAAGTGAAAGCTCGGTATAATATAAGAAAGCACAGAATCACCATAGCTTTTCATCATATTCTTAAACTAGACAGTAAGAATGATAAATGAAGCAAGGGGCATGACTTGAAATGATCTAAAATTGAGATCCTTAACTAAAATAGATGACATCACACAACTGAAAAAACTGCTTGAATTATTGATGAATCATATTAATAATTAACCTTGGAAGATTGGTTTGGTCAACTTTGACTCATAATAAATGCCAGGAAGATGAAGTGTTTGCAGTGTGAAAAAGGAGACAGTAAGAAAGACAAATGAAATATGCCAACTGTGAAGTCAAAGAACATGCAAAATTCCTGTTTGTCCAGAGGAAACTTGATCACAGCTGAGGGTTGCTTAAAGAATGAGAACTGATGGAAAAGTGCTTCATTGAAACTGGTGATGTTATGAACTTCTCAAAATGCCCCCTACACTGCCAACCCCCTACACTAGCATAACACTATTACTCCATACACTTTAATAAGTTATTTTAAATGACAGACATTTAAATGAGGCAGTTCGCATGGGAACAATCTAAAAGATGTTAGATATTAAGTTAGACTTTACATAAGGAAGTTGAAAAGAAAGTAGTTTATGAAGTCAAGGAAATCCACTGGCTATATAGAAAGGAAAATGGCAATAACACTGCAGAAGACAAACTTTTCACATAAGGCTAAAATAAATCATGGAAACATACCACAATACATCTACTGATCAACTTTCAGCTAGTTAAACTGGGATTAATAAAGGAGTAAAGCATGATGGCCTGCACAGTTCAGTTCTCTGAAGAGATATTCTGGAGTGAAAAAAAAAAAAAAAGAGAAACCAGCAAAGCTAGAATATGAGCTTTCCCCTTCAGCAAATGTTTTAACTTCAGGACAGGAATTGAGTGAATACTACCCTTTGGGGTATTTTGTCTTCTCTAGACATGTCCTAGGAGACATCTATTGTATCTGAATTAACTGTGTGCATGTCCTACATAATTTCATTCCTTTTTTAAATGATTATAGAAGATGAAAGAGAAATTAAGCTTTTATTTTATTTTTTATTTTATTTTATTTTATTTTATTTTATTTTATTTTATTTTATTTTATTTTATTTTATTTTATTTTATTTTATTTTTTATTTTTTTTTTTTACATGAGCTTTAAGCAGTCAAAGCACAGAACTGTCCTTCAGGTGAATATCATTGATATGAACATATTTGGCTGTCTTTTAATGTGTACCAGATACATTAATATGCATTACTTACAGGATTCTTTTTCTACCCAATTCAGTTATTTTCTAGTATCATCATGCAGACAAATTCTGCTGCATTTATTAGGACTGGGCTTGGAAGAGGACCAACTGGTTTATTGTAAATGTAAAAAGAAAAACTTTGACCAGTCTTACACTTCTATTCATAGACAGGGTGGTTGTATACATAATAATTTAGGTCTCTTTCTGCCTGTACTAGATTTCTTTTCTGAAAATGATTCATATACATATAAAGCATAAGATAACATGGCTAGAATCTGTTTTTATCTTCTTTCTATGTATGTATGGCTGCATGCATGTTTTATCATCCATTTGAGGGAGGCCTCTAGGACACTGTGGGCATTGAATGGTTAGGGTGGTCTATGTGCAGCAACACTCCTGCTCCCAGTGTATGTGATAGAGTGCATGCAATACTGGGTAATCTAATTAATGTCCTGCATCTGCATTAGTTTCCTAGGCTAACCAGCACTTGGTAATTGGTTTTTACTCCATTCTCCTGAGTCGCAATATTTTACCCTCTGAAGAGAAAGGCTTAACTACAAAGAAATCTTGAAATTCCCTTTCTCCACCTCAGATATCAGTCTCTTTAACGGCCTTTGGCTGCTGGAAAACTGGATATTTACTATTTATCTTATCATCCCTTCATTCTTTTCAAGCACATTTACCAAGTAACTGGATCTGTTATGATTAATATGAGTGCATAAATATATCCAAGACCAAGCCATTCCTGTGAGAAAAGCACAAATTTTAAAACAATCAGAGGATGATGAAGTCATTACTTAAACATTATTTTATCTTTTTCTTTTTCTTTTTCTTTTTCTTTTTCTTTTTCTTTTTCTTTTTCTTTTTCTTTTTCTTTTTCTTTTTCTTTTTCTTTTTCTTTTTCTTTTTCTTTTTCTTTTTCTTTTTTTTTCTTAATATGCCCCATTTTTTGTTCAGAAAAGGTCCAGAGAATCCTGTGGCCCTGTTGTGAAGGGATATATATTATCAGCATAAGTATTGCTTCAGCTGCCTAGAATTCAATAATATAAACCATCCTACATAAGTACTGGGGAAGAAATATTAAATTCAAAACACATACCTGCCATTACAAATTTATCTGTGAAAATAAATTAAAATAAAAATACATTCTTTCTGTCAAAGACTGTACATGGAGTTATGCCATTTTGTACTGGCAACATGTAATGATATTTCAGTCTTCTCACTTACTTATCTGAAAGAAACACACTTGCAGAACTGGATGTAACCAGTTTTCTCCCTTTCAAACTCATATGTTATTTAAAATTGCAAAATATTACTTTGAAACCTGCTATATAATTTCTGGAAAATGTGTAATACCGTACAGTATAAGCGAGCTGAAAAAAAATACACTATAGTATATGAAGAACTTTGCTAATGTGTTAACTAAAGTCTATAGACATGCCTTGATATACTTGCACAGTTCTCAAGTATATCAGTTGGGAACAGATTTGAAGATGAAGAGAATATAGGTCTCTTTCTTACAATCAGTTCTTATTTAAAACCTGCAAATGTATAACTCTGTTGCTAACATATTCTCTTAACTATAGTAACCCTTTGAAGTTCTACTTTTAATTGTGTAAGGTCATTTTAAACATACTGACAGAGACATGTCACTTTGTGTCAAAGCTTAACTTGGTCAAGCAATCTCCAGATTATTTTTTAACAGATTTTTATTCCTTTATTTGAGATTATCTGTGAGAAAACACATGCATTTTAGCAGATGACTCATTCAGAATATTTTAAGCATGATGTACGGCTTCATTACCTGCCTGCTTTGACTGCCGGGCATTTTTTTTTTCCATTCAGTTGTTTAAGTTTAATTATTCTAGTTCTGCTCCATGCAGAAGGAAGAAAGTCCAATTACAAGATAGCAGAACAAGTATTTGGGAGTCTTCTACTAGTATTTTTTGTACACGTGATTTGCATTCCTTTTCACTAAGTATTTTTTGATGGAAGAAAATAATTGGAAAATATGAAGATCAAGAAAAACCTGAGTTTCAATACAATATTCTTATTTTTTTCTACAGCTGACGCCTACTCTTAGCATACTTTTTGCATCTTGTTATCACTTCAAATATTTATAAAGACTGAAAGCTTCCTAAAAAGAAACATTTTTAATTTTCTAAGCAAGTATTTCTGCAGCAGTGTGGCACCTTTTTGCTTTAAACAGGCAATGAATGTACTAAATAGTTTATGTTGCTAACAAGTTTTCCTTAAACATTATCATCACAGAATTCTTTTCATATAAGAATCATTGGTACACCTAAAGAAAAAAAGAAGTTTCACTGTGCTTTTCTTTACAGACTTATTCAATAGGACAAATAACACTTTATGCCAAGCAATCCTTAAAATAATAATGAGGCAAGTGCAGTTTTACTTGCTCTCTTTCAAAGATTTCTGATAGACCACAGATATTCAATAGTAATAAAAACAAACAAGGAAACTGCAAGAGTATGAATTTTGCACTTCTGGCAAGAACATAATGCTCTGTCTTTCACACCCTGCTTCTTGACCTAAAGAGGGTAGTTGACCTTCAGTCTCCTGGGGTGCTGAATACCAGTAAAAATGTGCTCTGTAAGTTAAAGAAAGGGAAGATCTCCTAATAGTTCATGGTAGCTGAATGGACAAGGTGTCACAAGGCTAATTGAACTTCCATCCCAGCTCTATTAGTCTCTTACTCCTATGACCTGACTCACTTCTCTGTTCTTTGCCTTCCGCTTCAAGTCTTAGACTGAAATGTCTGATCAGTTTAAAATAATTCTGGGGGCTGGTATTTGTAGAGAGCTTGACACCATGAGGACTTGATCCATTTCAAATAAATAGCTATATACTGCTACACAGGAAAGAAATTAAAGGGACATTTAGAGGACAGTTAAAAGTTTTGTTCTTTTGCAGTGAAATTAGCTTAAGAAATACCCCCTTCGCCTTATTCCTGACTATTGTTGTTGACCTTGTATTGCAGATTTCGACTCCTCTGTTGTGTCAATGCCATATTTTTGGGCAAAGAGAAGATGCTAAAAAGCATTTTAACAAAAATCATTACATCAATCTACTGCATACACTCAAATATAATTTTTGTGACAATTCAGGGGAGATGTTGGATATGTAGTATGAAACCAGTTTCTGAGGGTCTCTCTGCACGACTTTGCGAGAGAGATCCTAAACCATATGACAATGTAGATGTACATATGTGTATATACATATATACATATATTTTTAAAACTGATAGTCATTTTTTTTCCTCTGCCTAGGCCAAAGTCAGAGTTATTACACATGTGCAACTGATAAGCAATTAAAACACTCTAAGAACGACAGTTCCCTGCTCTGATCAAGGTGATTGCAGAAGAAATGCAGAACCTTATGTTAAAGCCTTTACAGGAAAAAGCTTGCATTTTTAAACTTTTAAGGGGAAAAAAAAAGAACATCACAAGATATTGTGTGAAGTGAATACAAAATGATGATTCACAGAATACCTTAGGTTTTTAAAATTTATTTTACCCTTTGATGCAGTTTACTTAGTGCACTTAGTGATTTTATATACGATTGGCTGTAATTCTGTGCTCAAATATTTTATTCAATGAAATGAAATTTTGGTTGACTACAACTATTTTCAAATATGCATTACATTAACTGATTTCTTTTCAAATTCTCTCTCTCCAAAAACATTGGAAGTATGTTGAGAGTCCAAATGTTTTGTTTCAATGCTATATACCTGATAAATAACTGTATGCTGAAAGTGTTCAGGGAGGCCATTTAAAAAAACAGCTCATGGGATTTTACATCTTGCCTGGATAGTTGCAACAATCTCAATACCATTTGCAATGTGGATACCTTACGTTCCCTACATCCTGTAATCTTTAGTTGCTTTAAAGCTTACAGACTTGACATATTATGAAAACAATTATATTTGTTTTTCCTTCATTACTTTTTTTCCCCCAAATATATATTTTAGCTTCTACTGCTCACAATAAGTTGTAAGGCTTTGCTTCTACTGATAGTCTTTACTCAGAACTCAGTAAAAATGTGGTGTCTACCCAGAACTGGGAGAAACTGAATAACTCTACTCATGTAGAGTTATATCCTTATATCAGTAACTTGCAGGAAGGTGGTTGAGTTGCACAAAATGGAAAATGTCACTGGTGTTCTACACTAAGGAGAACAGAATTGTAAAAAAAAGGACCATGGTTTTAGAAGAAAGCATATTGGTGCAAGCAGTCAGATTAAGTATTTGAAAAGCTTAGAAATTGGTTCAGGTATGCAAAATTGACAATATTATAACAAGATAAAATGAACTTTAAATTAGCCACCATTTTTTTCCTCTCAAACAATGAAAACAAAGACTTTCCTGGATGCTTTTGCATTCTTTCACTCCTCTGGTCCCCTTTGCCATATAGTCTATCTTCCTGAACCATTCCAAAGTTGTGATTATTTTTTTTTTCTTTTTAAACTCTGAAATAGCGGGTTGAGTGTAATTAACTTTGATGGAGCAATTTACTTTTAAGTAAGAGCTTTGGAAAAACACTTATCTGTGAGCAAGTAAGTATTTTTTTTAGTAAAAGTAGAGATTCCCATCAAAGATCCTTCCATATTCTTCCTATCTGCCAGATGAAATTTATGTTTAGGCAGTTAGAGAAATTGCAAAAATAATATATGATCCAGATGGCTCTGTACATAGGAGCAAAAATGATTAGTATGTAAAAAAAAGCAAACACAAGGTGCATTGCCCATGGAACAGGTTTCTCTGAGGTTTATAAATAGAAATGAGTAACAAATGTTTTAGATGAAATATTAAAAGTCTCTTCTTTTAATTGCATTTTATATGGCAAACTATTTGGATCTTTCTCAGTCTTGATGGCAGGCATGACTGAGCCCAGGTGTTTATCTGATACTTTAGCACTACAAATTCAATCAATTAGCAATCACAAGAAAAGCTTGACATTGACTAAATAGTTTGCTGAAGGTAGCTTTTCCACTTCTTTAAGTCACTGACTCTTGTTTAGTTCCTCTCCTGGCATCTCACTCTACTTAAGTCTCATGTTCCACAGTCACCCAGTCTCCTGAAACTGGTTAGTATTGCTGTTTTATGGAAGAAGAGCCACAGGTTACTAGCTGTCTCTATGATCATTCACATCACAGTCTTATAAGCAAAATCCATGGAAAGTAAACAGGGTTTGGCAAGTTTTTCAAACTGTGCATTGGAAATTTGGCAACTGAAATGAATGTTTTATATCACAATCCTATGTGCTAACATTACTTTAAGATAAATGCCCTTGATAAACCCTATCATTTTCACACTTTGTGTGTAAAGTGTTGAAATAAAAAGCTGATGAAGCATAAAGTGTTGAAGTAACATGTTATTTTCAACATTTTATCTGTCATTCGCCATTTATTTCAACACTTCATATAGTGCTTTAAATACTCATTTGTCAAGCAAGCATTTGAAGACCTAAGGAGAAGGACATGCCTAGGAGCAGCAGAATACATGGGGGTACTATTGACGGGTCAGAGATTGTTAGAGGAAGACTGGAGTAGTTAGGAACTTCACATTAGGCCTGCTGGAGGATGTGTGAAGGTCCAGGGAAGGAGACATGTGAAGCAGCATTAAGGGTGTTGCAGGGAGAAAGCTCTTCATGAACACTGTAAGATTGGCCAAGAACGGCAGGACAGGCCCAAACATCACCTGCCCACCTTTTCTACAGCACTGTGAAAGCAAAGTAGTGAGGGATCACTTCCAGGAGCAACTCTCTTGCATGCAGTGGAAACTCAGTCAGGACTCTACAGGTTAACAGGTTGATAGTCACTTTCTGTGTAAGATCTCAACCATTTAAGAAGAAGAGGTTGATTTAAATGATTTTGTGGTTAATTAATAGCTTTTCTACCTGGTAGCCAAATTAGCTCAAGATCTGAATTTAAAGTGAATTATTTAAAGTTCATTAAGTTCCCATGCAGTATCTTTTAAGGACAACTAAGCTAAGTGAAATACTTCCACTATATTTCTGAGGATGTGCACATGCCTGTTTAATGTTCCTTAAATAATCAAATTTTGACATTTAATTAATTTGAGTTAATATGTTTTAATCTCTTTGACTCAACACTATGAAATAAGATTTTCAACATATATATATATTTGAAGGAGGCAGGAGAGTTTTCCACATTTTTTGTTGTTGAAAGTTCACAGAATCTCAAAATAGTTTAGACCGAAAAGGAACTTTGCAGGTCCTCTAGTCCAGAGATGCTCTGGTTACTCCTTAAGGTTTTCAGTATCTCCAGGGATGGAGATACTCCACAACCTCAGTCAACTAGTTCCAGTGCTCAGTCAACCTCACAGTAAACCAGTGTTTCCTTATATTCACATAGAACTGTCAGTATTTTAGCTTGTGCCCATTGCATCTTGGTCTATTGGTGGGCAACACTGCAGAGTTTGACCCTGTCCTCATTAATGTCTCCCTTCAGATCTTCATATGCATTAATAAATCCCCCTCAGTCTTCTTTTCTCCAGGTCTCAGCCTTCCCTTATGAGAGATTCTCCAATCTCTTTATCATTTCGTGACCCATAGCTTGTCTTGCTCCAGCATCTCCATCTCTTTCTTGTATTGTGGAATCCAGACCTGGACAAAGCGAGTGTGGCCTCATTTCATAGTTACTTGTGCATCATAACTAGGGTGAATGTGGGAACACAAGGAGATTGCAAGACCAGTCCTCATGTTTGCTCTCTTTTCTTCCTTTTGTCCCATTTATAGATTAACGTGGACCAGGAGACGCTTCACCTGCCTTAGGCATATTGTGACCTAAAGGCCCAGGACATGAGAGTGTTCACCAAGCTAGCTGTTGGGCCCAGTAAAAAATGGATTGACTCACTGGTGTATTGACTCCATGTCTGGCTTAAGGTTTAATACTCATACCTGCAAGTACTTCAGCAGCAACCAGTGACGTATTCTTAACAGGACAAGCAGAGAAGGCACACTCTTTTATTTGTTTGTAGCATTTTCCTCCCCAGGGTTCACTAGCTAATTAAATAGGGGAGTTCTTCTTCCTTAAAGGTGAGTATGTTTACTTTAAATGGTACTAAATACGCAGTTTTTCTAGTGTTGAGAGTGTTGTAAGCTGTTGGCACAGGAAAAGGATGCATAGGAGCAAAACAGCATATGCTCTACAAAAACTACCTGAGCACACTGCTGTTTTTATATCTGTATGAAAATTCAGTACCATCCAACTATTACTCAGCTACTGAACAAATTTAAACTACATAAAACAGAAAACTTGGTCCTGATACTGCAAAAAAGACTATTCTAATTTGACACTAAATGAAGTAACCTAGTGTTATTTCATTCAATGTAACATTTTTCCTGGTCCTTATATGTAAAATAAATAAACAAATAGATAAAGTCTCTTTCTTCTTGTTCTCAAATATTGGGAACAGAAACGTCATTTCTACTACTTAGAAAAATCTCTCAAAGTCTACAAATAGCAAATCAGAGACTATATTTTAATATGTTTTACATAATTCTTTGAAAATCTAAATCAATTCATTCATAATTAACCATTCTGTATATTCCTAATACACATCTGATACACAGATATACAAAAATACCATTTTTTTGTTGTTGGTAGTGGTCTTTTTTTCATACTTGTTGAGTGTTGCAGGAGTAACCTTTTTCAATTTAAGTATAGTTACTTGTTTCTGCTCTGGCAGAGAACTTCTCCCTGGACAACTGCCGGGATTCTGCATTTAGTCTGTTCATTAGTGTCTGTATTTTCACTTGGACTAGACAGAGAAGAAACACTGCCTATGATCTCTGAATACATAGTAAGCAAACATCTTTCCCCCGGCACTCTTTCCCAAGACCTGGACTTCTTGCAAACTAATTGCCTACATAAGACCCGTTCATAACTGCTGTTTCTTATCAGGAGTCTGACTTGAACCCATGGATTCTTTGTATTGGAGTATCCGAAGGCACACACATTTTACAAAGTGTAAAACCTACAAAATCTACAATGCTATGAAAACAAACAAACAAAACAATCAAAAGCTGTATAACCGCAGATGGTGTTTCAGCTGGTCTTTTATAATCATTTTATAATCATATAATCTTTAGCTTGGTACACAGACTATTATTCCTTTTATGGATAGTGACATGGAGGCTCTGTGGAGAAATTGTCTTAATTTCTGGTTCACGTGGCACACATACTCTCATCATGACTTTAAGAAGGTTCCTCGAGGACAGCTGCGATGATCTGGTTGTTCTCCCCAACTAATATCCAGTAGTACCACTTTATTTTCTTTCTTCTCTCCTTAGTACTTCCTACACCTGTCTGCACACTCCTGCCACATGATTTGCATCAGCCATGGATGCCACCGAGAGCTAACGGAATTCACTAACCTCAAAAAAGCTCCCTAAAATAGTTTTTTTTGTCTACTCCATGCATTGAAATAGCTTTGAGAAGACTGTAATTAGTGCTTGAGCTGATGAAAAGAGGAACAGAACTATTAACAGTCAAGTAAAATACATAGGTAGGAGAGAAGAACATTTATCTGGTTACAACAGTCTTAAAGACTGACTAAGCCTTGCATAGAAGCGTAGTAATAGGCTGCTCCCTCTTGAAAGGAAAGTTTTTTTAGGTTGCTGAATCTTAATTTAATTCTCTTGCTACCTTTCTACTAATAAATAGTCAAGCAGGTTTTTGGTACATCATTGCCAATTTCAGGCATATATGGGAATGAAAAGCTAAAAGTGAAAGGCCAATATTATCTGCTGTAAGAACTGTCATTCTCAGACAAAATTTATTTTACAGGATGATGGGAATATGGTTAGACATATCTATACTATTCTAGGCTCTATATGTACTCTAATCTCACTAAGGGTTGTAGCTAATCATAAAATCAGGCAAATACCTGATTTCTTCAGTACAGTATGCACTGAGAGCTTTTATTTATACATATAATAGTTGCTTAACAATGATTTTTATATCCCATTTAAAGATATTAATTTTAGAGGAAAATACTTCTGCTGTGCTGATTTCAGGGAGGTTGTGTGGGATATTTCAACCAGCATAATCAAATCTACCATTTTCATGCCAAAACACTTATAGACTTGCACCTACCATTGATACTCAGAAGATTTTCTACACTTGTAGGTCAAGATCAGCCTGGCCCTGAGAAAAGGTGCTAGAGTTGGAATCATTTTGAAAACGTTAAGAGCTTTGTCGAGTATTAAGAATTTCTCTTTTTCTTTTCTCCTTTGAAGCTCAACCCCAAAGAAATAAGGTAGTACTAGAAAGATTAAAGTAACAAAACCATTTTGAAAAATGATAATGGAAGCATAAACGTAGAATTAACTTTAAGGCAGTTGGGGAAGAATAGATTCAGCCATAGCAAGCTAAAGCGTCCCAGCTCTAAAAAAAGGAAGAGAAATTCTTAATACTTGACAAAGCTCTTAACGTTTTCAAAATGATTCCAACCCAAAGTTCAGCCCTTTGCATATGATATCTCTATTGGAAATATGCTTGGAGAGAAAGACTTGCCTTTTGGAGATTATAATTGGAGATTATAATTGTCTTTTAATTGTCCAGAAAAAAAAAAAAGAAAAAAAAGATTTATTTTTCTTTATTTCTGGGTTACTGAATTTCAAATCGTCCCTTTCTTGCCAAACGTCATCAGGAATACGCACAAAATTTTTTCCATGGTCGAGGACAGCAAATCATCAGGTGGTAATTGCTCAGTCTTCCCTGTCAAAACTGTTCCAATTGGCATACATTACTTCAACACTAATTAAGACGGAGAGAAAGAGACATAGAACTGTTTAATGGTTTGGAATGCTCTAATCTTTTGTAGGTCCTGAAGTTGCGCTTCTGCAGTGGCTTGCTTCTCTTTTATGTGTCTAATTTGATCAATCAAAATAATATATTTTTCAATAACTCAAATGTTGACTGATCAAATTTACCCATCCTCAGTGGAAATATTATCACATTACCACAGTGGTTTTTGTTTGTTTATTTGTTTGCTTGCTTCATTTCTTTTTTTTTTCTTTTAAGAAGGTAGATCATATTCTTCTAATATTTAAATGTCCATCATTCATAGCAGAAGCACAAAAGGTCTTCACACAAAAGTTAAGCTCATATATATACTTCTCTCTAAAGCCAGTTTTGCTTCTTGTAGAGTCTTAATGCAGATCTCCCTTTTCCTTTCCTTTTCTTTCCTATGTAACCAACTACACAAAACCTCTTTTTTTTCTGAAGTAGAAGAGAATTTATTATAGGATGGATTGCTCAGATAGACATATAACTGAAATTATACTTGTGGGATGCTGTGATAGTCTCAGGTTCTTTGCCTGGACAGTAGTATATTTCCACATAGGCTTGTGGAGAAACAATAGGCATGTTGGTGTGACTGCATGTGTTTGGCTTGCATTAGGGTCTAAGCTAATATTGGTTTTCAGAGAATGATTCTGGTTTCCCAGACTAGCTAGAGATTAAACAAACCTGGACCTATATTTTCTCTGTACATGTTTTCAATATGTAAGACATCTGAGCATCAATACCACTGTTATTGTAGTAAAGCTGATTGATAGAGCATGTTACAAAGGAGATAAGTAACAAGATCTTTTGGAGTTAACTTTTTCAGGACCTTTCTAGTTGCATTGTTGCCACTACTTTAAAATGAAAGTCTGGCTACCAAGAGAAAAGTTGACAGTTGTTATGGATACATTTAAAAACAAAGAGAAAATTTTCAACATTGAAAATCTGATAGTTTGTTCTGAGTCTTCATAATAAAGATTACAGAAAAAATATAATAAAATTTTAATGAATAAGTCCTGTAAGAATCATAAATCAGTTGCTGAGTTTCATAAGTGAAGAAAGTGAAGAAAATAAAGTTTCTTCATAAGTGAAGAAAGTTTCTGAATAATAGAAAAACCCTAATAATCCAAGTACTTGTAAGGGATCCAAATTGTTTTTTGATTTTCAGTGGATTCAAACACCAAGCTTTAAGAAGGTGAAAGTGCATAGGTAAAATAGGTATGTTTCACATAAACTGACAGCATATTAATCTGTTTCATCTATCATAACCTTCTCTGGATTATTCATACATTACCTTTACCATGTCTCACTCAGTAAGGATAAATCAAGTTTTCTATACCATCGTGCCTGTCATCCTGTCACATTTTAATGTCAACACTGTGTTTATTAGGGACATTCTGCCTGGGGGGATTTTGATTTTTTTGTCTTTCAGTCAGTGAAGAGTGAATATACCACTGTGTTTCTGTTTTTTTGTGGGGGGTAACATCAAACCAACATATCAAATTGGGGACTAACTGTGCTGCCATAATAAACATCAAGCCATTATCAAATATGTTCTACTGAAATTTATAATTTTGTATTTTCATTGTTTAATGACATTCAATTTTTATTCTCAGTGCTTCAGATGATACAACTTCAAGACTGCAAGAAAAGCGAGGGCTGAATGAACCATTAAATCATTATGGTGGGCAAAGTTCATGAAAAATTGTCTCCTTTTAAGGAAGGAGGGATGAAACAAACAGAACATCAGAGCAGCAAGCCAGTGAACTGACATGACAGTTATGACATCTCCAGTTAAAAGCTGAAGGTCAACTGTACATGTTATGTAAAAACAGATTCATAATTGCTGAAAAAGAGAGTCAAACATTTTCTGTTGTGACCATGAATCCATTTACTGAAACACATTTTATTAAGAAAGCTCTCTAATATGATTTCTATATGATTCCCTTAATCAACTTTTCTAGCACTTTGCCACGGTTGGAATTGTAACTTTTCAGCAAAGTAATATCTTTTTTAAGACAGAACATTCCAAAAGGTCAAAATAAAACATAAAAAAGTGTAAAATGTGTGTGTGCCCTGTGAAACTATAAGGTGATTTTTAGAGATACAGATCAGATTTTATTGTATCTTTTATATTCCTCAGAAAAGGCCCTTTCCAGCAACTTCTTTACACTTGAGTCTGGGAATAAAATGTTCAGAGAACAGTTTTACTAAACTGAATCTATGGGCAGCAGAATGCAATAGAATTGTTCATCCTAATAAAAAGAAACAAATCTTGAAGGATTATGGCCTATATTATTTAAAAAATGCATGGCTGGAAACTCTAACAAAAACATAAAATATCTTTGCTTTTCACTTCATCCTCAAATATAGGTGCTGAAAATAGTAAGATTTACTTAGATGACTTTCTAAACTTTTTAAATATCATTATTTTAATAATATACATTTATATATAGAAAGTAACTTGTCTAAGTATACTTCCCTCATCTTGCTGAGAAAATGGGTTAGGGACTGCAGCATAAACAGTCAAAGAAACAAAATCAATGAGCATCCACCCATGGAAGGAATCACTGTGTCAAGCTATCTAAGGACCAGTATAAAGGAGCCCATATTTCAAAGTTTAAGCCTCTTAGTTACTCTGCTATTTGCAAGGGAAACCCTAAGTCACTTTATATTCCTTAAAGAGGACTTAAAAGAGACTTTTAAGCACCAGAATACATTATTGTTATGGAGATTTCCTTTCTGATTCTTTATAATCATGGAACCTTAGAGGTGTTGGCTTCTTTAACTATGAACTTCTCGTCATCACAGAATAACAGAATGGTTGAGGTTGGAAGGGACCTCTAGGTGTCATCTAGTCCAACCCCCCTGCTCCAGCAGGGACACCTAGAGCACGTGGCACAGGGTGGCATCCAGGAGGGTTTGGAAGATCTCCAGAGAAGGAGACTCCACAAGGAGTCTCTCTGGGCAGCCTGTTCCAGGGCTCTGCCACCCTCACAGGAAAGAAGTTCTTCCTTCAAGAAGTTCTTCCTTGTACAGGAAGTAAAGAACTTCCTGTGTTTCAATTTGTCCCCATTACCCCTTGTCCTACTGCTAGCCACTCCTGAGAAGAGTTTGGCCCCATCCTCTTTACCTCCTCCCCTCAGGTATTTGTACATGTTGATAACATCCCCTCTCAGTCTTCTCTTCCTCAGCTAAACTCCAGACTAAACTCACTTAGTTTTTCCTCATAAGATAGATGCTCCAGTCCCTTAATCATCTTTGTTGCTCTACACTGACCCTCTCTAGAAGCTCAATGTCCTTCTTGTACTGGGGAGCCCAGAACTGCCCACAATACTCCAGTTGCGGCCTCAGCAGAGCTGAGTAGAGGGGCAGGATCCCCTCCCTTGACCTGCAAACATTTTTAGTCATGACTGACTAATGCCAGATTGCTATCCTTTAATGAAGCACAGGGATATGAGGATGGACACTTTAATTCTGCACAGAAGCTCTTTTCTTTATTTCTGGGACTAGATGGAAAAAAAAGCGTGAAAAGATCTGTGGGAATTCTGAAGTTTTATCTATTTACATGATCTTCTTATTGGGACACCCCATTCTCCATATGAGATTTCAGAAGAGATGGCAAAAATGAAACATTTTTTCAGAGAAAGTAAAAATTTTGAATGAATGTCAGAGTAGGAAATTTTTCAGCTACTTAAGAGGAATGGGGCAGAATAATACCTTTCTGAAAGAAATGTGTTTATTTGTTCCTGTGTACAATAACAAAGAAATCAGATTATAAAATATATTCATACTAACATCGGTAATGAGAAACCAGAATAAAATTAAAACTGGAAGGCACAGTACTAGGTTAACCTTTAAAAAAAGCTAATTCATGGAGAAGTTAGGGCTCTCTAGGAAGAAAGGCTAAGAATTAAGAGTTTTTTTTAAGAAAAAGAAAGATTTGTTAACCACTGGTAGATAGATTTGTGACTGAATGACATATTGCAGTTTGCATTCACTCATGTAAAATGTTGCTGTCTTTTTAAAAAGACTGTAGGAATGTTTTAGGCTTGCTTCCAGTTTATCAAAATTGAATGGTCATAGAACAGGAAAGAATAAGCAGTAAAGTTGATATATTTGAATCTAGCCTTAAAATTCAACAATAATCCTTAACTCTTTGAGTGAGCCTCTATTTTATTAAGTAATTCAAAGCAATATAATTAATTTATTACTGGCAATTAATGTACTTGTAGCAATATCCCTGAACAAGGAATGTAACTCAAGAGATCATATTTCAGAAAAAAAAATTAAAATACAGCACTGTGTCTCTAGTTACTCCCTCATAAAGGGAGACTTGATACCCAATATTTGAATGTCCATATGGAATGAAAATGCATTTATCAGGAACACGAGCAAGACTTATTATGAGCCTAGGAGTTTGTATTATAAAGGGTGCTGTAGCATATGCACAGTATAATATGCACTGATGATAGAATTTTTCGTCTTTGATTTTTTTTTCTAATAAACCACTTATAAGCATGCAGAATCCCTTTGTCTTCTTTGTGACACTTTGACACAGCTTGGGAAAGTAAGTTCATTGTTCATTAGAGAAATGCCACCAAGAGGCCCCTTTCAAAAAGCTTTATGTATTTAAATTAAACAACAACAACAACAAAACCAACCAACCAACAAACAAACAAAAACTAAGCCTTGTTTTCCATAGCCTTTCAGTTTAATTCTGGCACATTGTCATTACCAGTATTGCAGAAAAAAAAATATATTTCTTACTGTACTGCCTGGTAGACCAGCATCGCTTGGGAAATATCTCAGCCACCTTTACAGGCAACTGTCCTATTTTGTAAGTAGGTATATCTTAAAGAGCTTTATATCTGTTAGGTTTTCTGAGGGTGCATTTCTTTCCACTCAGGTAAGACCCTTGTTTTATTTCTCCTATATGATATAAGGTATCTCTATTTACTAATTTGTGCATTTCTAGTTTAATAGCATCTTTCCCCATCTTTAAAAAATCTAACAGTATCTTCTCAGAACATTGGTCATTGCCCTCCATTTTCTTTTTACCTTTAAACCTGCACAATTAACTTCTGTCACCTTAAAAGCCTTCCACACAACACATTGCTCCAGTTGTTGAAGCATATGTAATTACATCCAACAGAACCTGTCCTAGGGCAAGCTGGTTTCATACAATTTTTATACCACCTTTTTCATTATTTAAACAGAGTGAAATCTTTAGGACAGTGTGATTAAACTGGAATTGGAACTATTAAAGGTATGGTACTCAAAGCAAAGGCAAGCTCCTGCTATCCTTACAATGAGTTTTATTTTTTTTTCTTCTCTCATTTTGTAAGTATGAGAAATTTCAATCTACTTGGCACAGATATTTGCCACATATCCAAGACTGTCATCATTATGATTTTTCATGAGTCCATATTAGGATTCATTAGTACTTTATGGCTTGGGTTGTAGCTTAATTCAGCGGAAATAAGCCAGTGATTAATATCATGTTACAAGCCTATCTAAAGATCTTTTATGACATTACTAGAGAAATTCTTTAAAGACAAATTTGAGAAGTTAAAATGAGTTGGGCAAATGTTATACAAACAATTCCAGTGAGGTGTTTCTTCACTCTTAGGAACTCATAACTGCCAGCGCAGAATACATGGATAAATGTTGTAAACTGATTACTAAAGCTTGCTGAGTTGGGACTTTCTGCTTCATGAGACATTCCAGATTGGAAGGGAAAAAAACACCAACACTGCAGCTTCCTGCTTTGCAGAACAAACTATTTTGGGCATAACGTCACCCACGGCCAGATGAACTGGGCAGCCTGCCAGTTAGCCAGAGAGCTGAGCAGCAGGTAAATCATCCAGCAGGCAAAGTGAGGACTGGGCAGGCAGCCAGACAGGCAGCTTGCAAGTCCATCTGTCAGTCAGGCAGCCAAAGACCCGGCAAGCGAAGCTGGTGATTTTATCCCCAGACGCTCAGTGGGACAGGCTGGAAGCTGGTCGGCCAAGCAACCCACCTGCTTGCCAGGGCAACAAGCAGGGTAGCCCTGCGCCCACTGGTTTCCATCACTTACTCCCAAGGAATGTATATATTTTGGGGGAAGTGTCAGTTCTAATATTCTGTTATGAAAATATTCCAGGAGAATATATTTCAAACAACTCTACTTTTTACAAAAAAAAAAGTGCATTTCATATATTCAATGGATCGCTACAATGATAGGCTTAGTTTCTCAGTACTTCTGCAGAATTCTTCTCAGATTGAATTTAGGACCTTTGGTTTACAATCAGGAAATGTGACTTACCTGCTGCCAAGCTGCATGTAACTCACTACTGAAGCTGATATTTTCAAGATGTTCTTTTTTGTGTATTTGCAGAACTACTCCATGTTCAGCACCTTGCCACCTTTTGCCATCTAATTTCATGAGGGATCAAAAAATTAGATTTTTTTTGGTCTAAGTCTCTGATTAAATTTTACTTGGTGAGTGTTCTAAAGAGTAATATTTAGGTGTCAGACTCCAGTACTCTCTCACCAGGTTCTTTCTGATATTCTATGTCTACAGAGAGCGTAAGGTTTGATTTAAAAGTTTATTTTTATATTAAGATACTTGATGTTACATGGTATTTTTAATTTAGCAGCATGATTCAGCAATGTGTTGTAATCACAGTACAAGTGTATATATATATACAGTACAGTTCGGTCACATCTCCTCTGAGAATTCTTCTATGGTAGGGGTTATTGGCCGATCACACAAGGTGATCCTAGAATAGGCAGAGAATTGCAGTATAAAAAACTATTACAGTTTCTACTTAGAAAAACAGTTATTCCATTTACTGAGGACAGGACAGACCTGGGATTTCCTCCTAGAAAGTGTAAAATGTTTGCTTGCCTTGTAGAAGTGACATAGTGGGACAGAAATATTTGAGATTAGAGAGCCAGAGCATGGAAGGATTCTGGCATTCACCTCTTGGTGTGTGTGGCCATATTCTCATTCTTAGTTCAGGTCTGCTTCTGTGTTTTATAGTAAGGAGTCATTGGATAAAATAGAGGAGACTGAAAGCAAGTGTTGGAACTCTATATACCAGTCACCGGCAAGCATCCATTGGACATATATAATTATTCATATTAAATTTTTTCTTCCTGAAATCCCTAATTTCTGTTGAGTACCCCCGCCTTGATGGTTGGAGTAGAAAATACTAAATCCACCATATTCTGTGGACACCATATTCTATGGAGTAAGGATACTCCTGCTGATCATAGATGTGGATTTTTTAACATCAGTCTCTCAAAACTGTTCTATTTATCTAAAAGATGAGTGATGCTGTCCCTGTTTTAAAAGACTGAACTCCTCTCAGAGATTCTGTGGCTGCATGCTCACGAGAACTCCAAAAGAAGGCAGTGCTAGAGACACATTTGAGGTCACCTGATTAATCATTCATACAGTGGTCAAAAGGTCTGGAACTCTGTGACTCCTCTCCCTCACTTCCCAAAGTGTTACGTCCATGCTACAATTTGGGGCTGTGTTTCAAGGTCAAGAGGGCACATCAGTAGCTTGGCTACAAAGTTTGAATTTGTTTTGTGTGTGCAAGTGCATGTGGGGATGTATGTGTGTATGGAGAGGGATTAGCATTATTCAGGATATCATATTTCAGGACAATCAGGAAAAAAAAAGAAAAAAAAGCTAAATGCTGCAAAGCTCAAATTCATTAGCATTTTTAATTGGTCTTGTATAAGTATTATAGAACTTAGTTTGCCAGCACACTGTGAAGATTTGTGACCTGAGGCCTTGCTCATGGTGTTCTGAATGGTGTAGCTTGGGAATCTAGTTTTGTACTCACTAACCTAAACTGGCTCTCATGTCCATGTATGAAGGACTCAGTACTTTTTGATTATACAGAAGGTCAAAACCAGGAATGAATAGGATGAAGCAGGAGGAATCCTGCTGTTTTTTACTTCAAATAGGAATTGTAGAAGAGTCAAGAGACTGACATATGAAAGAGAGGCTTAGGAATACAAAAGAAGAGAAAATGAGTGAGAAGTAAAGGGAACTGAAAACACAAAAAGAGTTTAAAACTTTAAAGAGGAGAAAGTTTAGGATTCATGGGAATCATATATGCAAGAGTTTTTTTTTTTTCTTGTGTTTTTTCAGGCTAAACAGTTAATCAAATACCAAATAGCATTCCCAAATTGATAAGCTAGCTAAGATTCTTATAAAATATGTAATAAGTAAACAATATATACTTTTAGGGTACTATTAGCAATGAATATAAATGCTGACTGCAACAGAGGCAGATGCCAGGTCAGAAGTCAAAAACTCATGGAATGAGGAAGGTTCTGTGGGAACTCAGAAAGCAATTTCCTTCATAGAGTACTTAACCTGAAGATTGTCGCTGCTTGACAGACAAACGCATTCATCCAACACGTTCATCCTGCATGCTTGTATCCTGAAAAAGGCATGGGGCAGTTGCATTCAGTCTGCTTTTGAGGGCTCAGCATACTATTGCCTAGTCAGAAAGCCACGTTCCCTACCTCGAGATAACTCCTCTGCATTTCTGGACTTTTGATAAAGTGTCACTATGATTAAGTGTCACAATATCAGAAAGATTTCCTATGCTTTGAAACGATGGACAGAAATCCATTGCATTTTAGCAAGTACTGGCAAGAAAGTGTTTTTTTTTCTCCTTATTGTCTCATGCAACTGAGCCAATTAGGATGACCGTTAGCAAGTCCTGAGATCTCTCCTTGGATATATTCTCGACTGGAATGCCCATTTTGGAGGAAGAAGTTTGACTCAGCACTCTGGGAATCAATTTATGTCTCTCCCATCCCTACGGAAGACTTTTCTCAGCCACAGTGACTCCCTGGGAGATTTTCAAAAGCCCACTAAAACCCAAGACTACTATGGAAAACATAACCACACCACACAAGGTCATTTGGCTCCACTATGAAATTTTCAGCAGTCAAAGAAAGACAGTCAAATCTTCTGACTCACAGCAAAGTACCTTTGCAACACAAACATTCACAAATGTGACAGGGAAGTGACATAAGTAGTCTCTAAATGAAGATGGTGGTAAAAACAGTATGGAAATAGCTAAAAACTCCCCAAACTGAACATAGCCACAGAAATGACACATTTTTGTCAAGTTTTCCTTATGCAATAGGATTCTTGGTACGAATGCTTTTTATTTTTAAAGTTGATTCTGTTTTAGCAATATTTTGATCTCTTCATGATGTTCTGATGAAGCAAAATGTTTAATATACATTCCTTCGTTTGTGATTCTAGAATTTTGCCCTTTATAAGTTTTTTACTTAATTAAACATACCTGTTCTTATAAACTTATTTTCTATCTCCTGTCGTGTTTCCACATGAAGAACAAAAAAAAGGCTGAAGTTAACACCTTCTTTTATGAGCAATAGTTGCAATATTATAATACTCAAGTGGGATGTGATATGGAACTTGTACAGTTATTTGGAGTAAACATAATTATAACTGTTTTGTTTGCATTGCTCAGTAACAGTACAGGGCCTGACAATTGTATGAGCATCTCAGAAAGGAACTTGTGAAAAGATGGTTGAATGCTTTGCAAAGTATATGCATTTTTTGTACCTTGTTTTATGCTGCAGCTAAACGTATTGAGCAAATTCATATCTCAGTTTATTTACAAACCAATTGTATTCTACCTGCATATATCAGATCTGAATATAAATTATAATCTCTTGTTAAAATTTAAAAGTAAACAGAAGAACTATTTGTAAATGAGGCCTCATGATCAGAAGACTGGAAACAGAACGCTTGGATTCTCGTCCTCACTATCAGGATCTTCTTTCATGATCCTAACTAATTTTGTCTTCAGCTTGCTTTATCTAGTTATGCTGTCTTTTTTCTGGGGTAGGGTCTCTTTCCCCTTCTTCCTGTGAAGTTCTAGTACCATAATGGCTGGAATGTCTTAAGTACAAATACACATAATAGATACTTCCATCAATATATTTGCCAGTATAAATTATTCTAAATAGGATAGTTTATATTAATTAATGAGAGGACTGAAGATTTAAATGATGTGTTTCAGAAAGCTGAGGATTAAAGCTAAAACACCAGTTCAGCAACATTAAGGTAGAAAATCTGAACCATGGGTGTTTTTGCACACCATATGTTGTATAATGCTTACAGTTGATGTGCTTTTCTTCCTTGTAAGAACTGTGCCAATTCTAATGTTCTCTAAAACTGAGGGAGTGGAGTGGAGGAAAGAAATTTATTCTGTGAAAAAGAACTGACATTGTAGACTTTAATATTGCAAGCTGCTGCAATGATTTGGAGGTTGTAATTGTTTTAAAATCTCTCTGTCAGGATGTCAGAGGTCTTGATCTTAGCACTACAGCACTACAGGCTTCAATCGGTGTCAGTAAATATGTAATCCATTGATATTGGAACTGTTTTTTATTGTTAGAGAGTTAAGCATAGTGGTATAATATTGCTAACCAGGTGCTCTGTGAATAAGTCCAGTATATTTGAATGAAATATTAAACCTTTCTCCAGCATTCAAAGTTACCGCCACTGGAGGTCAGAAAACCTAATGAAAATAAAGCTTCAACCCTGGTCCTGTTGATGGTGCCTATGATATATTCTGTGACATGATTATGTCATTTAAACTCTCCACATTTCTGTTTATCTGTTAGCAAAAGATTAAGACTTAAATATACCACTTGACAGAATATTTAAATAATTGATTAAAAAGAACATCAAAATCACTGAATGAAATTATTGCTAAAATTACCTCCTACAGCACATATTCATGGCATTGCTACCATAAATGCATAAAACAAAATTTGCTATTGGAAAGTGGCTATTCTTAAAGTTTTGAATTAATTTTCATGGACTAGATATAAAACTCAATGTTAAGTATTAGACTGGTAAGTATTACTTAGGAATAAGTTTTCCATATTTATTGTTCCAAAATTTTTATCAAATATATTTTTTCAGATATAGTACTGTCCTATACTAATGATTAATTTGAGCAGAAGCCTAATCTTGTAGCTCTTGATCCCTGGTTCACAATTGCAGGGTGGAGACTGAACATTCAAGTAATCACTCTGGCTTTGGAAGGTGGCAGTTATATTCGTATCAGCTCATTAAAAATACAAATGCTGCTATACATAGATAAAAGGGTTGAAGAGAGCCTACAGCAAGAACGGTACAGTTAAGAAGTATCTGAAATATCTGAAAGTAACTTTATAAATGGCAAAGAAATAAAATAAATCTAAATTCTTTCAATTCACATTGATAATATTACTCTCTAGATTTTTGACAAGATAAGGTATTTTGGGGCAATTTTCAATAAGTCTTTGTCATTTGACAAGCACCACACTTGCCTTCCCTGACACTTGAAATGAGTCTGTGAAAACATAATAAATGAGGTTTAGATTTTGCAGAAGAAAAATAATTTTACTAGTCATGGAGTCTACCTGTTTTCCTATGGTTGCATGTATAGTCCTTCAAATAGGTTATTGACTAACCTCAAAAGACGATCACAAAAAGCTTTTTATTTCATGTTGAATTATGATTATCCTAGTTCACTCCTGCAACTGTTAAAAAAATAATTTTGAGGAACCCTCAGAGGAGATGTCAAAGTTCAAATCAACAGTTTCTCTTTTTTCTGACAACAATATTAAAGAACAATGACTAGCTTGTGTGTAAAGATATATTTTGGGCACCAAAAGATCAGACTGTGATTTAAGAAGACCCAATTACTATTTTAAAGCACTCTGGATAAAAACAACTAACAAGTAGAACAGAAGACATGCATTTATAAAAGTATTGTAACATTATGAAGAGATAACTGGGTGTGTAACAAGATAAGGCAAAATAATGAAAAGGCAGATGAAATAAAAGAGGGTAGATATTTACTTGATCCTTTCAATGTGCTAATTCTTTTGTTTCTTGACTCATGACTCAGACAATTTTTTTGCCTTTGGAGTGTCTTTTTAATTTATTTTGTATTGTAACTTGCTTTTTGTTTTCTATATCAATACATCATAAGAACATTATATAAAGTCCCAGGATTTGAAAAACTCCTATAGTTAAATCCTTGACTCAAGGCAAGATCAACTGTGCCTGTATCATTCCTTTTTCTAACTTCCTCTGAGGGTTGCTTTACAAAGCACTTAAATTACCCTTCCTTAGATTTTACAAGGCTAACAGTTTAGCTTTTTCCCTAGTGTTTAATCTGAAATTGAAACTGCTCAGAATTCATCAGCTGCTTAAAATATGTTGAGATGAGTTCCAGCAGATTTGAAAATGTCTCTCACTCAAGAGCTCTCTCACCTCCTTCTAGACCAGACTGAGACCATAATCCCAAACCCCATATGCTTGTGATAGCTGCCTAATGACAGCTAGCCTTTCTGGCAGTGTTGCAAAGTTCTTAAACACTTTTTCTCTTAGCAGCGTCATTTGTCAATAGTTTATCTTGTCTACTGAAGAATGGGCAAGCTTTTTCCATGGTCTCTTCCTATTATGACTGAATTTATAGACTGATTTGGGTTGTTCTGGTTGTCAGACATTATTGCTGTCCACACACCTCTTCAGTGTTAATACCCGTTTTTTTTTTTTTTTTAATTTGTTCTTAGAAACCTAACCTTCCTGCACAGTTCTTTACTACATGTGCATTCAATTAATATTTAGTCAAGATGCTCTTCTAATAGACAGGTTTTTGCCTTTTCGTCTGTAATGAGATACTTGAAACTTGCACCCTGAAGATGTTTTTTCAAATATCAGGCATACAATTGCATGAGCAACATGCTAACAATAGTTAAGAACTCTGAGTTTACAGCACTTGCTTTCCTGAAATGTTTTATTTTGCATCATAATCAAGTGAATCATAAGCCCCATAAACCCAATCATTTCATGAACATTTCCATTCACATGATTATTCATCTTGACATTATTAAGTAGATGCTTTGAATTCATTTATATCAAATTTAAAGGAAATTTCTGTTCAGTAAGAAAGACCAAATCCATACTTCCCGTCTCTTTCTTTAGAAGATTGTCTTTTATCAATACCAAGAATTAAATCTGTTCCAAGGCCTTTGTGAACTTGCTTATACTTAGCTCTATTATGTTCTCGCATTGTTTAGTGCCTTCCTAAGCAGTTGGTAACTCACTGGGAAAGTGTGGCCCTTTACTTTTAAGGTTTAGGACATCCTTATTTGACTTTCACAGGTCACTTTAGATAAAGTGACCTAAGTTGATTTGATAATAACATTTATATTAAAAACTTTACTTCTGGAATATACCTGTTCCTGATGCTCCAATAGAAGGACTGACAGCAGCACTACCTGAGTTCTTCTAAGTGGGCTCACAGATCTCAAAAGCCATTTTTGGTCTCACATTTCCCATTAGATTCCCAGTGTTCACATGAAAGAGCCATATGGGGCAACTGTTTTTTTGATAGATGAGCCACCACAAACCTTCAGGAGTTAGTTGATTTTTTGCATCTGCAGAGCAGTTTTCTTTTTCAAGTTCATTCAATAGGTACCCTTTTTATCCTACCTCCTCTATGCGTGTTGTTTTTCCTTTTCTTTCCAGCTTTATCTGCTTGCCTGGAGAGCATAACTTTTCCTCATCTCAAAAAGTGGATTTTGGGAGATGGAACATACCTAGTTTTGATTGTTTACTGTGGTATTTAACGGCTTTTAACACATCCTTTAAAATGTGTTATGGCACAATCTATGGCTTAATCATAATACGGCTTTAAATATGGCTTTAAATCATCATTGTTTCTTAAAAAATATCAGAATAAAATGCTGGTATGATATGAGACATGTCATGCAATAATGAAAAACCTGAGTCAAAATCCTATAGACTTTCTGAAATTTTCTCATATTCTCCAAAAAGCAGTCACTTCTTTTCATATTGATTCACTTACTTTATCTATTTATAAGACAAAGATTTCTGCCCAGGGTAACTATGCTTTAGAAAGATAGTTATGTCTATAAAACATCCATTTCTTATTTGTAGTGATCTGCCAGATGGTTGCACTCTACAGGTACAATATTTTGTGGATTATTGCTAACTGAAACATCAACACTCATATTTACAGAGTCTGTACAGCTGCCCCCTTCTACAGCTCTAAAGCTGTGGATTTATGTGGTAGTGCACTATGTGAAGATGTTTATATATGTTACAAACATAGAAGAAAGACCAAGAAAAAAATAACAATACCAGCAAAACTTTCCAGGAAGTGCTACTTAGAGGGGGATGGAGGAGAAAAAGATGTTTCCACTAGCTTCACATTTAAAGCAAAATGTTTCCTATTATCTTCTTTTAATATGCAAGGACATACTTATTACTGAAAATTTAGCATATCAATATAAAAAATGTCAGGAATCAGAATACACATTCATGATTAATCAGCAGCATTCAAACCCAAAGATGTCCCAGACAGATTCTAGAACGCAATAAAAAGGAAGAGAGCATATAAAACGATGACAGAAATGAAGAATTTAAATTAAATCTGTGCGTAACAGAAGAATAAAACCTTAAAACCTGAAAATCAGCTAAGGTGACTCTTGCTAATTTATTGCAGTATGGGTTGCAATCTCTACCAATAGATAAATTCCATTTCACAGTTCCTGAAAATATCGGATAAAATGATAACCAAATTTGGAATAGGAAAGAAAATTTTGTGCTCAGCAAATGGTACTGGCAGTTGGTAATGTGACAAATTTAGTCAGTAGGCAGAGGAAGACTTAACTGATAACTTAACTGATGACTAACAACAAATTGTTGTTGTTTTATGCATATTTAAGCAATATTTTTGTTATTATGCATAAAATAACAGAAGCCTTGCTTCTCATAGACAATGTCTATATGGAAAGTCTGCTCTTATTTTATAACTCTACTTGCTAAAGATGCTATTTGTTTTTATGAAGTAAAGAATATTAATTTCTAAGGATTATTTTACAAGGAAAGTGGTATGTCAGATGCAGATGCATCTTTTCTTTTGGACCATGAAAATCTAGAAACACTAGAACCCCTTGTGAACTCAAAACGTAGTTAAAGCAAGTAAAACTAAATTATTTTATTTTATTTTATTTTCTCACAGAATACTTGCTAGGTTTACCTTCCATATGCATCTTGCTCAAAATCCAGCGCCACAACTGCTCACTGGTTTAATCTATAGGTAACTTCCCATATGCATATTCCTCTTATGCATTCCTCACATTCTCTTCCCTGGCTATGAAGAGGAAGAGAGATTTTCAATTCTTTCTCCCATTTTTTCAGATCACCTAACTTAATAGTGTTGTCCTTACTTACATTTAAAACCTGTTTTTCGAGTTTTAAGCTGAATGACACACCCCACACTCATTTTTAGAATCCCACTGTTCTGTCTAATCTCCGATAACTGAACTCCTACAGGAGTGAATTGTGAAATCTATTACATTTTGTATTTCTTCACTTATAAAAAGCATTTTACTGGTCCTCTCCTCTCCTTCCCACCACCAAAATAGATTTCAGAATGGCTTTTGACAACTTCTGTTATTCCTTCTTTAAGGAAGAAAAGATGTCCAACAGGATAATGAAGTTTTTGTGGAAAGCCATTGACTGATGACTACTACCTGTCTGGTAACACAAAGTCTGGCAAACTGCATTTCCCAGTCCAGGCTTAGAATTGCAAGGAGTACCCATCCCATCCCATCCTTTAAGGATACTGGCTTGAGGAAGAGAGAGACAATATCAGTGTCTCATGAATAAGTGTATCTGGGTTCAGGAATGGCTGCGTTAGCAAATACCGTTACAGAGGCAAGGATACCAACTGAGTGAGAAGCAAACCATTTCCCTCAGCCAGACTCTAAAAAGTAACTCTGGAAAGACAAAAATGCTGATGGGAACAAAGATTCATACAAACCTTTATTTATTCATTTATTTATTTATTTACCATTTGTCCTGTGTGCCATCTACTTTTGGATGAATAAATAATACCCTGTTTTGAAGAAGATATTTCTGATTCACTTTGATCTGCTTCTGTCATGATCTCCTGTAGCCAAGAATGACAGAATAGATGGAAACTAAATGAACTTCTGAGGACATGAACCTTAGAGTCTGATGCGAAAGAAAGCCTCATAATCAGGAATATGAATATGAAAATTATTTTAAAAGAGGCATATAAATAAACATTGATAACATTACGCTTGATATTCCTTGTTAGGCAACATTCTTAGTGAGTTATAAGAATATTAAAGCTATGCGTACGTATATGATAAGGTTAAGCTGGTAATAGAGACTTGAATAGCCAGCAAACATGTCTGATTCATTGCCCAATCACTGTACATTTCTTCTCATTTTCCATCTATAGATGAAAATACCTATACAATACTCTATACAATACCATAAATTATACCTAATTAAATAATATCTCACTACTTGGAGAAAGACCTATGCATTTCTCTTCCTGATGAAAATGCAATTGAAACCACTAACAGTTTATAAATTAGGCTTAGCTAGCAGCAAGTTAATGTGCATCCTGTTTTAAGATGAGTAAGAGAAACAATTGTTCCATAAAACTCATAGATGTAAACTCCCAAATCTTAAATTTTGGAAATGCATCTTTAAATATTCATCTTTCTCTGGGCTTTCTCTTAGGAAAAGAGCAATTCTTTGCGCCCTACTGCTAGGCTACCTTAAAAAAAGTGATTTTTTTCTGCTGTGAAATCTTAAAAAAATATGTAGTGAATTGAATACACTCATATCACAATCTAGCCTTTATCTCAGAAACTTCAAGAAGATATTGAATATCGCTGCAGTGCAGAACTGGTTATTTAGATCCTATGGGGTAGAAAAATTTTGTTGCTGCAAGACCATGTGCTGGAAGAAAAAAAAAAGTCCTTATCTAGCTTAAAAAAAAAAGCAAATAAAAAACTCTGAGTTTGCAGTTTGCTTATTGTATTAACCTATGGATCTCAATATTGTAAAGTGAAAATATGGATCAACTCCAACACATAATTTTCATTGGACAAATAGAGTTTGGATTAAATATTTCTCAGGAATCTGAAGGAAATCAATATTGTTTATAGAACTAGTAAAGCTTTTGTTTATAAGTTCTTAAAAGTAAAGCCTTTAAGGTAGCCTTTGTTCTTAGAGTTTTGATCTTGTCTGAGTGACTCCAATTCTGAATCTAACAAGACTTGAGGAAAAAAAAAAAGAGTAGAACTGAAACTGCTTAATGTGTTTTATAGATTTTCTGTCACCAAATTATTATTACTGGTCCCCTGTTGATGCTATTGTACAAAGGTGTCTTAAATGCAACTTCCAACCATTTGATTGAGATTTTTCTATAACAAAGTTAAGCCCCCAGGTAATTGTCAGGCACCTCCCTGGAATATTGATAGACTCAAAGAGACAAGGAAACACAAACATCCAATGATCTGAACTGAAAGTAGATCCTCCCTGCACTGAAAGAATCAAACATACCCTACGAACACTTACATGCATAAACTCTACAGGAAGATTCATATGAAATAATGATTTAATATATAAGATAGATGAGCAATATGTAACAATCCAGGACATTATTAAAATTAAATTTTAGAAGGGATTCAATGATTGATAATGTGGCATAAATAATGTAATCAAACACCTTTCTGCTTTTCATAGTGCTATGTGATTATTTTCTTTTTAAAGTTCTTCCTCTGAACCACTCATTTGGAAGGAAAGAAGAGCACTGAAGTGAGTAATGACTTCATTTACATGCTTGCAGAACTGGTCTGTATGGTGATAGTGCTGTACACTGTAATCAACTGCAAAAACATCATAGATTAAGTGAGGACTTTACAGGTCCTGAACCTAGAGAAAAATGTCAGAATTCTTTGCCTGTTTGTGAACTACCTGCCTGATATTAGGCACAATGAGCTAAAACAACAACAGATGTGGAAGGTTTCTCCAAAATAATAAAAGCCTTATAACAGAGACAAATGCCCTTCCAATTTATTTTAAATACAAATTTAAAATAAAATAAAATTTAAAATTTATTTTTTTTATTTATTTTACAAATTATTTTTATTTTAAATATATCTCCTTTTTGAAGAAGATAAAGTTTACTGCGCAGTATTTTTAATATACAGACACACCGTGGGACTGCTGGATAGGAGTGTGTATGTACACCAGTTCCAAAGGAAAACAGATGTTTGTGAATGATGTCATATGAATGTTATTTTGCTTTTAAACTTAGGTCACCCATAGCACTGCATTAGTTTGCTTCTTGGAATACACCGCTGACTTAGTCCAGACATGGCAGAAGGGAATGCGCTCCTCTGTAAACACGTCTGTCTCTTTGCATCGGTGTGAAAAGGAGTCTGAAAAACAACAGACTCGAAAACTGTCTTTTAGACAATTACAATTAGATAAGTAGAATTGTTCCTTGTATCCCTCCACCTATTCCTAAAGTGTCTGTGCTTCATTTATATATATGGGAAAACAGTCAGAGGAGACAAAAAAAGTTATTTGTAAACTCAAGAACTATCAACTGAGAGTCATAACAGAAGTATAGTCACATGATGTGTAAAGCTCTAAAACACACCAGTCACATGATGTGTAAAGTTCTAAAACACACCTCCATATTTTTTTGGGGGGGAGGGACCATACCTGAGATTCATATACTGGTTTCAAATGCTATCTAATTATAGATAGCTACAATGCAGCTATCTCTGTTTAACCTAGTCACCTAGGACTCCCCATATAATCAGAAGAGAAATGGTAGATACGATACGAGAAAAGGGAGCACATTAATATTGAGGCTCTTTTGGAGTGTTTAGACAACACTTGAGAATGGATGAACCACTCACTAAAATATGTCTCTCATCATCAATAATATTGTTGAAGTCTGAGTCAGATGAAAACAGTTGGTCATATGCAGAACAAAAGCCCACTGCACCCCTGGAAGGATGTCCTTAGTGCTGAAACTTTGCTGACCAGACATACCATAAAATATTCCATGCTACAAAAACCTTATATGATTGTCTTCCTTGGTATGGCTTTTCAAGAAAATACTGGGCCTGTGGGAAAATGCTGGTTCATTGTCTTATAAGTTCAGCTAATCCACTCTTACATCATTTTACAAGAGTGAAGGAAGATCTCTATCTATGACTTCATTTAACTTCCTAAAGAATTATGTTCCAAAATGTCAAGATAAATAGAACTTTCTTGCATCGTAACTTGTTAGATCTATCTTTGTGAGCTGTTTTTTTTTTTTGTGCTGGCTGTGCTCCAGAGACGGAGACTTTGAGTCTGGGAGTCCCTGAAGCATAAGTGGCAGATATGAAATTACTAAGGGCATAGCTGTAACCCACAGACTGTGTAATGCTGACTAAAACGGCATGTGTGCATCTCAAGTGAAAGCTTTACTGATTTAGTATTTTCCCTGAGCAGGCTTCACCAGCCAATCTACAGAGTGATATCTCACTATCTCTTATATTGGTCTCCAAGAAATGGATTTGGCTAAATGAAGGATATGATACATATATCATGATGAAGAACACCAGACTATGAAACTCATAGAGAACTTCTTATTAAGAACAGATTGTAGATATAAAGCATGAAGAGAAGAACCATTGGGTCATAGTTCCCAGAATGTTCCATTTAGAGAAAAAAAAATTCTTAATCCCATTCACACCTTAATAAGGCATTTTATGTAATGCTTTCCATATTAATATGGTCTTAAAAAGTTACTTGAATTGTTTGGATGGGTGTTTGTTCTTCCCTGGCTGGTTCTCCCAAACTCCCATTTCACAGCATCACAGAATGGCTGAAGTTGGAAGGGACCTCTAGGTGTCTTCTAAACCAACCCTCCTGCTCCAGCAGGGACACCTAGAGCACGTGGCACAGGGTGGCATCCAGGAGGGTTTGGAAGATCTCCAGAGAAGGAGACTCCACAAGGAGCCTCTCTGGGCAGCCTGTTCCAGGGCTCTGTCACCCTCACAGGAAAGAAGTTCTTCCTCACCACCACCTCCACCATGGAGGTGGAACTTCTGTGTTTCAATTTGTATCCATTACCGCTTGTCCTATTGCTAGCCACCTCTGAGAAGAGTTTGGCCCCATCCTCTTTACCTCCTCCCCTCAGGTATTTGTACACGTTGATAAGATCCCCTCTCAGTCTTCTCTTCTCCAGGCTCGCTTAGTCTTTCCTCAAAAGAGAGATGCTCCAGTCCCTTAATCATCTTCATTGCGCTACACTGGACCCTCTCTAGAAGTGCCACATCTCTTTTGTACTGGGAAGCCCAGAACTGCAAAGGAAGAAATTGCTTAGTGAGCAACTTGCATCAGTGGTAGAGAACTACAATAATTGGAATGCTTTTCTGGGTACCATCATTCATCCATATCTCCTCGCTTTATATTGGCTGCAGTTTCTGTTATATGGAGGCCAACAGTACCATTTGGATCAAAGCTGAAAAGAGTTCCAGACAGCTGTGGAGCAACAATGCCAAGAGAAGAGGATCTGTAATAAAATAAATGGTAAAAAAAAATACAAATGTTGGGGGAAGTGCAGAATGAAATAAAGCACGCAAACATCCAGAAATCATAGAAAAAAATGGAGAGTAAAACTAGATTCTGCTTTTGAAAATAAGCATGTGTATGTGTGTGTGAAAATAAGTGTATGTATATAACTAAATGGAAAATACATACCTATTCTATATAATGTGCACATCTTTATCTTCATATGTATATTTTGTCTGGATGCAGAGAGAGAGAGAAAGAGAGAGAGAGAGAGAAATGGGTTTTGTTCAGCTCCATTTTTCAAACTACTATGAGTTAGTTTAGTGTTAGTCTATATGCTGCCAACATAAATATATATATATATATACATATATCTCATACTTGAAAATGGAGCTGAACAAAACTCAAACAGCTATGCATCCACAAACTTCAGAAAGTTTGAAAATTTAAAACTATTATATAACCATCACTCCACTTGTATGTATGACAACTTTCTTTTCCAGGAAACAGTAGTTGAAATAGTACCCAGACCTCCAGCTCACCCAACTTGCGGAAAGGACCCCCTCCTTCAGTGGAGTCACATACTTATTCATTATTACTACAGAAGTTTCAATCCTCATGAAAAATGGCAGGAGGAGAAGAAACTGTACATGCATCAAAGGAAACTGTTTTAAACGTTCCACTCTTCTGCCACATAATCACAGTTTGGATTAGGAAATAATAGGCTGTAGGCAGCCAGGAGTCAGAAGCTGAGTAAATTTTTAAAATTGTTAAAAGGAAGGCAGAAAGCTTAGAAGTTGTGCATAATTTATACCCATCTATCATCTTCCATCTCATCATAACCCAGAACTGTGAACCTGGGAACTAAAAAAAAAAACCTTTGCAGATGTCTGTCTGCTAACTTGTATTTATTTAAACAATTTCAGTTTGTTTTATTTTAATCTCAAATCATAAAGAAACAACATTCAAAATATTTCTGTATGGGATTGACAGTATACCTTTTAAGTGAAATAAACATTTTTCACAATTTCTCAGGATGACATTAATCTTTTTTTCCAGAATATTTTTAGGTTGACAGCTTTTCATTATTATGCTTATCATATAGTGTACATTGAACTAAGCTTTAAAGTAACTACAGGCAAGCCTGAGTCACAAATTAAAAATCAGACATTTGCTTTAGTTTGTTTCTGCCTGGATAGAGGGATTTTGTACATATTCTTTAATGAAAATGAAAAAAAAAAGTAGAAAATATATTTTCAAAAGAAAAAAAAAAGAAACCATGTTTTGTTTTAATTCACATTTACTTTACATTTTTGTACGGTATTGTACATATATTTTTGTTTATTTATGAAAATAATGTAAACTAAACAGAACTGTGAGTGCTATGTTGTGCAAATGTAACAACAAAAAAGTTCTGTCTTCAGTTTAGCTTTTTTATTATTATTTAATCCAACTTTCATTGAATTTAAGAGGGACTTAATTTAAATATGTCAACGGTTTAAATGTTCAGAAAAAAATCTAGCTGTATTGTTAGGGAAAATTGAACTATATAAATTTTTTAAAATGGTCAAACACCAATAATAATTGCAATTACTTAAATCTACCACAAGCAAAAGTATGCTTTCTTAACCTCAGAAAAAAAAATAAAACAAAAAAACTACCATTTATATCTGTTATTTGAATCAAGTTTATTTATCCTTTCTTGTGAAATTGCTTTTTCCAGTCTAGAATATTTGCCACTGTCTTGGTAATGCATTATAGCAATACTTATTTGGGGATGCAGAACTGAAAAAGAATCTTATGATAAATCATCAGCAATAAAAGCAAAATTTGTCTTCAAAACCTCTTTTGTAATCAGTTTTATTTCTAGATAAGTTTAAATGATTATTAAAATGTACTCTATTAATGCATAATTTCTAAGAAATTCCCCATTGAATACCCTGAATCCAAACACAGAGATATAATATCTGAAGGAAAAAATACAGGTGCTGAGAGATGAGTTTAGAGGTGGCAGCAGGATACCAATATAGTTGTAACACATTTCAACAGTCCACTTCATAAAACGCTACTTTGTTTTCACCACAATCTTTACATGCTATTATCCAGTGTATAGCAGTTGATATGTTGATATGCAGAATTTGCACTAATCCTTTAAAGTGTTCTTTTTTTTTTCTACTAAATCTTTACTGGTTTACTACACAAATCATAGCTGTCATGTTTCTCAGAAGCACCTTGCTTATTTTTAAGCTATAAACCCAATTCAGATATAGGGTGAATGAGAATGGCTAGTCAAAAGAGCAGACTGTGTTCCTCTGTGCCTTCTCTTATTCATGTCATAGCTTAGAGGAAATAAGTAAAACCAGTGAAGTGTTAATCATTATAATATTGCTCAGCCTCCCTTTTAAGGATGGATTTGACAACAGCTCCTTAGGAGTAACTTTATTATACACTCGTAATATACTCTACATCATAGAGAGGGATCAGGCTTCAGCATGATTACACATTTCTTTTCTGGAGTTCTGCTCACAAAAAGCTGCTGAGCTATTCATGAGGCGGCTAGATTCTTATTACATCTGCACCGGTTTCACCATCTTATGAAAAATATTACCATACAAAATTGCCTATCAACAAAAAAGACTCATTTTGGCAGCATTTGTATTGTGACAGGAACTGAATAATCATGCCTTCCTGGTTTGTATTCGGCACAACAGCTATGAGCAGTTCAGCTGAAATCCATTTGGCAGTAAAGCTTGCCAAAGGAGCAATTTTAAAACAATGAGTTAGCAAGTGACAGTAAAAAAAAGATGGTAAATTTTAATTTTATTTAATAAATATCAAGTGAAAGATAGGTTCAAGAAGAACAGATGTCTTAGGGGATGTTCCGTATGGGCTCAGGATTTGGTAATAATCACGCCAGAACAGGTGACTTACATCGAGCATTTATTCAGGTGAAAGCACATAAGAGCAGCAAAGTGTGGATAACTACTCACGAGGTGATACCTGCCAGCAGGATACTGCATCCGAACATCCTCTTGAGCTGGCAGATCAGAGAGAGTTGCTGACTGGCTGCTGCGGAGACAGCACAGGCCTCAGAGTTAGGAGTTTCTCCTTCTCCCCTCTATCCTCACTGTTCTCTTTATGCCAGGTGCATCCTGGCACGTAGGGTCAGCACGACCCAGCAGGCAGGCCGGGGGGTGGACAAACTCTGCCTTCCGTTGTGCAGCTCTCCTCCCTGGGTGCCAGTCGGGGGTCCCAGCCTTCAGTTTGAGGGTCCTGCCTTCCTCCTCTTCTTCCTCATTCCCGGGTGTTTGACCTCCAAGGCTGGTTTGGAGGATGTCTGCAGTTAAGCTGGCTACAAGCCCGGTCGAGCGGTCGCCTTCAACAGGTTTTCGGAGGGGGTTGCCTGTGAACCGGGCCGAGCAGCTGCATCCGTGCTCCTTATCGCTCAGCCTAGGCAGGCAAACACCTTCTCTCTCAAGGTCTGGGCTCTGCCTCCCACAGGAGATTTTTATGACTCTACAGATCATAGACATTTCCATTTCCAGTACAGAGGACTGGACATCATTTGTTAAATAATTGAGTATAATAGCAGGGCACCCACGTGCAAAGACACAGATGTCTTAGAAGAAAGCCCTCTTATTCTTCTTTAGTTTGATAGTCTGAGTTTTAGTCTGCCATCTTGTCCTTGATCAGGAGTGATACCTACCTGAGTGATGTCCAAATGATGCAATTCTTATGATTACTTATATGAAGGGGAAAATGCTTGGTCTACTTCTAGTTTGAGGAGTATGGTTCCTTTGCTGATGCCTACACTCATTTTGAGAGGTAGCCTTTATCAGCCCAAATAAAGTTTGCGGTCCATGCAGATAAAGAGCCTGGAAATGTGATCTCATGCACAACCAGAGACTGCCTACCAGCATGCATGCGATCCTGCTTGCCAAAGTACATCTTTGGCACTTTCATGAATTATTAGGTGGCTTAGCATAACATGTGTTCTGGCCCAAAGCTCTGCAGAGAGCCATCAAAACAACTGCATGGAGCGAAAAAAGGTGAATCCGTCAGTAGATATTATGCATGGCTGCTCTCAAAACTGGTCTTTAAAAGACTGAATTTCCATTAAGACATATTTAAGCAGTGATGCAAGAGTTGAAGTAGTCTCGTCCCCTAACACCAGGGTTTCAAGAATGTACGGTGAAAATCTTAAATCAAGCACAGAAGAAAAAAATATGGGGAAAAAAAGAAAGTGGAATATAAATCCTATTTAAAATCACTTGTTTTCAGGCATTAAAGGTTACTCTCGCTGTCCTCTGATGAGAGTTCACACCCTTTTGACAACTGTTCATCTAGGGCCTATGACGGAGTACGGAGTTTGTCTTGGTCTTTCAAATATTTCCAATGGCATTACTTTTGTTACGTTTCTGACATCTGTTGTGCGCTTACGGAGCCTACCTGAACCTTGTGAAATGCCACATATCATTACTACTAAACAGCAACTGCAGAACCATCCTTCTCTTTTCTGAAGAGGGAGTTTTGGATCTATTTTTTTAATTCTGCCAGTCATACCACACATCTCACATATATGATTAGATGCAAAATGAGCAGGAAAGTTAGATCCCCTGACAGTCCTGGAGTGCTTGTTCATGATCAGATATATAGGCCACCACAATACTTATTTCATCATTATTTAGTAGAGATCCAGGATACAGCTCATTCTAGAATTTCTCAATTTTTAATATTTAATGATGGGGAAAAGATGTTGATGATAACTCTAGTCCAAAGAAATTGCTTTGATCCATCGGCACATAATGGGTCCATTGCTTCTGAAGTGACTAGTTAGTGACTGGTAGAGCTACACATTGCCTCAAGTTTCCTTTAAATGCCTTTAACAATATAATCCGTGGTGCTAGTCTCAACTATCACTCACTGCACTGACCTGGGCTTGTTGAACCTCAAGCCACAGCAAAGCAGAGATTATACAGTAGACTTCACTTTCTGTTGGGTTTCAAATATTTATATAGTGTCTAAATTCTAGAAATTACAGTGGAATCACATCTTGGTATTTTACTTTTGACCCAAAATAGTTATTTTCTGGAGCTTATTCATGGATAAAATTGATGATGACCTCTGAAAAAAATGATGAGTTTATTCGTTCGTGAAAATTTGACAATTATACAGTAATTAATAACAATGAATGATATATAAATAAAGAGCAAAACAAAAATTGTGCTATTTGGGGATCTTCAAGTTCACAGTGATTTCAGCCCAAAGTGTCAGAAAAATACAGCTAAATATAGGGAATTAAGGTATCATAAGAATGACAGAAATTATGATATGAACACAGGTTTAGACTATAATTTTAGAATAGCATGAGGAATGAACTAATATATGTAAATAGAAGGCATACATATTAGAGCTGTATTATCTTATTAAAAATTTTGCCCCTTAACAATGGTGGCTCAGGGCTACAAAAGCTGCATGAAAAGGACTACTCAGTCAGCAAGAAAAACATCACCTGTATGCTGAGAAAGAGCCTCTGCTGTCCTTTCCTGCTTTTCTGGAAACAAATAAAGATGTCAGATTTTTTTTTGTTTTAATCTACAGCTTTCCTCCCAGCCACCTCCCCATCCTCTACCCGACCAAGAAAAAAAAAAAAAGAAAAAAAAAACAGAAAAAAAAAGAATCATCCACTCTGAAAAAAACACATTCTAATGGATCAAGCGTGCTTTGTTCCTTTAAATTGAATTTTTTTCTGGGGTTAATGTGTTGCATTTTATATTTATGCAAGTAATAAAAATTATGATTTCTTTTTTTTCCTATATGGATTATTAAACCTAAACATGGAGACTAAAATCCCCAGGAGGAAAGCTAACATTTTAGAAAGATCCTTCAAGCCACATGAAATAAATAGTGCACCAAATTCTATATTATTTAATATAATGTTAAATAGTCTACAGTTCATGAAATTCTATTTTATAATAAAGCCACATATATTGTAGAAAACTGAGCTATTCATACAGCACAACCACAAGGAAATATGAAAGTGAAATTATTTACTCTATACCCATCTATCAATAAGATAGAAGGCTATTTCACATAAACTAAAGCAAGAATATTGTAAATCTCTGTGTTAGACCATATATATTTAGCAGAGAATGTTGACTACTGCTTCAAAATTTTTTAGTGATAATATTTATACAGTATTGTGACCAAAGGTTTGAATCTTGTGCCTCTGAATCTCAAGTAAACGTATATATCTACATACACACACACATATATATATATAGTTAATATTTTTAACTCTTAATATTTTAGTTTTAAACTTCTTGTATATTTTTAGGACTTGGCTTATAAATAAAGTAATCTTAAAGTCAACTATAAATATATTCAACAATTTAGTGACTATTAAATCTCTGTACTGCAGTTCACTGAAGCTTCTGATTAAATTAAATAAAACATGGCCCTAGATAAAATGCCATGTAGCGATCCAGAATGATGAAGACATGTGTGAAAGCAGCCTGGTCTCCAATTAACAAAATAAATTCTCAGTAGAGAAATTTTTATTAGTCAGTAGTTTTTTCTCATGTTTCCAGTAGCTGATGAAAGTCCAGATTTGCTAGTGTGTTTAAAAGGAGATAAACCCATACCTTCAAGCATGCTATTTTTTTCTTAAGGATTTCTCTGTGCAGTGTAGTTCCACCAATCATTCCCAGCTTTCCCCTGAGCTTAGCCCTTTGTAGAGGCCAAGTAATGAAACAGCACTTCCAGTGTCAGCAGTGGTGCAGTCTTGACATACTGCAGACATTGAAGCTCATTCATCCTTCTTAGCTCTATCCCTACATCTAGCGATCACACCTAGAGATGGATAGTTTTGCAACATCTCGTACAAACAGCAGTCTTGGAGAAAAAACCAATCACTCAAAGTCCTGAGACTGCTAAGGTAGAAGAAGACAAGGGTCACATAAGCGGTCTCTCACCATAACAGCCAGTTGCCAATGAGCTGCTGTCGCTTCTTTGTCATCTACTTCTCCGAAAGCCGATAAGACTAACACTATGACAAAAACTTAACAAGCAACTCACCAAGCACCACTGAATCTGACTTTCCTTCAGGATTCAAGAAGCCTGTCTGTGTACAGGAGTGTCTGGTTTTCTACTACATCTGTCAAAATCACACTTTTACAGTAAGAGTGTTGGAAAACCTCTCTGAATAGTGTTTGGAAGTTTAATATGTGCAACATTGCTTCGTTCCCATATCTCCTGGATGGCAGAAAAATGGCAGGATGAGTTCTAAAATAGTGTTTCATAACTGGAAGCTCAAAACATGATTCAGTCCTTTAACATTAATTTTCCCATAATTTTAGTTTTATGATGCCACAATTTTGGTGTCAGTACTTTTCAGTAATAAATATTGAAAGCATCAGATTTGTAAGGGATGAGTGACATTCTTGTAATTGAATACAGTGGAGCACAGACCACAGATAATCAGATGTATCATACTGAATATTGAATAGTGTACCGAGAATTTTGTTACACAATGATATGCATAATCTGGATTTTTCCAACTTTGTGAAAGTGCAGTTTTCTTTTGATACATATTTCTCCATGGTATCCACTGGGCTGGTATCTGCAGAATTTCAGCTGGGTAGGAGGGTAAGAATTGAACATAATTGATTGTTTCAATAGATGTTCACTCCTGCTACCACTAATTACAGTTGCTTTGCAGTGTCTCATCCTCAAGGAATTCAAATATATCTGCCTAGTCATGCTCTTTCTAACATTTTTGGACCATTTGAAATAACTCCTTCATTCTCCTGGGAATCACAACTAGGAGTTATAGAAACAGTTATAGATCACGAGGGATGAAGATACATTTCAAAGCCATCAACTGCTCCAGTTTTAACAATTTGGAAATTAATCTGCTCTACTTGGAAAAAAAATGCTGTGTTTGCTGACCCAAAACTAAATCTGATTTTCTATGAACAACAGAATCATTGCAGAAAAATATGAAAAATATTCAGGAAGATAAAGAAGATAAGGGTAATCACACAACTCTACTTTTGGAATATTATCACCAAAACATAAAAATCAAATGAAGTTAAATCAACTCAGTTCAGACAAAACGACTCGCTTTTTGTGTCATAGTTATAGTTCAAATCTCAAAAAATATTCATACTTTAGCATAAGATTAAGAGCAAGCATCTGCATGTTTTACTGCATATCCTTTCAGCTGGAAGGAATAAGGACCTAAAATGCTATAAGTGACTGCAATTTGGGTTTTTAGACTTGAATGTCACTACTCTGTATTTTGTTTGTGCAATATATGTCTGTGTGACATATACAAATCTTGTTGCTGTAATGTTCTGTGTGTATATTAACATTAGAGGCAATTAAAAAATTTACATATGAATGACATAAAAATGCAGTGCCTAAAAAAACAGTGATTATAGTTTCTTTATTAAATAATTATAAACTGTTGGATCTACAGTTATAATAATATATTTAGAAATAATGACAGCATCTGAAATAGAAAGTGTACGCTCACAGACATACAATGTAAATAAAAACATGGGAAAATTATCTTACTTCATGAACTTCATCATAGGTGGGTATATTGGGGTAAATTCTCTATTGCCTATATTAAATTGAGTATATCACTTTTGCCTGTGTTCTTATAAATAAACCACTTCACTATAAAGACTACTTATTTCTCATGGATTTAGAGGGACCTTCACAGACTGGAGAGTTGAGCAGAGAGGAACCTCACAAAGTTCAACAAGGACAAGTGCAGGGTCCTGCACTTGGGGAGGAATAACCCCAGGCACCAGTACAGATTAGGGGTTGACCTGATGGAAAGCAGTTCCGCGGAGAGGGATTTGGGAGTCCTGGTTGACAATACATTAACCACAAGCCAGTGTGGAAGAATGGCCTGGAAAAGGGGAAATCAGAGAAAATCTAGGGCCTAACAGAAGTTTTGACCTTACAGAAGCTTGCTTGGGGTGATACACATCCAGGATGGCTGGTAAGTGCGGAATCTACCTCTCCACGATTCCCTTGGCAACACAATCTGCCCTCCTAGCACACACATCGATAAGAGTAAACGAAGAGTGGGGCAGAACGGAGACTCCACAGTCAAACTGCTGACTTCCCTGCGGAGGGGATAATCGGATGGAGCCGTGCAGACATGAGTGAATGGAGGGTGGAGTGAAGACACCGCGGCCAAACCCTGTTGTACTTCCTGCAGAGGTGATAGCCTGATGGCACCACACAGCTGTTGAGCCACATAGTGTGATGTCTGGGACTGGGACAACAATGGCGGCAGATCAGTCCCTTCTGATAAGCTTTGTTCAAACTTCTCCTCCGCCTAATCTCATTATAATACCAATAGACAATGCCATCCCACTAAGCAAGCTGTCTAGATTTTCGATTAACTTGGGAGACTTTTTTGAAATCAATGAGTAACGAAAGCAAATATGACTAGAGTCACTCAAGCTCCACATGATTGTACAAGAAAATATATAAAAGACACACTAGTAAGAGGGACAGGAAGCAGAAGGGAAGCAGAAGAAGAAGAAGAGGGAAGACTCCATCGTAGCTTCTGGGTCAGCCAACGTACTGATCCCCCTCTTTCCTCCCCTCGGGTCGGGACACTGCCTGAGGAGACTTGAAAGTGAGAGCCCTCTCCCATCTTCTGGG
>VWPW01001138.1:0-36321 GCA_013389825.1 Crypturellus undulatus | reverse complement strand
TGCTGAGCGGGCCTATAAGGTCATTTACGGCTTACCTGATTCTTTATTCACGGACTCTGCTTTTAGAAATAAGAGTTTAGGAGAATGTAGCATTGATTGCAGCTGATTGCTGCCTCAAAGCAGCCTCTTGAATCNTGTGCGATGCCCTAATCAGGGCACAGTGCATAATCCTAAGGGCAAAAGCACCTATGCAAAAACAATGTGAAATATCTTCAGAAAGGGAGGTGTCATCACTCATGATGTGCTGAGCGGGCCTATAAGGTCATTTATGGCTTACCTGGTTATTCATGGACTCTGCTTTTAGAAATAAGAGTCTAGGAGAACGTAGCATTGATTGCAGCTGATTGCAACTTTCCCTGCCTCAAAGCAGCCTCTTGAATCCCATGAGGCTCCCCAGCCGCTCTGGCTTGCAAAGAGAGAAGCAGAGGCTTGGGATATACCAGGGAAAAAGTGGTTATTGGAACTGTTAGGTAGCGGTGGAACTGTTAGGTAGCGGAGTGGTTGTATAAGAAACTAGGGGACACTGAGATTCCAGCAGTATTTATTTGTTAAATAAACGCTGCAGTAGTTTGATTGCAAGTCTGTCAGACAGCTGCCAAGGAGGAAAAAAAATCTGTGCTCGTCTTGTGCCTCCAAAATCTCCCCTGCTAACAGCTTAGCTTGATAGATCTGGTACAGAGGAAACAGTAATGAACAGCTTCGTGCCTTCTCTACTCCCATTGCCTTCCCAGCCTAGCAAAGCTTCACCTCTTCCGCAGCTACTGCCCTTGAGAAGACAGAAAGCCTCATTATTGGTTATCATGGCACCTTATTTAATTTAAGATGTCTCTAAACGCTGCTTGATCTACGGGGCTCATCTGTATCTGTATGCTGCGTGTCACATTCCCCGGGCTGCACAGCTTACTCATGGCTAAATGCATGGAAAGGAAGGGAAAAGACTAGAAATAGTATTAAGGGGGGAAAAAAATCTCGCTGCCTCATTATTTTTGTCTGGCTTTGTGCAGAATATGTTCCTTTGTTAATCAAAACGGAGCGATGTGGCAGTCATGAGGGATACGGTGGGAAAGACAGGATGAGGGAATCTTGGAGGAGAATCATCTATCTCCTAGGAACTGCTGCCACTTTTATCTCTACTCCCCTGAGGGGCAACAAAAGCAAAGTTTATTTTAGCGTGTTGGTGATGCTGAAGCCCAATTACTCGAGGACCTGCCACTGTTGCAGAGTTGGGAGTAAATTGGGAAACTTGGCTTTTTGCGGGAGTGAAGCTGCGTATTGATTGCTTAGCAGGGCTCAGAGACCTGAAGAGTTGTAAATCACCGAGCAGCCGGAGACACTGGTTACATTATGCATTAAGCACCTCTACACTGGATATAGCTGCCTCTGGGAAAGCAGGATGTGGGGCTGGAGGTTGGACTCGTCCTGATCTCCCGCATACGGAGCCGTGCGATGGGTGGCAGTTTGTCAGGGCAGGGGGACAAAGTGGCCCTCAGGGTTCTCAAGACGAGACCATGGGACATAGGACAAGCTTAGTTTGCAGAATGGCACGTGGGACCATATGGACAAGTCCTATCAAGCCATCATTGAGGAGTATCTCCAGTGACTGGATGTCACAGGGTGGTCTGGTGATGGGCTAACTAGACCAGGACAACCTTTTGGTCAAACTCTTCTTTTTCTTATCCCAGTTCCAGCTGCAGTCCCTGCGGATTCTGTGCAACAGCTTAGGGGCGGAGGAGGACAGATGCTGTGATCTTCCTGCCTTGGTAAGACCAAAGGGACCACTCTGCTCACGGAGGCGAAGTTGGGGCTGATGGAGCAGGAGGTGACCCTGCAAATCACAGAATCATAGAATGCCTAAGGTTGGAAGGGACCTCTAGAGTCATCTAGTCCAACCCCCCTGCACACGCAGGGCCACCCAGAGCACGTGGCACAGGGCTGCATCCAAGCGGGTCTTGAAGATCTCCAGAGAAGGAGACTCCACAACCTCTCTGGGCAGCCTGTTCCAGTGCTCTGTCACCCTCACCGTCAAGAAGTTCTTCCTTAAGTTCCCGTGGAACTTTTTATGCTTCAATTTGTGGCCATTTCCTCTGGTTCTGTCAGTGACCACCAGTGAAAAGAGGCCAGTCCCATCCTCCTCATTGCCTCCCTTGAGGCACTTATAGACACAGATCAGGTCCCCTCTCAGCCTTCTCTTCTCCAGGCTGAACAAGCCCAGCTCCCTCAGCCTCTCCTCATAGGGCAGATGTTCCAGGCCCCTGATCATCCTCGTGGCCCTGCGCTGGACTCTCTCCAGCAGCTCCACATCCCTCTTGTACTGTGGGGCCCAGAACTGGACACAGTACTCCAGATGTGGCCTTACCAGGGCTGAGTAGAGGGGTAAGATCACCTCCCTCGACCTGCTGGAGATGCTCCTCTTAATGCACCCCAGGATGCCATTGGCCTTCTTGGCCACGAGGGCACACTGCTGCCTCATGGTCAACCTGTCGTCCACCACGACGCCCAGGTCCTTCTCAGCAGAGCTGCTCTCCAGCAGGTCAGTCCCCAGCCTGTACTGGCTGCACAAAAATCCCTTGGCCTTTGGGATTACAGCCAGGATGCCCTTGAGGAAGTGAATAATGTTGTTTGCTTCAAAAGGAAATTCCTCAAACTGCAGTGCAGGGAATATCTCCTATGGCAGGAGCCCATACGGCTTTGCTGCCACCCTTCAGCCCAGAGTTACAGCATTGCCCTGCTCTGCTAGTCAAAATCTCTTTTCAAAACAGGAGCTAATATGAGGCTGAGTGCTTGGTGGAGTGGGCAGATAGTTGACAAGGAGCAAATTACCTTCCAGTTCGCTTTGCAGGTTTCAAACAGAGCTGATACTTGTTTTTCTGTATAAAGTTGTTTGACAGAAAAATAAAGCATAAAAACTTTCACAAACATGCCAGTGGGCTGGAGGAAACTTTTGTTTTTCTGCAAGGGAAAGACTGAACTTTGAAATACTGGAAATGTTGAATTCTGCCCTTGCCAAGCAGCTACTCATGCCGCTTTGGCTTGTGTTTTTTTTCCAGAGGGATGAAGAGACCTGTCCTACCATAGCCCCTGCCTGCACCTGTACATCTGGGATCCCAGGCTTGCCAGGACCTCCTGGACCCCCTGTGAGTTTATCTGTCCACATCCTCTTGGAGCAATGCAGCACTGGCCTCCTTGCTCAAGGGAAGATGTTTTAGACAATCTTTTTTTGTGATACTGTTATGAAATCAGCTCCACAATTTGCTGGGAGCAACGTCCTGCTGCATGGTAATTACATGCTCATTCCAGTGGAAGTTTAATTACGCAGCACTCTCTTCTATTGCAGTGGGTTTCAATATGCTAAGTGCGTAATTGCTGTCTTGCACTGCCCTGGTTTGAACATCTCCCCAGCACAACTCTTTAAAGAGCTGGGTTCTTTTGAGGACTGGAGAAAACACAGTTCTGACACAACCTCATCCTCACACCATTAAAATTAGTAATTTGTGGCAGTTAAATGAGCCCTCACTGCTACTTTTAAAACTCCAATGGCTTTAAACCAGCAAGACTAACTCCCAATTTATTACTCTTTCTTAATGAGTGTTTTTGACCAGGCCAAACTCATTCTGAAATGAGCTTCTGGGCATTTCTGAAAAAAAAAAAAAACACTTCAGAAAAGCTTCCTGGATGTACTTCTTAATCCAAATCCATTGTTATTTGGATTCAAGAATAGAAAGTTTCAGATTAAGATGTCAAAAGTTCACACAGTGCTGGTTTGTGCCTGAAGATTAATTTCCTCTCAGATCCTGTGCAGAGGCAGAGCTAAGCCGGGTCTCCCTGGGCTTGCCTGCTGTCCCTGATCTCTGCTTGTGCGTTACATAAACCAGCCTCGTCCTCAAGAGACGTAAACNCTGTGCAGAGGCAGAGCTAAGCCGGGTCTCCCTGGGCTTGCCTGCTGTCCCTGATCTCTGCTTGTGTATATTGTGTCGGGTGGCGTTACATAAACCAGCCTTGTCCTCAAGGGACGTAAACACGAGCCCCTTCCTCCTTTGGTGCATCCTGGTTGTACCTCTGTGAGCTTTTCTGCAAGTCTTGGGTTTTAGGAGGTCTGAGCAGGTCCAAATTTATCTTTTCCTGTGGATGATGCGTGTAACATTCCCCCTGCCTGTTGCAAAAGGGGCTGAATTTAACTTTTCCCTCGCATCTTCCAAATGGGCTGGATGGCTGATTCGTTTTCTTCTTGTACCCCTTTTCTCGATGTTTCTGCGTCAAGGATGGTCTTGTCATTGTGTGTGTGTATAGCAAATAACCAACTCCTGTCTCCGAGGGGCTTTGTTACACTGAAATAATAATATTAACAAGAGCAGCTTTGTGTCTTGTTGGCAGGGCAGCCCTGGAAGGAGAGGACCCCAAGGCGAACAAGGGGAGCCAGGACCCAAGGTGAGACCCAATTCTCAGCACTACCATTAACTTCCAGACGTTTTAGATTGCATCAGAGGAAGGATATGGGAGCACAAGCTTCTCTTTTAGTGGCTCCTTGCATTCATTCCATGTCCGAGCTTGATTCCTCTGCGTCTTCTCCCTGTTTCACTGCGCCAAGCAGAGCCCACTCTAAGACCTGAGGCATTGAAGAGTGTGCAATAACTTATTGTTAATTAAATGCTCAGGTAGGCTATAAAAATATTGAATTAATGCAATGTGATCAGCAGTGCTTTTGGATGGTAGACTTTAGCGGCTAAAGTTACTGTTCCACTAGCCCATGTACAATAAAGCCAGACCAACCCCTTCTCTCCTTTGGGGAGAAGAATCTTAGATCCAAAAGGCAAAGGCAGGGGAGGTTTCTAGAGATCCCGACCATCCTGAATTCATCTTGAATCTTGTAGAGGTTTTGGGGTAACACAGCTCCTATGGTGAAGCTTATGTTGAGGACAGGGTCTTACTGATTTCCTCCTTTATGTCTGATTTCATCTCTTTGGCTCTAGGGTGAACCAGGCCCACCTGGACAAGTGGGACCAGAGGGTCCTAGTGGCCAGCAAGGCTCTCCAGGTTCCCAAGGGATCACAGTTCAGGGACCTGTGGTAGGTGACCTCTTCCACTGCCTTGTTTGTCACTTGCTCTTTGCATTAAGAACATAAAAAAAAAATAAAAAGAAGCATTTACATCATCCTGTTACCATCTGAGCAGCTGCACTCCAGAAATGTGATGATTATTTTTAATGCTGATGGGACCTGGAACTTGGTCATTCTGCCAAAAACTGCTCTTGTTTGGATTCTCTCTAATGGACCTTTAATGCTAAAAGTGAAGTGTTCAAGCATTTCATCACCGTTAGACAAGGGATGCAGGTGGAGGTCCTGCGTGCATGTCTATAGGAGCTTGGAAGAGCCCATGAATATGTGTTTGCAAAGCTCCTTTTTAGCACTCCAGAGAGCACGAGCATGGGAAGCGGGTGTGGAGCACGCGTGACGTTGCTTCCCTTAAAGCATACAGCACAAACAACTGTTTTTCTGTTTTAATCCAAGGGACCGCCAGGAATTAAAGGCGAGAAAGGAGATACTGGAAGTCCTGGCATGCAGGTAATAGCAGACACTATTCCTTTAGATTGTCTCAAAGATCTACCCTTCTTTTCTCCTGGTAATTAAGGCAGCTTGAAAAGAGATGGAATTTTTCCTCTTATCTGTTCTGAATTTTCACTCTGGGCTCTGATCAGCTTGTTTTCCTGTGCTGGTTTATTCCTGCTTCCTAAAATTTTAGACAGACATATTTAGGCACACAACATTTCAGACATCCGTATCTTCAGCCTTCCAAAGGGACATTTTTTTTTTCAATTTTAAATCCTCTGTTAAAAATGNTTATTCCTGCTTCCTAAAATTTTAGACATACTTAGACATATTTAGACACACAAAATTTCAGACATCAGTATCTTCAGCCTTTCAAAGGGACAAGCGTCCTACTTATTACACAGAGCAATAAGGCGATCTCAAATAAGCACACCATAAATGAACTACAAATCAGCAACAAAGGTGGGAAGCAAAGTCAGCTTGGCTGCTTGCCTCTGCTTTGGTGTTTCCCAAGAACTCTCAGAGCAAAAGAATACTCTTTTTCCATCTTTTTTAATTTTAAATCCTCTGTTAAAAACAATGAAGTAGGAAAATAATAACCAGATGCCAACTTTACCCAGCTCTTTTGATTTACAGGGCATTCCTGGTGTGCAGGGAGCTCCAGGCAGGGATGGTCTTCAAGGTGCAAAGGTAAAATACTTCATCTCCGAGTCTTCAAGCATTGATGCCATAAGATCCAACCGTGAGTGCACGAGCAGAAACCTGAATCATGCAGCTCTCCTTGTGCACACAGTGCATAGTTGAATGATGCTTTCACCACGCCAAAGGGATGGGAGAAAAAATTACTATGTCATCTCAGGTCTGGCCAAATTTTCCTGACTGATTAGGTGCCAACCTTCTTGTCTGCTTGGCACTTATACTTTTACTCATTCCTGGCAAGCTCCTTTAAAAAGAGCATGTAGAGAAACCATCTCATTGCTGTTGGAATCCTCCTGTTAATGCAGGACTGTGTTTGGCTTTGCAGGGGGTGAGAGGACTAGAAGGCACAGCTGGACCTCCAGGACCACCTGGACCAAGGGTAGGTTCATGCCCTCCCTTTGAATGCTCTTCCTCAGCAAGGGTTTGTGGTTTGTGTTGTCAAACTGTCATCCAGGGAATTAGGGCAAAATCTCTTCCCATATCCCAGCCCATTTTCACAAGTACGGCCCCCCGGCACTGTCAGTATAATAGTGTCTTTAGCTTCCACTTTTGGAGATAACTTCTGGGGAGACCTTAAAGCAGGAAGCAAATGATTGCTTTAGTATTGCTGCTTCCCTGCTGCTACTGCTTTTTTTTCCCTGCTTTTCTTTTTTTCATTTTGTTTCATTTTTTTTTCATTTTTTCTTTTTTCTTTTTTCTTTTTTTCTTTCTTTCTTTTTTTTTTTTTCTTTTTTTTTTTTTTTTTTTTTTTTTTTTTTTTTTTTTTTTTTTTTTTTTTTTCTNTTTCTTTCTTTTTTTCTTTTTTTTCTTTTTTCTTTTTTTTCTTTTTTTTCTTTTTTTCTTTTTTTCTTTTTTTCTTTTTTTTTTCTTTTTTTCTTTTTTTTCTCTTTTTCCAACTATTGGGTGAGTTTGGGGTCTATGCAGATTGTCACGCTGAAATCACTAGCTGGAGGGCAAGGCAGATGTGAAAGAATTCTTTACCCTCCTCTTCTGATACCAGTTGGATCAAGGCTGCATGTAGTAGGTATATTTATACACCTGTGCCTCTGTGCCTGCGAGAGCAGAGCCTTAAGATTTGTTGAGAGATTTACCTCCATTTGGAGATTTCAAGACAGATTCCAAATTTTGTGGGATTTGGCTGTCCTGAACAGCGTATGGGGAATGTTGCTCACTGCTATCTTCGTGTAAGACCTCCTAGTAGTTGTAGCTGCGTATTTGTAGAAGCTAAGTCTGAAATGAACTTACGACTGTGTCCTGCTCATGCTGGAAAGGAGGAGGCAGGACTGAGACCGGGTTTCCTAAATTTGAGGAAGGTCTTACAGTCTTCACACCAGTGTCTGAGAGACATTCTGGTGCTATCTAGAAGACTCCTTTCATTTTCCAAAGGCCAAAGTAATTGATAATTGCTGAAATTAACTGAAAATTATCAAGGAAAATATCTTTTGTGGTTGTTATTTGTTTTTCTTCCTTCTGTGGCACACAGTTTTGCAAAGGCAAGACGACCAGAGAGTGCATTTCTCCTCCTCCAAGCTGCTGGTACTGTTGCAGCAAAGCCTTAGAGGCAAACAAGTCTTCAAGTTAAAAACCAACAGTGCAGTATTAGTAGGCTGAAGAAAAGGATTATGCTTGAAGCTGTCCAAAATAATTTAAATATATAATGAAAGATCTAAGACCTGCAGGGTAAAAAGTGCATTGCAGTTTGTTAGCAAAACTGAACTTTGCTGGCTTGGCCATAATTGAGACAGTAATAGGAAATGATGCAAACATGACTCATATATGATATACTTTTAACATCATATTCATGGCTAGATGACATAAACCTTAAGGAAAAGATGCCCTTCTGGATCCTCTGAATTGAAACTGCTGGTGTCCCTGGGGCCATAGGAGGATGAAAGCCTCAAATAGGGAAAGAAGAAAGGAAATAACTGGAGTTTTATCCTCATCTTGTAATTAATGCCGCAGGGTTTCCAAGGGGCGACAGGCTCGCGAGGTGGCAGCGGAGAGAAAGGACCCCCAGGTGACGTTGGGCCAACAGTAAGTTCCTGCTTGTGGGTCTTCAAGGCAAACATGGAATAATTGAGGGGAAAGAGGCTGTTCCCAAGGAAAGGGAAGAATAGTTTTAATATGCAAAGCCCAGACTACTTGACTGTTGATAAAGCATTGGGCAAATCCTGCTTTCCTTCAATCTGTGTAGACTTAACAAGCTACTGAAAACCCAGCAGGAAAACAAATTTCCTGTGTGAGATTCTAGACCAAATAAAGAATTAATCAGGCCAGACAGGACTAGTTTGTGTTGGGCTTTTGCATGGCAACCTCGAGTCTAGATGTCACGGTGATTTTTTTCTTCATAACACATAATAACACATACACCTTCAAAACACATAATAAGTTGGGAAGACTTTCCTAAAATAATCTTGGAGGAATTTCTGCATCTTGGTGTGCTTTTTGTCACTGCTCCACCAGCTGCTTTATTTTTGATGCCCTTTAAAAAATATATATATATTCCTCTGAACTCAAAGCTTATTTAGTCTTTGTCCTGAGATCAAGCAAATGACCAGTGTTGGGAACAAACATAGTGCTCCATGTACCACTGATGTAACCTGTTGAACTTTTATTTTCTTTTGCTCCTCCTTTCTCTAGACTTGTGTTTTTCCTTTTGCTTGCTTTTTCGCAGGGGCTTCCAGGTCCAAAAGGAGAAAGAGGAGAAAAAGTGAGTTTTTTGGGGGTACTGGGCAACACAATCGCTGTATCATATCCTCAAAAGAGTGGATGTAGTAATCTCCTTCACAAATTTATGTATTTTAAATCATTTTGATGTTGAATAACTTCCTGCAGCTGCAATTCGTTGCTTTTACCTCCTCCTGCCCTGGCTTTTCTGCTGGGATATGTATAATCTTACAGCAGCAGGAGCTGCTTAGTGTCAGCTGTAGCAATGAAAATAAAGCGCTAGCTGAAAACCCATCCTTTGCTGGGAAAGAAAACGCAGGAACGTTGAACTCATTGTACTGTTATACTCTTTCCTCGTGTTTGGGGAGGGCTGAAGAGATTAATATTGCATTTACTACCGCTCAATTAACCCTATAACCGCTGCAAGGTCATATGGAAGTCAAGGGGACTTTTGCCACTTAAGATGTGCAGTTTTGTGTTCATACAGGGCACCCAAAAGAAGACAGAGCTGCTCGGCAGGATGCTGTGGTTACAGGTTTTCTCATTTAGGGTAGGGATGAGGTCCTAGCATCGCTGCTTCCAATTTCAGTAGATTTCGGATCAGACCCTTGCAACCCTTATGGCTGTTTCAGCACGAGCTGCCTACTCGGGAGCTGTATTGAGCCCCTCTCCCTGGCTCCCTTTCTAGCCAATGAAGAGAAATTTGGGATGTTTAGGACGTGATTCTCACCCAAAAGCAGAGGAAAATAAGATGAGTCGTGTCCTGCAGTGTGCTCCTGTCTGGGTGCCTTGAGGATTGACTCAAACCACAGCCCTGCACTCCAAAAGCTGTGCGAGATGAATACTCCTTTTAATCTCTGAGACTCTGCACATCTCCTTGAGGCTAAAGATTGCTTTAGTTTCAAGTTAATTCCTCAGTATTATAATTTTTGACACTATTCTCCTCCTATTCCCAGCAGCTTTTCCCTTTCTTTACTTACTTTTGCAATAGAACTCTTCTTTTTTTTCCTCCCCTGGGTGTTGAGCGAAGCTTTTGCTTCATTTTGGGTAGGTCTGCACATTGATCCAGACAGAGATGTATGTTTTGTAATGGCTTTAGAGAGATGCAATGTTTTAGTTATGAGTTTTCACAGAGTCCATGTTTATTTTCAAGCAGCTTTTTTGCATTTTTATTGCTTTTTCTTGCTCTACCAAAACTTTCTATAGAAACCCCCACTATATTTTTTTCAGGACACAGTAACAGTAAGAATCAATATTCGTAAAAGGTGTTGACAGAGATAGCACACTGGAATATTTGATCTTATTAAATATTTTACATATCATAAGATACTGAGTTATAGGCTACACGACCTTAGCATCCTTTGTGATAAAATTTGAAAGTGAAATTTATTCTCCTTTTTTTTTGGTAGCTTCATAAATAATATAAATTCCGTCTAGCCCTTTTGACGTGCAGGAGAAAAGCAATTATTGACTTTTCCCAATTACATTTTTATGGCTTTGTGATAAATAAATAAAGCTGCATTTCATAGTAATGAATATCTCTGTAACTCAAGCTGACGAGAAGAACGGGCAGACGGATATCCTGCGTGATGATATTGATCCTGCTTTAACGATATTAATATTAATATTTCCTCTTTTTTATATAAAAATGTTTTCACTTTAGGGGGAACCACAATCCCTGGCCACAATTTACCAGCTTGTTAGCCAGGCTTGTGAGCGGATGATTCAGAGTGAGTATAACCAACCCCACTGAAATGGGTGTTCGGGCCAGGCTGTCAGTGCTATGTTGGTTTTTTTGAGGTCATTTTAGCAAAAAGATCTTTTAATTATTACATGGGAAAACCCTTTGCCACCTTGCAAAGAGGATCTTTTTTCTTTTTCCGAATGAGATAGATTCAGCTTGAAACTTGATCCTTTAAGGGAAAACTGTAATAATTTATTTGTGCTGAATCAGTGACTCATTTTATGCAGGAAAAAGAAAAAAGAATGATTGTTTTTGGAGATATATTTAATCTGGGATGCTCAGCTCAGAGGATACAGTGCAGCGCGTGTGAAATGCAAAGGGAATTGCATAGATCCCGCTTAAGATGAAGCATTTTCTGGCTTATCTTCCCAGCTCACGTGTTGAAATTTGATTCATTCATTCACGAACATGCGAGGAAACCGGTCCCCGTTTGGGAAGCAAAATTACAACCAGGAGAACCAGGACCACCAGGTCCTCCAGGTCCCCCTGGGAGCAATGGAGAAAGAGGAGAAAATGGCATTCCTGGACAGCCCGGCAAAGATGGATATCCTGGAGAAAGAGGTATGGATAGAGGTCTTCGGAAGCACATTTAACCACATATTTAATACTTTAACTAAGCACTCTGGTACTTCAAGCACTAAAAATGAGACTAAGGGCAAACATATTGCTTTCAGTGGTGGCCTGACGCCCCTAAATAACAAAAAACCTTCTGTTTAGCCCTTCCAAAGGTGTCTAGAACTTGCCGAGTGTTAGTTAAGAGAAAAAGGAAGGTCACAGCCTGCAGATGCTTCAAACCTACCAAGTGAGGAGACAGGAGTCTTCAGTGAGATCCATCTCCTCCTAAGGATGGAGCTAATCAAAATATTTTCATCTTAAAATATGAAAAATGATGCCACTTTTTGCTGAAATGTATTAGTTTTGATAGCAATTTCATGAGAAAACTGCCAACCTGATGTAACCAGTAGCTGGCTGAAGACACTCTTCAGCTGTGTGATTTGTCTGAGCAATGGGAAGAACATGGAGGGATGGACGTTCTCTTCAGGGAAATGCAGAAACACTAGAAACATTATGATTTTTTTTTTACTGTAAAAAAATAATCTCTGTTCTCACCCATATTGGGCTGCAAGTCAAAAGTGGTCACAGGAAACTGGTCATTCCAGAAAAGAGAGTGTACTTTAACCCTCCTGTGCTTTTTAAACATATATATATAACATAACACACATATATATATATATACACATATATATCTATAAACAGAATAGCGAGGAGACTGCAGGAGCTTTAGTTGAGGATGAAATGCAAGATGCAGGTATGTGAAACTTGTCTCCTCTCTGTGCTTAGGTGCACCAGGACCCAAGGGTGAAAAAGGGATGTCTGGAGCCAGCGAGGAAGGAATCCAAGGACCCCGAGGCAGAACAGGTAGAGTGAATAAACCCCTTGTGTCAACCAGGGGGTCAACTGGACCTCACAGATGCCACATTCCAGGTGCCACTCAGCCCCAGGACTGTTGCATTGGGCAGAGGGACCTTTTGGCTGTGGATCCAACAGCTTCAGATGCTGTTTGCTGCCTCAGGTCCTCTCTGCTGCGATGTGAGGATCCAGCCTCTGTGTCTACCCACCAGCAATGATGTGTTTTAATGACCTGAGGCATATCCAGGGAGTTTAGTTTTTCCAGACACTCAAGTGATAGAAACTCATTGAAATTCAGCTCCTGAAGCACAAGGGGGTTTGAGTAATCTTTTAGGATTTGGTGAATCCTTCCATCCTGATCCCTTTTTTCTCTTCTCTCTTCTCTCTTCTCTCTTCTCTCTTCTCTCTTCTCTCTTCTCTCTTCTCTCTTCTCTCTTCTCTCTTCTCTCTTCTCTCTTCTCTCTTCTCTCTTCTCTCTTCTCTCTTCTCTTCTCTTCTCTTCTTTCTCCTTTCCTCTCCTTCCCTTTTCCCTTTTTAATCAGCGACAGGTTTACCCCTGACTTAATGAACCAGCCACTAACAAGGAAACATGGTCAAACATAGTCTTGTGTATATAAATGTTTATATTTGAGATGTAAAAGCACGAAAACATTAACTCAGAGATGGATTCTGGGATTAAGGTGATTTTCCGCATTGTCACACAGGCGAACTTTGGATTCTCATAAACAGGCTTCATTTTTAGGCAAGCTGGATGCCTGTAAAGTCAAGGATGAGACTTGCAGTTACTGGGATTCCGAAGAGGTTTTGCAATTCTTCCACCGGGAGGAAACAATACTCAGATAATTAACACTTATTTAGGATGGAGCTATTATAGCATGGGTGTTATACAGGATCAGCTAAATAGATTACTACTGCTTGAAATGCTTCTCTTCCTGCAGGTCCACCGGGAGAAGTGGTGCTGGGGAAACCAGGTCCAAAGGGTTCCCCTGGGAATGCCGGTCCTCAAGGCTTTCCTGGCATCAGGGGGCATCCTGGACAGCCTGGATCTCCAGGGGGTTGTGACATCTCTGGGTGTTATGGGACAGGTAGGAGAGGTAAGCCCCAACTGTCTTAATGCAAAAGTTATGATCATAACTGATTTCTTAAACTTTGTAAAGCACTTTGATGATTCGCATGCAATTAGTCTATTTACATGGACAAAAGTCTCCTCAGTTGGCTGCTTCATAGATTAATACATTAATTAATAGGAGTGATCATGGGTGTATCTTCGATTCTGAATGTCCCCAGGGATGTTTTTATGGAGGATACAGGGGATCAATATCCCAATGCATATTTCTTAGAAGTCTGACTGTGCAAAGTCCCATTAAAGAAAGATCAGTTGTGCTGAAAAGGAGATTTGGAAGGGAAAAGGGATAACTCTGCACCCTCCTCCTCAGCACTTAACATTGATTTATTCTCATGTTCACTTGTATCACTGCGTGTTTCCACACACAGATTTCATCCCCTGATGGCTGATGCAGAGGCAACTGAGGATGGTGCTTCGCCCTGGCCGTCTCCGGGTGAAGGCTCCACGTACTCCAAGAAAAGCAGGAATCTGAACATCAAGTTGGCTTGTTTGTTTTTTAAACCTCCCATCGTTTCTGTAATGATGTGTCCATCAAGCACCAGGGCCACCGAGCCGGACTGAACGCCGATGAGCTCCAGGAGTCCTTCTCTGCTCTCCTGATGGGCATCGGACAACGGCAACGTTCAAATTTACATTGCACGTTCAACCCAAAGCAAAGGCACGGTCAGTGGTGCAGCCTGGTAGACTTAAAAATTAATTCTAATAACATATTGAAATACACAGAAATAACATAGGTGATTTTTTGCCAGTTTGTGCATTTCTATCCCATGTTACTGTGGGTCCCCAGCACAGATAAAAACAGCATGAGGTGCTGTTTTTGGGCCCAAAGATGCAAATCCACTGGAGCAAAATTGTTCTCTCTGTTGGCTGGCAGCGTAATAAAACCTATCCCCACTCCAGCTGCTCCTGTGTCCGTGCTGATGTCTCCCTCACCGTGGCACGACGTGCACGAGCGCCGCAGACAGCGTGATCCCCGCTCCGTGCTGTGACAAACCCCACGTTTAGTCGTGCTCTCTGGGGCTTGATATGTGTCAAGCAAAGCCTTGGATGAGACAGAGCACAGTGATGTACTGCAAGGAGCTGCAGATTAACCTGCTGCCCCTTTCCAGCTCTGCAATCTGAGCAGCTACTTCACGTTTTATCAGGTGAATATTGAATCACTCCAAGCCTGACTTTTGCCCATAGGACACGGAGGTAATTGCTGTGTTACAGCCTTGTCCCTGTGTGAGCTCTGGCTTAAAATATATTCCCAGCAAATTGTATGGGTACTGATAAAAATGTTCTTGCTGCTTTGCATTGCTGCTGCTGCATTGGTTCTGCTCCCTCTAAGCTTTCCCTGTTGCTAAACAGTGGTTTATGAACTTAGACTTATACATCTAGGAGCATATCCTGGGAAAAAAGAATATTTGGTGTTTATGAAATCAGAGCAAAAAGTGTCGGTACAGATTTTCAAAGATGCTAAGAGGCAAAAAAAAATGGTGCATCATATTCCTGGGCATTTAATTGGGATGTTTAACTTCTGTAGCCCTGGGCAGTTGCTCTATCCACGTGGCTCTAGCTAACTTTCAAATTCTTAACTCCAAGTAAATCCAGACTAAGAAAGCAGATTGTGAAACACCCAATGGAGAATAGTTTCCCTTAAGAAATTTAGGTTGTTTCAAGACTGGTTGTTTCTTGCCATTAAGTAAAATCCTATAGAAGTAAGAAATTTTCCTGTGAACATATTGGACTTGTTTGGGATTCATAAATCCTACTAGAAGAATCACATAAAAATAGTATTACTGCATTCTATAAGTATTCAAAGTAATTTTTGGCTTAGTCTATGTCAATTCTGTAGAAAATCCCAGTGATTAATATTTTCAGTATGACGCATCTTCCCTGCATTTACCTAGGGGAATTGCAAAGAAATACCACGTTGACAGAAGTAAAATTTCTGTTCACGGTGCTGCCTTTCAGACTCATCTTAACATATCAAATAGAAATCTTCCCAGCTTAGACTAAGCATTAACGCAGACAAAAGCTGCAGGCGGAAGAAAGGGAGAGGTCAGAAGGGCTAGAATAGACATTGTGAGGGCAGTAGATAAGATGTATGCACTGAGATAGACCCTCTGCAAATGTGCTGAGTGGTTGTATGTGTTCCCATTTGTATAGGTTAGAGAGCTTTAGATCTTCATTTTCTTCCTAGTCTTTGAAAAATGAAAATGTTCTGAAAATAGATCTAAAAAACCTGTATTAAGTTGCTTCTGTATTTACTGTTGGTTATAAATCTCAGTATTTGTAGCAACCGAGACAAAGCAGGGGGCAGGAAAAGCAAGGGAGTAAAAAAGGGTGCTCTTTGCACAGCAGATCTCCAAAGCTGGGCCCCAAATCACTCATATAGTGGGTTAAATAGTTCATTGCAGAGCATCTACTTTAGCAGGTAATTCTGCTTCCCTTCTCATTTAAATCAGTGCAGTCAGATCCAAGTCCTGAATTTGCAGCCCTGTTCAAATCCAGCCACTGCAGGTTATTTGACGTAGAGCTCCTTTGTTTTTCTTTAATTTCGAATCATTTCATTGCCTGACTTGGGATTTAATCTATTAGGTAGAGTTTCAAGTGACATTTGCTTTTGTCTGATTATATCAGGTAGAAAATGAAGGGTTAGCAGTTAACAAAACCTGGTGCCAGGAGGGAGATTAGGATTAGGAGAAAGGCAAGCTGCACAGTTTGCCCATTTATGTTTGCAAATTTTGCTCCAGGAGTAGCTTTATTTACTTGAAATCAGGACTGTTTAGTCTATTTAGTATCGTAGATTTAAAAGTGACCCCTGGAAGAGAACCTGGAAGGTTTTTGTGTCCTGATCTGCACAAAGGTCTGAGGAGGGAAGCCCCTTGCTCCCATCAGAAACTATTTGCTGGATGGTTTGGTGCAATCACATCCTTGGAGGAACCGGTACCTGCAAGTTCAAGTTGCTCATCCAGATGCAACTCAATGTGCAGATGGAACTCAATATTTGGCTGGGATGGTGACCTGCTTGGGGTGGACATGATGGACATGAGTCCATGCACCAAGGTGACCTTAGTCCCTTTGGGACTAAGGTCACCTTGGTGCATGGACTCATGTCTTTGATCTGCCTTCATCCCGTCTAGAGTTGATGGGTGCAAGGATGGATTGGCCCAGGACCATGTAGGAATGGGATCTCTTGGCTAAAAGGCAGCTGTGCCCTTCAGCAACTCTAAGACAATGTAGGTGCATTGGAGAAGGAGACAAATTAATTCTGCAGCAGAAACATAGGAGCTTTTGGTTCAAGTGGAAAAGGTGGAAGAACAAGGCCATGACGTCTTACCTTTAAGGCAACCTCTTTATGGGGTAGGAGGAATCCAGGGTGGCCCAAGGAGTGGAGCAGGGTGACAAGTGCTCTGCTGCTGGGCACCCTGGCCTGGTGGGGAATGGTGATTTGATAGACTTGTCTACATGCCCTGGACATCCATCAGCAGCAGAAACTCATCTGTGATCTGGCTAATACATAGACATACCCATTTCCACGGGAAAAAATAATTTTTTGCTTTTATTGTCACGTTATTGTCACCCCAAGGCTGCTCAAAGCCCTTTTGCAGCAGGTTCATTGTGAGATTTCACAACACGGAGCAGGGCAGGATACAGATTCTGGGCAAGAGTTTGGGAGGGCAGATTCGGATGCAGCATTGCAGGATGCTCCAGGGAAAGCAGAGGCAGGGGGACACTTCCCACCTGTCTGTCTGTGCACAGGAATTTCTTGTGCTCCTTTCGGCGAGTGCAGTTTTCCCTATTGTGCTGTTTTTTGGCGCGCTTTGTACTTTCCTGGTGCAATTTATCACTTTTCATGTAAGCTACAGTTAAAATCAGTGCCCTGTGTTAGCAATGCAGTAGGAAAAATTCCCATGCAAATCTTTTACCAGTAGGGAGTTTGTTCTCAAAGCTTTAATCACCATAAAAAAAGAGTTTCAACATAAATTTGGGGGATTTAAGCCTCATTTCTTGATAAATCAGGAGTTTAATGAATCCCTGAGAAATCCCTTGGGACCTGCCATTTCCTCTTCTTTGCAAGCTGAAGACTATTCACCACCCCTTTTGTGGAGCCTTTATGAAAGCGCCTTGTCCTGATTTCCTCATTCTTACCATTATCCTTCTGTAATCAGTGTTATAGAGGCTTTCTTCTCACACAGTGAAAAGATATAGTCTGATATTATATCTGTAGTTTCTTTTATCTTTAAAGTTTCTGCTCTCTAGTCCGTAACTTTGAATTTGGATTTTTAGGCAAGGGGGACCGCAATAGGGGATACTCTCTTTAGACCTACACTTGTCCTATATCTGTCTACCTTTTTTGTTCCTGGATAACTCTCTGGAGAGAAATTTTTGCCGAAGAGAGGTATCTCACAGGGATGAGATACCATTGGGGACAACCAGCTTGGTTAATGGGGGGATTAATGGGATTAATGGGGATTGCACAGTTTGCCCTAGCAGCCAGCTGCAGATAAAGTGCCTCTTGGGTTGCAAAAATGACCCAGACGATCTAGGGAAAACTAGAAAAAATATGGTAAATTAGCTTATTGCAGGTTTCTAAGCCTTTGCCTTTACGATAGAGTGATTCTGCTGGGATTGATGGAGTTGTGCTGGTGGGAAAATGTGAGATGCTGGGGTAAAGATAAGGTCTCTTCTCAGTGAGTAGAGCAGAAAAGATTAGCATCTGTGTTTGCTTTCCACGATGCCCATGGGGTCTTTCAGCTTCGTTTTGCATGTCTGGATCCTGAGCAACAGTTTGCTCTGCATCTCCTCTAAGGCAGCTTTAGGGCACCTGCTGTAGCACCACTCTTGCTTCCTTGCTCCTTTTTGTAATGTTAACTTGGGCAAGTAGTGGGAATCACTTCTGAGCTGGCAGCATTACCAATATTATCAGTCTGGCTGCATGCGTTTTTCTAGAGTCTTTCATGTGCTAAAAACCTCTCTCTTTGTATTTCATCTTAGCCATTACCGAGCAAGGGGGCTAGAATAGCAGAATTATTCATTTTTCTATGCTTATAGACGAGTCCGTGTCCTAGTTTGATTCCAGTAAGGCTATTTCTGATCTTTGGTTCCTATGGAGGAGAGCATCCTCCATAGCAACTTCCGTGTTCAAATAACTTATCCAAGGAAGAAGAATGGGGGTTGATTCCTATTTTCTGCCCTAAAGTTTGCCAGGAATCATATCAGAAACAGAAGACAAGATTTTGAACGAGAAGTTTATAGGGATGACTATCCCTTTGGAAGATTGTTCCAATCTTTCCTTAAAGGGCTCTGAGGATACAAGTCTGCCTCTTTCTTCCATGTGTTGCCAAGATGCCAACACCACCGGTTAAAAAGCTTGGAGCTGAAAAACCAAGTGTTTGAGTATGGAGGCACTCACTAAGCCTTGCTGGAATGTGATTTTTTGAAATCTCAGCAGAGTTGGCTAAATGGGGAGACATTAATGCCACTCTATGAGAAATCTCCTGGCACTAGCAGAGCGGAGGAGGTCGGTGACAGCACTGCTGGCCCCAGGGAGGCTTTCAGCATCATCTGAGCTGCTCCCCACATACCAGCAGCGTTTGGCAATGAGTTTCAGCTGTCGTTTTCCCTCTCCTTCTGCCGAACCTTATGATCCCGGGGTGATGCTGAGTCTCCAAGGACACATCATTGCCCCTAGCACTGCTTTGGAGGTGCAGAAGCGAGTGGCCTCCCACTGCTCCTGTCATCCCTGCTCACGGATGCAGGAGGAGGAGGAGGTTGCAGAGGAGCCAAGCAGGGCTTGGGCTGCAGCCAGGGGCTCTGATGCCCGTGACGCAGCTCTACGGGAGCAGGACCAGCCTCCTCCCGTCCTCATCAATATTTTAGGGATGCACTCGGAATACGAAAAGCACCTGGCGAGGGGCCAGGCTGTGCCGCCACCACTGGCTGCAGCTGCGCTTGTGCATTTATGCACCAGACCTTGAAGATGCTTTGCTGTTTGTTTTCCTTTTGTCATACGCAAACTCAATGACTGTGAAAAGGGATAAATTAGCATCTCCAAAGACGCTATATAGCGTCTTTTTATTCCAGAATAAAGAGGGGCTCTTTATTCTGGAAGCCAGCAGAGAGCAGGCGGCTGTAGTTCAGGCTCTCTCAACCCACTGTGCCCAGAGAGGTCCTCTGAAAACAGCCCCAGCTTTGGCTGGTCGGGATATGGTGCAAGACCCTCGAGTTTTAAGCCCTGGCTGAGTCTGTGAGCAAGGAAATCAAGGGAACATCTTAGATGAGGAGACCAGGTGGGATCAGCAGGTCTTCCCTGCTCATAACTGCATGGATTCCAGCTCGCAGGGCTTGGATTGAGTACAATATTTAGAAGAACCCCCTTGAAAACGTCCTATTCCAGAGCCGCCTAATGATGAACTTCACGGTGCAAAGCACAGACCCCATCCCAGGAATCCCAAGTCTGAGGCTTTATTTATAAAATGACACATACAGAGACACACAGTCCTGAGCCATACCAGCTCCGCAGGGTCAATTTACTAGGCAGGACACACGGAGAGCTTGGAAAACGATGGAACTAGCTTGCAGGGGGGCTTGCTATGCACAAAGCCTCTGTACATAGAGCCACGGGGAGCGCGCTCGTGCTCTCGCGTCGATGAATGGATGTTGATGGATGCCACCTTGCTATGTACAGCCTCCAACAAGAACTTTTCCCCTAACTTTGATGGAGGAGGTGAGAATGGCCTGGCGGGATGATGCCACCTTGGAGGGTGTTTGCAGAGCGCCCGGGGACACCCCGCGCGCAAACCCCTGGTGCCGGGTTCAAGAGGAGTCTCCATTCCTCTGCTCATCTCCTTCCAGGAACTAAAACCCATGGAGAGGGATAAACTCTCTTCTCTCCGGGGTTATCCCTAGATCATTCCTGCCAGCCAGGGCGGGAGGAAGAGGCCGACAGTCCCCAGCAGGCACACGATGATGAACATCCAGAGGAAGATGCGGTCGATGACCATTGCGACGTACTTCCAGTCTTCCTTCACCTGGGAGCACAGAGAGGAAAGGCCGGTTATTGAGGCTTTATCAAAATTAAAACTTAGTAAGACTATTGGTGCTTCATTCCAAAATATAATGTTGTAATCCAGTTCCAGAAAGAGCAGGGCAAGGGGGTTTCTTGTCCATGCAACCGTCCTGTGCACTGGCAAAGATTTATTCTGGGAACAGGGAATGGATTTCCAGACTTTCAGACTTGTGCAATTGCAGACCCCAATGGATAATTAAGCTCGTCTACCCATTCCATCCCATTTTCCATGAGCAACAGCTGTAAATGGGTGTGTATGTGAGCTGAGTGGGAAAAAAAGGTATTAAATTTCCCAGACTCTCTCTCAGATTACTGACGCCAAAATCTTTTTAAGAAGGGATTTACTGTTTTGACAGAGTAAGAAGTGAAAACAAACTAGCAAATGAAAGTAGTGGTCTCCTCACCCTGTTTTTCCCCCAGTGGGAGACTTTTCCAGAGGTTCCTCCCTACTCATTTATACCACGCATTTATACCACAAGGAAAGAATTGGTGTAAATGGTAATATCATTAAGTGAGAAAACATATGTGCCTCAAAGCCTCTCTCATTATATTACTGTTATTAATTGCTTTCCCAGGCAGAGAAAGACTGATGAGATGGAGCGTTTTAATTGGAGCGACTGGGCCCCATATCATTCCTTGGCCGTGCAGGTGCTCCCGAGGACACGTCCCATGCGGAGCAGCTCCAACTTCCCCCGGGATAGAAATGGCTCCTCCGCCCCCAAGGATGGGGCTGGGATCAATTTGCATTAGAGATGGATTTGTTTTTTAAGGAGTTGATTTGCTGTATACGCTCGGATTGCACTTAGGCAAAGGAGGCAACGTGAGCATCAGTGAAGAGCCATTAGCTATGGGTGTTTTCNATTGGAGCGACTGGGCCCCATATCATTCCTTGGCCGTGCAGGTGCTCCCGAGGACACGTCCCATGCGGAGCAGCTCCAACTTCCCCCGGGATAGAAATGGCTCCTCCACCCCCAAGGATGGGGCTGGGATCAATTTGCATTAGAGATGGATTTGTTTTTAAAGGATTAATTTGCTGAATACGCTCAGAATGCACTTAGGCAAAGGAGAGTAAAGAGCAATTAGCTATAGGTGTTTTCAGAGGTGTCTTCATTTTATAAAATTTTATGATTTGTCAAGCATTTGCAGAAATGAGCACAATACAGTGACCGGAGTCTTTGCTTCCTACACAATGGATGCGCCACCAAATTTATCTTATTCCTTGTGTGTGGTTCACAAAAATCATGACGTGTCAGAAGGAAAGGAAACACACCCCTGGCTTAGGTGACAAATGCTGAGATGTTTTACTGGGCTAATAGAATTATTCCTTGCAGGGTATGTGCATTTGCCTCATTTTGGTTTGCTCAACCCTTCACAAACTCACCGTAAATCTTCAAATATATTTGCTAAATGCCTATGTCCATCCCATGCCTTAACACAGGCAGCTTCTACCCAAAGCAATGCCTGTAAAGTGACCTCTGCAACTACAATTAACTACTCTGAATATTTGCTTTAGGGCATCTGGAATCACTTCAGCTCTCTGGCTCAGGAAGCAGCTTTGTAATTGGGAAGTAAAAGGTGAGTGGTGGAGAATATGTAGTACTTGCCCATAATTTGTTCTCTGAACTAAGAATCTTAAATTTTGGCAATACTTGGCTGTTTGCAGAAGTGTAAGAATCAGTTATATGTTTCCATGCAAGGGATAATTTTACTCGCTTTAAAAACAGCATTGAGTTAAGCAGGTCTTCACCATTGAATGGAGAGGTAACCAGAGACCAAACCTCATTACGTTCATGGAGGAAACTGTAATTTTACAATACCTAGCACAGTGCTTTGTAATTAGAGAGAGAAAAAGCAATAGTAATTCTCAAAATTCCAAGAAAAGGTCACAGTGGATTATTTCCCTTTGCTGTACAATTTTTCTGATTTATTCATTGTTTGCTGAGAGCTGGGGTGAGACTCAGGCTCATGTTTCTTATTCCCGGTGGGAAGGATGGCTAAACAAACTCCAGGTTTTTGCATTCCAGGGTTTAGCGGCTCATGATATAACCAAAGAACAAAGAAAATTTACATTTTACCATGTAATGTCCAGCTGTGTGGTTGGAATGAGCAAATATTCCTCCATTCTAATGAAGTAATAAGCTAATAAGTAGTAAGTGATAGCTCACTCCAAGAAAGGACATGAGCTATAGGAGTTTTTCTATGAAAAAAGGGGAATGGGAGAAGAGGAACAATCTAAGGAGTTCAAGAGAAGTTTGCTTTCAGGTATAATAGCATGAATATTAAGTCTCAAAAACAATGGCTGGGAGTTCATCAGGTGTTTGTAAATCAATATCCATCTTCAGACTGAGAGCACAGAAGGGCAAAATTGGAAATTAGGGGAAAACAGAGCAGAAAGATATAGAGATATATAGATTTTTGTTCTGGCTGCATGGTAGTGTGTTTGAGTGACGCTCTCCAGCAGCTCACGTGGAACACGGTCTGCAGCTGCACAAGGGCAGCTGGCAACATCTGGCAGCCCAAATTCCGATCTGTATTTTGATTAGTTTTTAAGAAGCTCACTCAAACACTCCAAACTGTTTTAGGGAAGGGATCGGGGAAGGAACCAGCTGACTCCCCCATCCCTAAATTTTTGCAGCCTTCAGGAATCTGCGGCTCCGGTGGAGCCCGTGTATCCGCTTCCCTGGAGCAGCTCCATCCAAACACCCTCCATGGGACCGGGCAGGACGAGGCTCCTCCAAGGAACAGCTGATGCCCTTGAGCAGGAGAGACACAGACCAGAGCGGTCCCGCGTGGGGTTTGTTGCACTTTGTTAAAAATAAACCATGAGATTATCCTGCGCTCCATCCCCCTCAGATTTATTTTCTCCCATTTTTATTTCTAAGCCATTTTCAAAGACTTTTTATTAGAGTAGTCACGGGAGAGACTGATACAGTCATGAGGACAAGGAGCTTTCCCAGCTGGTGGTTGTCTGGTTGTTTTGGCTCGTGCATGACATGCAGCTTGTCTTTCTTCTCAGTCGGTAATTAATTTCTAATGATGTTTTTAACATATGCTGGGATGATTCAGGCTTCTTGCATTCCCCCCTCCTTGTGTCTGTGTTGTTTGCAGATATTTTTGTAGCAGACAACTACTTGCATTTCCCATTTTCTCTGCACCGAAGCACTTAATTAAACAAGCTATTTGCTTTTAATTTAGAAACACTGCCCCGTGGCAATGATGCTTTAGAAAAAGACTTTGGAAAAAGCTCTGTTCCTATTCTGAGGAGGTGCCTGTGTCTAGAAGTATGCCCCAAGCAAGCTGCATCCAAGGGGCTGCACCTGCATTAGAGCAGGTGAAGCNATTTTATTTTATTTTATTTTATTTTATTTTATTTTATTTTATTTTATTTTATTTTATTTTATTTTATTTTATTTTATTTTATTTTATTTTATTTTATTTTTTCGAAACTTCCATCCCAGGAAGAAATGCCCCAGTTTGATTTTTGAGATGAAGGCAAATTTTGGAGTACTGATTTTTTTTCCCCAAAAAATTTCCCATTTCATTAGCTCAGCTCTGCTCCTTGCTTCAATTTCATATGATAATATTTCTTCTCATTTCCACTCAGAAAAAAATGTGCCCTCCCACTCCACATTATTTGGATCCCAAACAAGAAAAAGCCTATGGATTCCCACTGGGCTCAGCAATTATTCCCCTAGATCTGAACCGCTGAACTCAACCCACAACTGCTGGGAAAGAGCAGAAACCAGGACAGATGGGCACTCCGGCCTCCTCGATGCCAGGGCTGGGGGCGTTCACTTCTCTTTTGTTTTCCAAGGATATTGCCAAGCACCCCAGGATTGGAAATGCTGGTGAGAAAACTTGGAAAATAAATGAGTTCGTTTCACAGTTTGGCCGAGCTGTTCGGTGGAGCCTGGTGCCTTGCTGNGGTGAGAAAACTTGGAAAATAAATGAGTCCGTTTCACATCACAGTTTGGCCGAGCTGTTTGGTGGAGCCTGGTGCCTTGCTAGTCCTGGCAGTGTTCACCAGCTCCTCTGTTCTCCAACACCTGGAATTTTTCATGGAGCTTTTGCCAGAGGGATGAGCAGGCACAAATGGTCTGCTCGGAGCTGGCATAGCTGCTCCTCCACTTCTGCTTTTGATGCTTAGTGCTGGGGAGTATTTTTCTGTCCACTAATTGCTTCATTTCAAGAGAGAAGACGACTGGAGGGGGTAAGAAAATAGGTGGATTCTGAAGACTCTTTTAATTTCAAATGAATTTGAAATGATGGATTACAAGGAAAGAATCCACAATGCTTATTGACTCCGTTCTGGTTTGATAACCACAAGATCATCAGAAGGAGGAGCAGTAGAAGTGAGAAATCTCATTTGTGCAATACTCTTCATTTGCACCAAGGGCAAGTGCATGAGTCAAAAGCAACTGAATTGAATATTCCTGATTACTCCTACTGGGAGAGAGCAGAGTTAAACTTCCATAATTCTGAAATATCTGTGTTTTAGCCCAGCAGAGAGAGCTGGGCTGTTGACTGATGGAGCTGGGAATTCACATCCCTTCTCTGCCACAGATTTGTTCTACAACCTTCAACGAGTCACCTCGCCTCTGGGTTATGGCTCTCAGTCCTCAAAATAAGGAATAAACAGTAAGTTTATTCCGTATTGGGATGTTGTGAAAGGGATATTGTGAACTGAAAGACATTAAAGAACAGAATCAGCTCACTGTGGTACCAAAGGGTGTGTAAATGGATAGTAGCACATAAAATCTAGATAGTAGCACATAAAATATATTGATGCTGCTTATAGAGCAAGCGCTGTGAAGAATGCAGGTATATAGACACTCTTCATGCCCAAGACATCTTGCATAAAAGCACCGGGACTTACGTCAGCTGTAAATCTTAATCAAATCGTAAACACAGATAAAAAAGGGTCTTTGTTGACTGATCCCTGTGGGAAAAGCCAGATAAAAATTTTCTTTAACGCAAGAATACCAGCATCAGATTATCATGTGGCCTCCTGCAGCACTGCTGTAATTAAGCAGCATACTGTATATCCCTAGAGCCATGCGGATGGAGTGACAAGAGGTGCAGAAGGACGTGATGCTTGTATGTGTATCAATATCACAAGTGCAATAAGTGTTTTGAATCTCTCTGTAGCTTCTGGAGCTTTTAGATGCATTTACCCCTTCAGAATATGTGGAAAAATTGTCTGTCCACCCACCTTCCTGCAGACAGAACTGCCTGCTCCTGCACAACCCACTAATGAAGAGTCATGTCATGCAGAATCAAATATTCCCTGTGCCCAGTGGGTCCAGAGACCACAATGAGGGGTGGCAGATTCTGGCAGGTTTCCCTTAGGAAATACTTTTTATTTTACCCAAGGATAACAGGCTAAACGAGGACACTTACTGAGAAATCTGCATCTTCGGCTCGCAGGTGGTCCGCGATGTAGTGAACTCCTTCCACCGCCAGCTTCAGGGCTGGGGACATCAGCAGGAGATGCTGCTCTTTGGCGCTGTGGGTGTTGGTCCCTTGACCTGTCGCGCCGGCGGCCTCGTTCTTTTTGCACTTACATTTGCACTGATAGGGTTTGTGCTGGGGCTGCTCCTCATTTAGGTGGCACCGCTGGGAAGCTGGAGAACCGCTGGATTGCCCGTTGGTTTGGGAGGAATCCTCCTGCAGGTAGCAGTACTGGATGCTCCGGGATCTGCAGCGGATGCTCCCTTCATCGGCTTTATTGGGGCTGTACATCTGCTGGACGCTTAAGGATCGTCCTTTGGAGATGGATGTGCTCTGGGTGTCACCCAGAGGGTGGCACGGGGACTGCGGGGAGGAGCAGGACACCTGAACGGGCTCTGGGTGCAGCACGGAGTACTGGCCTGACGGGGATTTGCAGACAGGTTGGGTCTTGGCCGGCTCCTCGAGGCGACCGCAGAAGGAAGATGTGGGTGACGGCTCGTTACTCTGGGGGCTTGGAGAGGACGAGGTAGTGAAATTGGGTTCCATGTCCGTCTCGGACCAAACCCTTGGCGCGTTGGTGATTTTGTGCATGGATTCGATGAGTTTCTTGCAGTTGTCTTTCACTGCAGAGGGTCGTTTCATAAAAAGGAGCCGCGGGACGATATCAAGGAAGACCCTCCTCACCCAGTCGGGCATGGTGTGGGTACGAGGCGAGCGGTGGTGCACGTTGAGCACGAAGACGGTGATGATGATGGACAAGGTGACAAATATCATGGTGAAGAGCAGATACTCTCCAATCAGGGGGATGACCAAGGAAGTCGAAGGGATGATCTCCGTGATGAGCAGCAGGAACACGGTGAGTGACAGCAGCACCGAGATGCACAAAGTTATCTTCTCTCCACACTCGGAGGGCAAGTAGAAGACCAACACAGTCAGGCACGAGATGAGCAGGCAGGGGATGATGAGGTTGATCGTGTAGAACAAGGGCAACCTCCTGATGATGAAGGAGTAAGTTATATCGGGGTAGATCTCCGTGCAGCACTCATATTTCTTGCTGTTGTAGTTGCCCACTGCGTTGATGATGACCCATTCCCCGCTCTCCCAGTAGTCGAGCTGGTCCACGTGGCTGTGCATGCTCACCAGGTCTATCTTGGCTTTGTCGTAGGTCCAGGAGCCAAACTTCATCGTACAGTTTTGCTGGTCAAAGGGGAAGAAGGTGACATCGATGCTGCAGGAGCTTTTATAGATGGCAGGTGGCATCCACTTAATTCTCCCGTCATAGAAGAGGTGGGCCTTGGTCAGGTGGGTGACTGCAAAGTCACCATCAGCACTAGGGAGAGATATAATAGGAGAAAAGACTGAGGGAATGGTGCAAACTAGCAATTATATTTAACAAATTAACTAGATATCAATCCAGGATTTTGTATCAGCAAGTCTGTGACAAGCAACGTGTCTACAGCAGTGTCCCTCCTGCAGGAACCCTGTGGGGATCTGCAACCTGCACTAGTTCCCACCAAGAGGCAATACTGAAGCATACAGATGTGCACAAGCAGCATATCTCCTTGTTCCAATAACCAACATGAAAGAATCTCTGTTTTCAAGTAATAAAATTATCCCTTCACTTGAACGTGAGCCAGATCCTTAGGTAGGCAGCCTCTCTGCGTAAGGATTCTCCAAAACTTTAAGCTCTCTCTCTTAACCCTGCGCAGACAGAGCTTGGATATCTGCACACAGTGATAGACCCTGAACCAAACCCTGATCTGAGCCGTGATGACACGTGGACACAGCTGCAAATTCTTCATCCTGGATGAGTGTCTAAAAACGTCAGTCAGGAAGGCAGGAGGAATGTGGGAAGAATGACCCCAAGTTTCCCCCTTGGATATGAAGCCAGAAACCAGCCGTGAGAAGCGAAACATTGGCAAACGGCAGCGCTGCTAAACAACGGAGAAGCCAGGAAGGGAAAGGAGAGGTTCTGCTAAGACCTTGAGATGAATTATTCAGTGCGATATAGCTAGAAAGCTCCGTGCTGGAGTCAGAGCCCTGGCTGGAGCTGACCCCAGCTGCAATTCCTGCTCCTCCACAGCAGCCCCATGCAGCGAGAAACTCCCTTGGGAAGATCCTGCAAGGCCCTTTCGCACTGCTGGGAGCACAGGGAGACCCCAAAATCAGAGCAAACACCTTTAACACTGAGATACTTTTGTTGAAATAGCAAAAGAAAACTTAGAATTATTGCTTGGTGTAAAGCAGGGGAGGTTAAATAATTTTTTTTTCTTTCTATAATGGAAATGCTTTATTCTTTATGACAGGTTTTGCAAAACAAAACTGCACAGAAGGATCTGGTGCCTTTTATCCTCCGGACTTTCTCTAAAGCTTTAAAATCTCCTGTTTTCTTAAAACAGAAAAGCTAAAAATATGCACAAATTCATACTGCTGTCCCTAAGGGTTGAGGCAAAAAAAAATCCCTTTTCCCTATCATAAAAAAAAAGAGTATTATCATTATACCATCCAACCTGCTCTTTTCTTTTCTTGCCTATTCTTTCTTATACCTAATTTACAGTCCAGGACCACTTTCTTTGGATAAAATCTGTGTTTTGTCCTCATGGATTTGCCTGCTCTGTAAAGCCAGATTGAGACATGAACCACACAGCAAGTGACACAGCAGCATCCCCTGTTTTGGGTGGTTTTCCTCCTAAATCTCAGCAGGAATTTGGAAGCCAATTCTTCATTTAATGAGGTCTCTGAGGCACAATTAAATCATTCATTAACAGAACAATATGTTTATAATTGGACTTACACCAGGAAAAAGGAGATAATGAGCATCCACCAGTGTTTTCCCTCTTAGGTAGATCATTATTTAAGTGGCCAGATAAATAATATACAGGGTGGTTTCCTTTGGAAAACTGCTCCAAAGCTTTCAGTTAGTGCTGGAGGTGAGATACTCCTATATGAGATACTCCTATATTAAACTCTGCAGGCTGCTGCATGCAATCACTGCATGCTCTTTGCCGCACAGAAACGCACCCCTGAATTTCTGCAAATAAATGCAAATAAATTCACTAGGGAGCAGGGCACGACGTTTGTTAAAAACACAGCCAGGAGCAGTACTAGTTTGTCTACGTGCTGTGTGTAGCTGTTAGCACAGATATTGTATTTTTGCCTGGAAATGTCTCATTTGGCAGCGCTGCTGCCTGCTCTCGTCTACCTGCATGTGCAGCTACAGAGTTCCTATCTCAGCTGCTTCAGCAACAGGGCTGCTGCTTTGATGGGAAAGAGTTTCTTTTCTTCCTTGCTTTCTTTTTCTATTTGCTTTCCTCATATATCTATATAATGTGTTATAATAATACTGTATTGTCATTGCAGGAGGGAAAGCTAGAGCAGAATCGCTCCTTGCAACCTGGAATCAGCTAGTGACTCTTGAGCATCCACAAAACATCCCAAGAACCTCCTGCTTTTCCCTTAGCAACCTGGTAGAGCCATAAAGCAGTTCCCCTGACTTCAAGTGGGCTTTATTGGATGTATTTGAGCTTCTCATGGGAGCTCAGAGTAGAGACATCTGAGTAATTTGTAAGTAGGGGTAAATTAGTCATGCTGCTGTAGACTGATTGCGTCCAAGCCAGCTCTACTGTGCAACAGTGGTGGTGGCATTTGTCTTGGTCCTTCATATGTCTATCTATAAATACATATGTATATCTATAAATACTTATGTATGGCATATATATATATATATTTATACCTAATACGTCAGGAACTGTACCACCCATGCATAAGAATATATTTACTGGGTTTGAAGCTATGCCAGCAATGTGGGTTTCCTCCTAGAAAGAGGCCTTGATTCTGGGTGGATCTATCTATGAGAAGGTCACCCAACTGCTGATGACATTCAAAGTCTGTCCCCTATCATTTCTCCAAGACAAGATTGTGCCAATTGACTGCAAAGCCCAGGGAAACCCTATTTCCTCGTGGAAGACTTTGCTGTGGGAAAACCCACCCTCAGCCAAGTCACACCAACAGCTCTGGTGTGAAATGTGAATGTTTCCTTAGGAAGGAGATCTGATACAGTGGGACAGGGAAAATCTGTTTTCATAGCGGTGCCTTTGTAGTGGTAACACATTTCCATTTAATTCAGCCTAGACCACTGTGTTGTGACAGTTGTCATGAAAAACCATTTGGAAGGGAGAGCTGGGGAAAGGTAAATACACTGCAAGGACTTGGGAGAATTAAAGCAGTCGGGCTCTCCTGATTACTCTGACCTGACAGCTCTAAATATCTGCCAGTAATAAGTACCAAAGCGCTCATATTTTCACGTCAAATACAATAGTGCACACCAATAAAGGCAGAAGACAGTTGCTTTTTCTTTTCTGCTCGATATAATTCTACAGCCTTTGATTCCACCTTTCTAGAATAAATGCTTTTCTTTTGAGAACTTCTGAGTTTCTAAGGGTTTGAGAACAGCATTGTTTTGCTGGCAGACATCAACTTTGCCTCATTAAAAAGCTCTGCTGATGGAGAAGTTTTTGCCAGTTTTTATTTCTCCTGCAGTTGGCAGATACATCATCTCACAAATTAAATGTTTTCAGAATGCATGTAAATGAGGCACACATTTATTTTAATTTCTGATTATACAATTTAAATCCAAACTAAGCTTTAAAAACCTGAAAAATTAGCTATATGCATATATGGATATAGCTAAAATGCCCCTCATTTAAAGCATTTTTCATCTAACCAATCCAGAATGGGGTCGCAAGACCCTTCAAAAGAATCTGGTCAACATTAGATGCATCTGTGATGTTCAGATTAAAATACTTTTCAAAGGCAAAAGACAGAATTCTTTGTTCAGCAATTTGTACTGTCAAAATGGTCAAAATTCACAGGATTACAGAATAGTTGAGGATCCAAAGGAAGGGACCTTGTCCAGGTGGGTTGTGCATGTCCCTAACATCTCGTCTCCTTGGGTACAAGACAGATGAGTCCATCTACATCTTAGATAAACAGATGGAAATGTCTATGTTGAGATACATATATTGCTTCAAATGCTTTTTAAATCATTGGTAATGGAAATTCCTGCTATTCCTCAGCAAAATGAGCATCTGTCTCAGAAATGGCAGTACTACAAGGAGAATTTTGTGCTCCTTTCATCACAGGGCTCTAATCAAGGCTCAGTTTGTGCACTTTGAACCTTCCCTTTGACAAGGATCCTCATCAGCACTTTGGAGACAAATTTCTACCTCTGTCTCAAGAATAAAGGTAGGAGAAAGGCTTGGATGTTGACCTGGCAACAGAACATCAGAGAAATCTCATTTATAGATTTCCTTCTATGGGTTCCTGTATTTCTGGAACGATCATGGGGGGAAATCTCAAAGACATTTAGAAATATAACTTGTCTCTAAGAGATTCCAAAAGAATCAGGAAAATTTAAGGGCAAAGTAGCAATCATGGGTCCTTCATAAGCACTATCTAGTACAAAATTACAAGATAACGCTGGGTTGGGAAGAGGCAGTAAACAAAGAAAACCATCAGGAATATTTCCAGTGTTTTAAGGTTAGACTAGGGCATTTTCTGGTATTATTCCACAAGCCTCACAGGTTGCAGATGCCGTAGTAGAGTTCAAAAGAACAAGTCACTACAGAATAGTTCAAAGGCACTTGCCACTCTCTCATGATTTTCAAAAGCCGCCTATGAGCTGATCTTCTAACCCACCCAGGAATCCTCTGTGTCTGTGTTAGCACTGGGTGAATTCCTGAAGACAGTTCCTGCTCCTAATTACCAAAACTTATATCGGAATTCTCTTCATGTACAATCCTGTCTTTTATTTATTTTTTTTGTGGCTGTGAAAGCTAAGACAAGAATTGCTTTCTGGAACAGCTAACAGGAGAAAATATTGAGACAAAGTAAATTCTGAAGTCTGAATATTCCCAATAGTTTCTTCCCAGGTATTACAATCACCAGGATAGAGAAGGGAAAAAATACAGTGTTATCACGTCTATCTAGTCAAGAACAAGGCAGCAAAGCTCATATTTCAAATTTAACTTCAAATACACCCAGAAATACATAAAATGTGCTTTAAGTCCATTCACAAATAGAAAAAGAAGCTAACGCAGAGGATTAGATAATTCATTTATAAATTATTTGATTGTGTCTATGGCGCTTTTACAACTCAGATAGAACAGCTGGCTTTCTTGGCAAAGGAAGAGAAAAGGAGAGGCTCTGTCATTTCCCTCAAACTCATATTCCTCCGTTGTACATATGTTTTGTCACATCTAGTAGGAACTATTTACAGAGTCTTGGAACTTATCTCATCGAGCTTGAAAACCCAATAGCATATTAATTTCCCCATAGGAGATTAATTTGGTTTTAGTTTCCTTATGAATGTTGACAACTTACAAATACTCTCTAGGCCAAACCAGCCAAGTTTACTGATTTAATTTGGGCCTCTAGAGTGAATAAATGGAAATTTTTGACTATAATGAGCTTAGATACGAGTGTAAGTCACAAGTGGTTAGGTTTCCTTAAAGATGCAAATCTCAAATCAATTTAAATTTCACCATTTCTATATATTCCCCAAGATGAAAACGGGAGATGCATTAGCTGATTCTCCTGTCCAGAATCTCCTTTTTTTCCCAAAAAACATGGTATCCCGAAGAGACGTGTCATCATTCAATGCATCTTATATGAGGTCCAGCTAAAATAACGACTGCAGCTGGAGTCAAGCAGAAGACAGCGGTGCAGGATGCAAACTGCACATCCCAAGACAGAAAATAACCCACGTGAGGTATGTTTGCCTCTACCTGAAAGAACATGGGCAAATATAATATTAAAGAAGTGTAGAAGTAATGGAAAACCATTACTGGCTAATGGTTGGCGCCTGCATCCATGTTTAATTCATGGATAAAGTAACCAATTAAAAATGCATGATAGACACGCAATCAACAGCAGAATATATGATTATTGATGATTAATATGGAGAAAGGGGGGTCATGGCTGGGATGTAGAGAGGTTGGGTGCTTGGAGGTGCAGAGCATTGCAGCAGGGTGGCCAAAGCCTTCTGCTCCAGCAGGAGATGGGACAAGGAGGTAGATGCAAAGGGTTTGGGCAATCCAGAAGATGGGTGGCTTGGACTATGACGATCCCATAGAGTGTGGAGCACTTTGATTATTTCCTTTGGCTCTACTGTCTAACCCCAGGAGCTTTAGAAGCTCCTGAAATGATCACCTTTATCAGTGTCATTAATTAAGCAGTGATTTCTCCCTCCTTAAGATAAACAGACACGTTCCATTTTGCCAGTGGAAGCCGTGAGCACCTTTCCAGGCTGCAATGTGGAGCACTTGTCACATAATATTCTGCTCAGAGTGTGTCCCTGTAGGGTTGGAAGGCCCAAGTGCCTATGAATTAATCATTTTCATTGCTCTAATCTCTCAGAGGTGCTATATGAAGGCTCGGTGATTTCCAAGGGGTTTGCAATCACTCCCTACCTCTAAGGATCAAGACAAGCTATTGGAAAAGATAACAATTTCAATAGTTTCCAAAGCTCACAATCCCCTGGACGGATTTTGCCCTCAGCCAATTCTTGGGAAAACAAAAGCAAAATTGTATCAAGCTAGAACCAGGCAACTGTTCATTAAAAAGGGCCTGTCTGTTGTGGTGAGGGTTGTCTTTGAGGGTTAGCCATATATAAAGATGTTTTTGTTTGAGGCTTGCAGCCAGGGTTTTCTCTGGAGCAGGTGCTGGGTTGGGAGGCTGAGATATTGCAGCATCCAAGAGGATTGGAGAGCTCTTGTGCAAAAAGCAAAGTTTAGGGGAAAAACAAAAATCTTGGGATGCAGACACCCTTCCCAATATGGGTTCCATAGAAAAGAAACAGCCACTTCCCCCACCAGAGTCTGCATATGGGACACATTTCAAGCATTTGGGTTTCAGGTATTAACATCTGTCTAGAAAAAGCCCTACATTGCATTGCACTGACCTGAAAAATGACATTCAAGCCCCACTTTGCCGTAATAGCAAGTCTCTAAGATACCTATCAAGAGCCTTCGGGCTACCATGTTCTCACTCACTTGTTATAGAGAACAATATCCGGCCTCCAGATGAGCTCCGAGGGGATTCGGATGGACGTGACGTTTTCATAGTCCTGGGGGTCCCAGCGCAGCTTGTAGTCGTGCCATTCCTGCCAAAAAGAAGGCGGTTGCAAAGCTGGATCCCCAGTTTGGGTTGCAAAACTGGGGAGGAAGGGGGAAAAACACTTATTCTGGTGCACCCACCTGCTTCACCCACACGTTCGTGGTCATCATCTGATTCTTCTCATCCTAAAATGCAAGATCAGACGTCCGTTACCGGAACGGATGAGATAGATAGCCCAAAGAACTCATGAAACTTTTCCTAATTCATTTCCGTAATCATAAACACCGCAGGAATAAATGCAATCGTTATCTCGTAAATAAAAAACAGATGTTTCTGCCATTTAACATGGGAGAGGGCACAGCTGTGTGATACTCCTGAACAGCTGAGCCTGCACCGGAGCAATCTTGTGAGCAGAACAACTTGGAATTATTGGGATTTGTCTCAGTGTTGATGGATGCAGCCTGGGAGCATGGGGAGAGGCAAAGAAAACACTCCACAGCCTGGATCTGACCCCAGCACGGAGGGAAGGCGTTGCCAAATAAATGCATCCCCCCTTACATGTTGGGTATACATCAAGCCTAGGTGAAAATATCTTTATTTGCAAGCACTTATACGGTGCAACATGCTTGATGCACACAGTTCTGGAATCCTGAAGCTCAACAGTGCTCCTCTTTCTACAAAATACATGAACTTGGTCTGACTTTCATGAGCAAACCCAAGCGCACATAACCCTTTGAGCATCTATCATCGGGTGCATACCCACGCGGTGAATGGATAGACTTTTTTTTTCCATTTCTAGGCATAAGAAAGTAAAAATANCGGAGGGAAGGCGTTGCCAAATAAATGCATCCCCCCTTACATGTTGGGTATACATCAAGCCTAGGTGAAAATATCTTTATTTGCAAGCACTTATACGGTGCAACATGCTTGATGCACACAGTTCTGGAATCCTGAAGCTCAACAGTGCTCCTCTTTCTACAAAATACATGAACTTGGTCTGACTTTCATGAGCAAACCCAAGCGCACCTATCTGGTGCATCTGTCATCTGGTGCATACCCACGGTGAATGGATAGACTTTTTTTTTTCCATTTCTAAGCATAAGAAGGTAAAAATACACGTAGAGTTTTGCATAATGTACGGCAGATACAATGCTGGCAGCGCTGTAGTAGCATTAGTTACTATCTGCTGCTTGCTCATGCTGATTACTCATGTAAATTACCAAGACGAACTACTAGGGGCAGAGCCTAGACCTTGCCCAATTAAAGTGCTGCAGTGAAGAGCTTATTTGTGTGTTTATCAACTCGTGCTCCCTCTTTGGCCTGGCATCAAACCCTGCTCGGCTGACAGGGTTCCTTTGGACCAAGCAGCTCATCATTAACCTCACGCTTGAGAGGTTAGTTAATTCTGAATATGAAAAGCCGTGAGATTCACTGCGTGAAGTCCTGCTCGTTGAACACCTCGACACTGCTCCCGTCCACAGAGCTGATCCTGTGGCAGGAGGATCTGCAAGGTGCTGGAGACAAGGAGTGGGGTTAGGAGACGTGGTTCTCCAGGGCTGCTCCTAGGCTCATGCCTTGATCCCCTCCATCCACCCTGGTCTCGGGGTAACCTCAGTGCACTGGAGTGATCTGAGGGTACCAAGGGTGTCAGTTTGCACACTGAATTTTCTCCCAGGAAACCGTTTTGGGCATGGTTCTGATTTCCCTTCCATATTTTCTGTGTTGGGAGCTGATCATCACGTCTCACAGGTAAACTGGGGTTTGCACCAAGATGCTTTCGTTATTGCAGGGGAAAGGTAATTCAGAAGCCACTGTGATGGGCAGAGGGATGCACCAGGGAGGGGGTATCCAACGGCAGCGCGGGATGGCGGGAAGGAGAGCTCTGCTCCAGCTAGTCCTGGCATTCCAAGAGCCCCTCCGCAGAGGTCCCGCTAGCTGCACTCCTAAAAACTGCCATAATTTTCCACTTAGGTCTTCTTAAGTACCCCGGGAACAGCGCTGCAAAGCACACGCATCGATCCCACGCCTGCACCATTCCGCAGGTGCAGAACAGAGCGTCTCCCTCCTGCCTCCAGCGTCACCAATGCCTCATTTGGCCTTATCAATTATTCACATGGAAATCATACAACTCCAGCGGCAGCCAAGAGCCCTGGAGCCCCCAGGCTCGCTTAAGGAGAACGGGACATCGCTGCACAGCTGGATGCTGATGCTTTTGCACGGAAGATGCTGCAAGGATCTAGATGCTCTTGGGTTTGATTTCTCAGGTCCTTGCATCCCACATGTGCACAGCAGCCCCAAATATTATTTTTCCCTATGTAAATACCTGCCTCTCTGTTCTTCCCTCCTCACACAGAGTAAATCCCGACAACAAACTGAAGGCCTGAATAACTGGGGACTATCCAAGAACAAAGATTCTAGTTTCCCACCACTGAGAAGAGGCCAAACAGCTCTTGGAGGCAGTATTTCTGCAACACTGTATGTGAAAAAGGTATTGAGGATCTTTTAGGGA